>VYZX01029739.1:226793-419870 GCA_013401335.1 Brachypteracias leptosomus
AGCATTGCTAACAGGCCAGCTTAAAGCCCTCTGAACACTGTGCAGTTGTTCTCCCCAGCTCGCCCATTGATTTCCTCCTGCCCTCCATAGGCCTGGCTGCAGTTAAACCTTGTGTCCTCTACGTGATGCCGAACCGAATCAGATTTTGCTTTTAGTTGTTCGATCAAATTTTCCCTTCCTTGAGCTTAGAAGGCACACTTGGGACTTTATAGTAATTGCCTCCCCATGCTGAACTGCTGATACCTTTATTGGATTGGCGTAGGGTTTCAGAGGACTGTGTTTAACATGCAGTGAGCCGCAGCAATGCAAACAGCTCCAGTGTTTAAACAAGCATCCATTAGGCCGGGAAACAAGACAGTGCCAGCCCATTTGGTGCTCTTTAGATCTGGCAGCGTAAGGGGAACGGTGCAGCAGGGTTGGCTGGGGGGGGGCAGGATGAGGAGACACAAATGCAGTGTCAGGAAAACAAGCAAAGCATCTCTGTAGGTTTGTGAGAAATGAGCCCGGGTGGAGGGGGGGGGGGAACTTGCGACTGGGGACATGTGCAAAGCTCATTAATATCTCATTATGTTCAAATTGCAGTCTCCCAGCAGATTGGCATTAACGTGTGATGTGCTGGAGGAAGGGGCTACAGGAGAGCAGCAGGGGTATTTTAAGCAAGCTTTTTTTTTTTTTTCCTTTTTTCCTTTACATTGAAGAAGAGGAAAAAATAGTGCGCACAGGGCAAGGTGCCAGCAAACCACAATGTTTTGTGCATCAGCCCAACACAGTACACTTCATCAACCAAGAACAGTGCTCAGTTGGGCTTATCATAGTACCCACTAGCATCTTTCAGTATTTCTAATAAACCTCCTTTATTTTCAGGAGTGCTTAACTCAGCTGTAAAATTTGGCTCAGTGTGAAACTTCCAGCATTCAGGATCTCAGCCCAGGATTAATTCCCCCCTCTACCCTCAACCGGATGGATTGGGGAGTGTGGGGGGTACTTCGACATTTTGCTCCCTTCTCTAAGTTTGCAGATAGAATGATGTCTGAAATACCTTTTTCTCATGCTCCTATACTGAAATAGCTTTTGTTTTATCCTTAACTGGAGCGTTGCAGTCATTAGCCTATCAGCTGATAAGCTGCAGTCATTAGCTTATCAGCTGACATCTGTGCCCTCACTGGCTTCTGCAGGACCACATGCATTTTTCTGATAAAATCTCGTCTGCCATGTTGCTGGGAAAATACCTATTAGTTTTAGGGACAGTTATTCCTTGATTTTCTCTACCTGAACATATAAATCTTCTTAGAAAATAAAAGGCAACTCCCAACAGCGGCTTATCCAAAAAAGACCAAGCAATCAAGGACTTTCTGTAGCAGGCTCCTCTCCCTGTGCCTCCCCAGTTGCTGAGCTGCATGACTTATCTCTGAAAATTTTCTTTGAGTAGACTGGAGTCAGGAGGGGCACAAAGAATGTACTTCTGTTGTACTCCACAGCACTGGGGTTTCGTGTGGAAGTGTTTTACTGACATGTACCATGGAAACCTATGGGGTTTGCTTGTCTGCAGACAACTAGTCATCCTACTATTGCATGCAAAAATAATTTTAATAGGCACTGTATTTGCGGAGATGTTTCTAGCCAACCTGTAGAAAGTCATCCTTTTGAGCTTCAGGAGTAAAACAATGATTAAATTAGCTCTGACTCTTACGAAATGCTTGAAAGCCCATAGAGCTTGGTTCAGACTGCATATTATGCTTGAACTTTATTGCCCAGGCTATTTATGTGTTTATCCTTCCTAGTAAACTTTCTTTTGCTTCTATGGAACAATATTGGAGCCCCCCAGTGGCCAAACTAGTCATTCTGAGGAATGGAGTTCCAAATTCTGCCAAAGAGGTTGGTTTTGGTTTTGTTTTGTTTTTTCCTTCTCTATAAAACTTAATTTTGCCATTGTTTTATATTCAGAATTTATGTAGAGGTTGAGTCACAGCATCATATGTGAAAAGCAAGGAAAACTAGGAAAGAGAATAAATAGTCTCTTTGCATATCTAGGATCTCCATATATTTATTCTTTTCTATTTTCAAGAATTTAATGAGTTGATTGTTTAAATAAATTCAGTTAGATTACATTTTCTGAGAGGATTTCATTATGCATATGAAGAGGAGAAAATATGTTTGGGCTGTCGTGACAATTCAATTTTCCTTAAGTGACTTTATCAGAGCTGTGGCTTCTTATCAGTGACGTGGCTGGTCTGGTCTCTAGCAAAGCCTATTTTTTGTACACAACACTGTCATTCATATCAGCAAGTTGAAGGTTTTGGCCTCAAGGCTCCTTTGTCTGCTTATCCCACTGGTGTCTTTCACTTTCCATGGCCTTTCACTGTGATACCCACTCTCTGTATGAAATAATATCTTTTATTGATATTATATGCCCTGCATATTAGTAAGATGAGTTCTCCTTGTAAAGAATGTTGAGGTCCTCTAGGAAAACTAGCAGCTAAAACTGCTTGCTTGTGCCTCCTCATGTTTGGTGTGATGGCTATCATGGTTCTGTCTTTTAGATACCAAACTGCAATAGTAGCCTTTAGGAACCCAAAATTGAACAGGTAGGTCTCAGTTGTACTGGAGCTGGGAGTTTTGGGAGGAGGTGGGGGATCACCAGGGGAAGAGGAGAAAGTATGGCCATTTGTTTATTTCTTAATAGGATGACCACAGTCTGGAGTTCAGTCCCTGTTCAAAAAGCAGTTAAACAAGTGCTTAAGGTTGTTGCTCGTGCACCAACTCTGCTGTGTTTAGGGGTCACTGGACATGAGTTTGTGCCACTTTGCGTTGTATAGCTGCAGCTTTATAAAGCCATGTATTATCATCAAAATGCTTCAGAACTAGAACATTCAAAAACTGGTAGAGATCTGTTTGTTTTATTTTAGTAAAAAGCTTCTAAGTAGCTTTTCTTCTGCAGGCGCTGTGGGTATAAGAACAATGGTACTGGGTCATCTCAAAAGTGCATTTATCTTGGTGTTCTCTCTGCAACAGAAGCCAGTGAGCAGAGTATAAGAAGCAGAGCAGGCAGAGTCAGCCTTCCATGGCATTATCTTCCCATCTTCCAGCCATCTCAGGTGTAAGAACCACTTGCTGAGCCCATCTGTAAGCAGTTTATTTTTTCGGCCCCCTGCATACACGAAGAAGCTGCCTTCTTATTCTTTCAGGGTGGTGTGAAAATGAGGAAAGGCAAGAAAAGCTGGAGCAGAAACTTGGTGCTTACACTGTAGAAAGGAGCAAGTTGTGCCAGTTCCTCTCATTGGCAGTAGCAGGAATTTCTGGAGCAACCCTAGGCTTCTGTTCCTTTCATATTTTTTGTGTGTGTGTGAGTTTGAGGATTGCTGAAGGAGATGGACACCCAGCTCCAACTGAGTTTTTGAGGAAACTGCTAATATAAGGTCAGTTTTTCTCATGGCTTTTTCCAAGACCCATAAGCACCAGCAGAACTGGGAAGAAAGCAGCTAGATGGGGAGATGCTGATTGCAGAATATGAATGTGCACTGAGGGCAGGAGCAAGAAGAGGCCTTGTAAGCGTCAGAGGAAGGCTAATGGTCTAGAGCCACTTCATCTTCTGCAGCCACATAACTTATGTGGGAGGCTGTGAGGTCTGAACTGTGAAAATATGGGAGACAGTGACAGGAAAGGAAAAAAGATGGGACTATGCAAGAAGCTTCCCATCACCACATAGAGCTGCTGCCACCGTTGCTAGCTTGTCATAGCCTCCTCTGATGGCTGCTGCCACCCAGATGAGAGCTTCAGGGGTCTGGCAGAGCTATGGAAAAGCAGAGGAGGCAGGGACCAGTTGTAGCTCTTAGCCCTTCACAGGGCAGCAGCAGGAGAGCAGCTTTATCCCCAGGGACTCCTTGCCTGCATGTCTTTACTAAGAGACATTGGAGCGTAAGCCAGGAATGCCAGAAAGCAGAGGCAGCCCTGCTGTTCTGGGACCAAGAGGCCAATCTGTATGGTTTTGTGGTTTAGTCTGAATCCTTGTGGTTTGAACCTCTGCTAGAGAGTGGCTGCGTGGAGGGATGGTGTTCCCAAGGCACCGTGCCCTGCTGGGTTCCCCACAGCTCCTGAGGGAGTCTTTCACCCAGTACCTGGCTAGTAGCTCAATATCTGGTAGTACTGCCAGGCCCTGGGTGGAGATAACATCCTTGGGCAGTTTGTGCTGCTGTACAGAGGCACAGGGAACACTTCAGGGGAAAAATACCTGCTCCACTTTCAGGCATTGCAGTCCTTTCTCATTAGCAGGGAGAGGAGAAGGCTGGTGCTACTTTACTGATGAGTCAGGAAGATCCTCTATGTTTGCAGTGTCAGACGCTTCTAAGAAGATCATTGTGGGTCTGAATTTGGAGTTTGGCACTACCAACCAGCCTTGGTTTTGGAAAAACAAACAAACAAGCAAAAAGAATAGTAGTAACTTATGTCCCCAGATGTACCAAGACCGTGATCTGCAAATCCTACAGCCACCAGGACTCGCAGTATTCAAGGCTGGTTCTTGGCCTCGTGTCTTCCACCTGGCATTGAAAAAAGTCCCTCTCGGGCAGCTGTGTGTTTTAAAGCTGGGCCCTTAATGTAATTCTGAAATATGCTAATTGCCAGGCTTTTGTTTTCATTTGACAGTTTTGAAAAGCTTAGAAGAGAGGAGGAAAAATAAAAGAGCATTGTAAATAGCCCTAGGAAAAACCTCAACCTGCTGCCCATGTAATTTCCTTTAAAAACAAACTTTCCTACTGTGGGATGCTTTATCACACAGCAGATTTGCACACAATCCTATATGCCTGATATCTACATGATTTTCCATCATTTCTTAGGCATGTTTGCTCATTGTTACAGCTGTAACTAAGGTTACTACAACTGTTATTGAAGAAGGAAGAAATGCTTGCTTACTCCAAACCTTGTCTATATTTCCCTGCTGTCTGTGCATTTAATTAAAAATACTTCCCNTTAGACCATCATGGGTAAATATTTATCTGGAATGTAAACTCACAGCCCCTCCTGCTACCTCTCCACTTATCCCTGCTTCTTTTAAATAATCCAGAAGTGATTAAGCATGTAAGTAACTAAGCATGAGCTTGGTGCTCCACAACCTTTTTTCCCTTGGCACTACAAGAAAGTTAAGACTCTTTCCAAGAGCAAATGTAATATCATAATTATAGGCCAAATGATGAAGATTTCAAGCTTCTTTTTTCTTAGAGTTTAGTGGGACAAAACTGAAGCCTCTGGAAATAAAACTGGGGAAAGGACCTGACCCACATAGGCAGGAATCTTTATTAAACACAGATGTCAACAGCAGTAGCATGTAATTAGTGCCCTAATTGTGACTGGGCAAATAATGTTGGTGGCTTGGGGAGGGTCCAGATGCAGGCATCTGACTGTGGATGCCTCTCTTTGAGCTAGTTACCAAGGCTCCTTTTAAGGTCAGTGAAAAGAAAAAGACACTTCTAGAGCATGATTTATCCCATTCTTATCTCAGCCTGGTATAGGAGATATCAATTGCATCCTTAAGGCCGTAATGAATCTACTTGTTATTGCCTGCAACTTTCTTATGGTACCTACAGGAGTTCACAGGCTCTTTCTGTCCTGTTCAGAGTTTCCTTCCCTCACCTTTTTTCCTGCATAAGAAAGAGAAGCAAAAGCACCTATTGATCTGAGAAGATATAGGGTATTTTATATTCCCATTGGCTGGGCACAGGATTTAGGAGATTTGAGTCCAATTCCAACCTTGCCACTGACTTCACATCAGCTTTAGGCAAGCTTCCTGCTCTATTTTGAAATGCAGAGCTTTAATATATGTTTGCATCTGAATGGCAGACACCATTTAAGTGCTAAGTGAGGGTTGGTAGAGTGGTTTTTTGACACACAAATAGGGTTGGGTTTTTTTCCTTTTTAGGTTCAGCCCACTTCTGTTTTTCTCTGAGACCAAAATTCACATAATTCTGGTAGTAGCCCAAGAATACTTTATCTCCAAACTAACAAATTACAAGTGCCTTAGTACTAGGTGGATGATCACTCCTAGAACAGGAGAAAAATGTAGGAATGAGAAGTTTTTTAAGAATGAAAATAAGATTAGTGGAACCCCGTTATATGAATGCACAGCTGGCTTATGGTGCATTTCTAGGGCTTATACAACAGCAAACCATAATGTCTTGTGCTTCATACCTCCAAGGGGTTTAGGAAAGAGCTGTAGTGTTCTCAGAGACTGTGTCTTACCTACAGCATCTAACAAAAGCAAATGCTTTTTTGTCTTCGTGTGCTTAACACTGTTAAAGGCACAAACTCTCAGGTGGATGGGACTTGAAATCTAAATTTAATTTGAATTAGCTGTTAATATATGCTTAGTATGCATGGATTGCTGAGATGAAAACCTACATGACTACTAAGGGCAAGAACTACATGTGCATGTGTGCACATGTGTGGAAAATGCAGGGAATTTAGGTTTTGCCAGCAAAAGGAAAAAGTAAACCCTGTGTTGTGCACAATGGACATGTACAGGCATATGTAGCATTATAAGTTGCAGTTCCTTCCCTTGGAGGGCTGTTTTCAGAATACACAGATGAAAGCGCCTGATAGTATTCTGGTGCACCACCAAAACTAACTGGGAATTGGACCTGTTTAGCAGAGCACTGGCTACCTTTCTCCTGGTCATGTTTTTGATTTATGTGGAGACATCTCGAAGCCTTGCACGCCTTTGGGAACATGGCAAACTTTTCCTGACATTGCTACAACGAGTTCAACCCCACAACAGCTGGCAACTTGGGGCGTTTGCCTGTGGACAGGCTGCTGCTGTTCTCTGGGACGCTGTGTTGCTTTGGACAAGCTCTGAGTAGAAATGAGCGCCTTTATAAATGGATGGCTTAAGAAGGAAGAAATGGGGTTTCCCTCTAACAGTAGCTAACACTTTTCCAAAATCACTCAATGATTAGATACTTTGGTGATAAGGTATCAGCAAACTTCATGTAACAGCTTTAGAAGGAGAGCAGAGCAAGCAAGCATGGGGTGTCTGTTCACAAGACTGGTTATGCTGAGGTGGGACCTTCCCCCCTGTCAGTGTAGTTCATTTAGATTGAGCACAGTCACCTTTTTTTCTTGATATCACAGGCATCAATAGAAGGAAGGCTCTGGGCCAGATGATGTTACAGTCACTGCTGGCATTTTCTCCTGGCAACCATCTTTTCTAGATGCCTCACAGCCCCATTCCCCAGCACTGGACACACACCACATCCCTGCTCACGTTTTCATGTTAAGGGTTAGTGCTGGGCCAGCCACTAGGCAAATCACAGATGCTCTCTATTAACCCCTCTCCCTTTCCCAAAGGAGAAGAGAATGGGAGTAAGGGAGAGAGACTTACGGATTGGAAAAGAAAAGAAAACTAAAACAGTTTTAATGAAAATAGTAACAATGAAATGAAATTTATACAAATATGTACAAAACCATTATCAAACCTAACCCCTCTGATGGCTGTTATGTCACCATCACCACTGATGCTGTGGACAGGCACTGGGGAAGTCCTAGACTGGACTTGGCACCAGACAAGAACCGGGTTCAGGCACTGGATCCTGGAACTGGATTTAGGAACACACGGATTGGGATTGAAGGCAGAACAGACAGAGTCCTCCTCAGACACTGAAGAAGAGCTGAACCCTTGTGATCCCTCAGCTTTATGCTGAATGTGACATATATGGGATGGAATCCCTTGTTGGTCAGTTTAGGATCACCAGTCCTGTCTGCTCCTCCCCACAGGTGCAGCCTCTTACTTTACAGCACCCCAACATGGGGCACAAGATTTAGCAGTGACCTTGGTCTCCATAGGAACAAGTATAACCAAGAGTCTTACTGCACATCAATCCTCCGTAGTAACTCTAAACATCGAGTGCTATCACTGCCAGAAGCAGACACTGTCTGCAAAAATACGCCATTACCTTCAGAAAGTGCAGTTACTTAGAAGAGACTGAGCTGAAAAGTAAAATCACTGGACAGAATTAGTTCTGTTCTAGCTCAAACCAGAACGTGTCATTATCATGTGACAAGTGAATGTAGATTCAGACTGTTGAGGAAGGTACTGGGGACACCAGGAGAAATGGTCCATGTTGCCCACCTGAAGGACATGAAAGCCAGGAGCAGAGTGTGAATTGCTTGGGCAGGTTTCCCATGGCTGCTGTCTTTCTCAGGTGCTGTAGGGAGTGCATCCTTTTAGGATCTGTCCTTTGAGAAGCCAGTGCCCATATGCAAACCAACTACTCTGTGTATGTATAACCAGGCTAGCAATGGGAGAGAGAAAACAGTTTATCCCAGGTTGGAGATAGCTCCTGTAGATAAAATAAGAAAGGTGAAACCTGAGTGAAATACTTGGTCTGAAGTTGCTGTTTGTTGCACAAGCCATTTATTGTATTTTAGGTTGCTTAGGGTACTCAAGGCAAAGGATGTCCTTAAATACTGTGCTGAATCAGGGCCTTGATTTGCTTAGAATCTCTCTTCTTTTTTACACTTCATCAGTAGATTAAATAGTACGTTTGCAGTTCACCCCACAGAGCCAGGTCCAGCCTTGGAACTCTGTGATTCTGATAATTGCAGGGATGTGGGAGACCAGACATGTACTTTTCCATTAGCTGCTGTTGCTGCATGCCTTTGTGGGACCCAAGGTCACCTTGAGGTGAAGGTACTGAGGCAACAAAAAAGCAAAGTTTGTATGGTTTGCTTGGCCATACTTAGGGCAAAGTTGCTATGAAACGTAGTCTGGCCTTTAGTGCGTGGCAAATATTTTTCAAACTGTGCTTGGAAGAATTCAGGATATGTCTGGGGCATCCTGTACAATTCCTTGACTCCTTGAGTCTTCCAGATCTTCAATGATCCTGCTTTTTTTTTTTTACAGTCCTGATTATAACTTATATTGAAAGCAAAAAAAGAATGCAAAAAAGAGATGTTCCACCAGACATAGTGTCCATTTTGGTGCAGAAGTGATCTTATCAATGGACCCCTAACTCCTAGTGAATTTAAGGGCAGCTGAGAGCTTCAGCACCTCTCGTGACTGGGCTATGGGTTTTGTACAAGAGTCTTACAAAACTGCTGCTGCGTGCGTTTTTTTAAATAGATATGCAAAGGCAAGGCAAACAAGCAGTTCTAGCATTGCTCTTCTTTCCTAGAGATGGATCAAGCTGATTGTGCTGATCAGGGAACTGTTGGGATGAAGGAAAAAGCCAGATCCATTTTGGATATTTCTGACATCTTTTCTATTTTAGAATTTTCAGTTAGTAGTTTGAATTTTTTTTTATTTTTTTTTTTTTTTTGTGGTCTGTAGCCTGGCAGAATTCTGGTTTTGAACTTATCTGTTCCATGTTTGGTTTATTTTATTTTTTTACCTTTCACCAAAAGACACGGCTCAGGAGCATAATGAGAATTTAGAACTTTGAAAAAAACATGAGTATTGATTCATTAGCATGCAAAAGATTAATTTCCCTCAGCCATCCCCCCATGCTTGGGTTCCCTTTGTGATGCCTACTGCACTGTTAATTGTTCAACCTGTACTTAGATAACCTATGCTCCTTTAAAAGTATTTGTCCTTGCAAAGAAATCTTCAGGTCACCTACATCCTCAGAGGAGCTGCACAGTCAGGCACAGGGGACAGCTAGAGGAGAGCAGGCAGGCTTACAGAAACGAGCTCTGGGATAAATTCACCCATTTGTCTGCAGCACAGTCCTGTTCTTGATTCACAAGATTATTCTTTTTCTTGGTGTAAGTTGTGGAAATCTGTTCATTCTCATCTTTAAATTATTTTCAAAGAGAAGTTTCGTTTACGATGATGTTACCCCAACAGGGTGACTAAGATGCATGGGCTTGAACTAGGTACAGTGTATGGACTATCTGGCTCTTATTTCCTTCCTTTTCTGATTGTATCAAACACTTGGCTTCAAAAGGCATGGACTTGAATTTTGGCCATGTGGAAGAATCTCTTAAAATACTTAACCTCACATTGATTTGAAGAACTGGAAGATGCTACTTCGTGCAAGTGTGGAATAAGTAGTGGTGCTGGTTTTGGCTGGAATAGGGTTAATTTTCTTCACAGTAGCTGCTATGGGGCTATGTGCTGAGAACAGTGTTGATAACACAGGGATGTTTTGGTTATAGCTGAGCAGCACTCACAGAGTCAAGAAGTTTTCTTCCTCTCACCCCACCAGCAAGTAGGCTGGAGGTGCACAAGAAGCTGGGAGGGGACACAGCTGGGACAGCTGACCCCAGCTGGCCAAAGGGATATCCCAGACCATATGATGTCATGCTCAGCATATAAAGCTGGCGGAAGAAGGAAGGAAGGAAGGGACGTTTGGAGTTACGGCATTTGTCTTCCCAAGTAACCATTACTCACGATGGAGCCCAGCTTTCCTGGGGATGACTGAACACCCACCTGCTAATGGGAAGCAGTTAATTAATTCCTTGTTTTGCTTTGCTTGTGCACATGGCTTTTGTTTTGCCTGTTAACCTGTCTTTATCTCAACACACAAGTTTTCTCACTTTTACCCTTCCCAATCTCTCCCCAATCCTGATGGAGGGGGGAGTGAGCAAGCTGCTGTGTGGGGCTTAGTTGATGGCTGGAGTTAAACCATAACAGTAGCCATGTTGATGTGAGGTGGTGTTTGGTGTTAACACCAGTAAAATAAATGGGCATTTCTGAGTTCAGCCTTCTGACAGCTTGCTGTCAGTCTTCTAAGGATCATACAGTAGACAGGCTTTGGTAATAAAAGAGGTTGAAAACAAGCTCGTAGTCCATGGAAACCAACAGTGTCATTGAGGGAGTACCATCATGCCTCCATTATCCTTTCTCTCCTCCAGCTCCTTCTTCAGAGTATCTCTAAGAATATTCTGGAGCATTTTATTATGTATGTAGGTTGCACCATGGCAGTACTGTGCACGCAACTGGAAGGTAATTTGCAGCCTCTAAGCACAAGAAGGGCTTTTCCCTTAGAGCAGTTAAAACAAAATTTTAGTCTGTTGGTTCCAAAGTCATAAGCAGAGCTCTTACCCTACCAGTGCCTTAGTGATGAAGGAGAGCAGAGGCTATATCAGAGAGCTGCTGCTGCTCCTTTGCAGAGCACAAGGACACTTTCCTGTCCCAAGGCAGGCAGGGTTCCACCAGCGCGCTTCACTAGCTTGCTACGACTTGTGGCCATCCAAGGATGAACTTGGGCAATATTTTCCCCATAGGACCATTTCTAGTGTCACATATGCAGTTTGAAGAGCTAGTGAGTAGTGAATGAGTAGCTACAGTGTGTGTGTGCAACAACACTGGATATGTTGCTTTTCTGCTGCTTAGCTTAAAACACAAGAGGTTTCTGCATTTGTTTTCTACCCTGAATTCACAGGAGTTCTTTGGGAGACATAGCTTTAATAACCTGCAGTGTCTGCTTTTTATCATTAGCTTCTCTCCTGTCCAGATACTAAGCAGATTGGGAATGTTTTTGAAAGGGTGAAGATTTATCAGCACAACTCCCAGACAAGTCAATTAGAGGTTGCCTGACTAAATCCTCATAACATGCTTTGAAAATGTAGCTCCTGCTGTCTGCAAGGACAGTTGCAGGGAGAGTGCAGCTCGGCTGTTGGGTGTGAGACAGGGGTAGGCACTGCCAGCAAAGTTGTTCAGTTCTCAGGCTCTCAGCACCTTCATTAAGACTGTTGCACAAACAGGGGAGCGCTGGCACTGTTACCAGTTAGGTTACTGCTTTGCCAGTGTTTGCTCTGTTGGGATGAAGCAGGATTAAATTGGATGGACCTGAAAGAGGAGAAAGCCATGTAGATCATACTCTCGGACAGGAAGGCTGTTTGACAATGATGACAGTATTTCATCCATGAAATAATTTGTGCTCTAAAGTCCAGTTAAACTTGCCAATAATTTTGTATGGAGAAAATTAATTCCATCCCTTGCCCGTGTTTTACTCAACAGCTTCCCCGGGGACCCTGTGTGCCAAATCTCTTTGGAAGCATGTCCTTTAGTGTCTCTGCATTAAGTTGGAGTTGTGTAGAGGGAGGCAGAAATTATGAAAGAAAAATAAAAGCAGACTGAAGTTGATATATGATATATGTGCTTAAGCTTTAGAAGGATCACACTTTTTTCCCCAGCTTCTTCTAGACACATACAATTTGAGCAGTGTAGTTGCTAGTTTTTGTATCTATTTCTCCACTAATTTTTGTACAGATTTCTTCACTCCTGCACCCTTCGCTAGCCAGCTATCCTACACAGTCTTCATTTCTACAGCAGAAAATGTCTTTCTGGCAGCAATGCAATGGGGTGGTTTAAAAGACCGCAATAAACATCAGTAAAGATATATATGCTTTTTTTTTTTTTTTAATGAAATTGATACACACAGAACTGGAAGTCCTCTTATCACCTGACCTTAGCAATGGACATACAAAACTTCTTCAGCCTGCAGTGAGAATATACGTGATCAGACAGGGTTGAGCCATGGGAGAGTCTACCTCTCTCTCTCTCCATCTCTACAGAAGTGTGTCTTCTTCCCTTCTTTTGCTTATCTCTCTCAAAGCTCTGATGAAAGCTCATGATAGTTCTTGCTGTTCTCAAGCTCTCTTAGCACACACCAGCATCGTAACCTGGCTGACTGAGGGCAGGCAGAGTTGTGGTGTTGGCCTGGTTTGACTTTGCCAGAACTGTTGCTGTTTTGCTCTCATCGAGTGCCTTTTCCCTGTCTTCCGCTTGACCTCCCAGCATGATCCAGTTTCTGCTGGTGGCTGGGAGCCTAACTGGCTGGGGCAGGCAGCTCTGGCAAGGGATGCTTTGCATCCAGACAGCTGGTACTCTCTACTCTTGCTGCTTGAGAGAGCAACCCTCCCTGTCCAACCAGCCCGGCTCAAATAGGAGGAAGCGGATAATTTTCCTCACTGTTAGCTCTGTCAGGTTTAACTGGTGCCCTGAGCATCTCTTCTTATGGTTAACAGGAGTGAGGTTGGTTCTTCTGATGACTGTTTGCAAAACCAAGGGTGATGACGGAGTCCCCAGCAGCCCTTAGCAGCTTGTATAACAGGCAAGGGTTTGACCTCCTTGCTGAGGCAGAGGTTGCTTAGTGAGCTTGCAGAGTTGAGCAGGTACTGGCTGGGTTGGCAGAGCAAGATTTTACCAACTTCAAACAGATTTCACAATGTGAATTTCTTGCGTATTATGAAACATTGCCCCAGCCAACAGGAATGGGGCAGGCGGGCCCAGCATGGAAGAACACAGCGTGTGCTTTAAGTGAGTGGTTGCAATCCAAAATCAATTTGCTACGTCAGGCTTCATCCTGTGAGTTAGCAGGTGCCGGGGCCGTGCTTTCAGCAGCGTGAGGAAATTCAAGTAGTAGGGGAGGGGTTTGATGCATTAAATACTTTTATTTGTGGGAAGCAGTGGTAGGTAACCCAACTCCGCCTTGGCCACTTGTCTGAGTTCAGCTTTTCAAAGTCTGTCCTGCGCTCCCTTCCAACTCTCCCTGATGTTTTCAACAAGTGTCATTAGGAGGCTTCTGTGGAGCTGATGGACTTCAGACGGTGGTCACAAGATATGGTTGTACCTCAGTCAGTGTTGCCCTTTGGTGCTGTTGGCTTTTTAATGGCAGTCTCGGAAGTGGTACAGCAAGGAAGGATGTGCAAGGAATGAGGAAACCTTTCAAATGTGGAAGCTGAATTGCTGGCATGCAAATGGCCATACTGATTATTCCTTATTGATCTCAGATGTGGTGGTTGTGGTCATTAATGTCTTTGCTCAGAAAAGCTGTCATGTCAAATCTAGTTGCTTAGTGTCACTTCACAGCAACCCCTGGGGCACTTGTTAAGCTGTTGATAGGATTCGAGTGTAGCGCAAGAAGTTACAGAGCAAGCTTGACTCAGTTTTCAGAGTCCAGGCTGGAGATGGATGAATTGGGGTGATGTTTGGCAGAGCTTATGGTGAGCACTCCTTGTCAGAGGCAGGGAGGTCAAGGTCTATCTAGATAAGTTCTGTGAGGCAAAGGGAGAAGAAAGGTGAGGCAAGCTGAGGGACACTGGAAGAAGAGGTGCTAAGCCAGGCAGACAGATGGGAGGGAGAGTAGAAGTCCTACAGGAAGGGCCAAGACTGGGTCATTGCCATGGAAGGGAACTGAAACCTATTTCAGCATGGATGGCTGGTGGGCTAGACCATGATTCAACATAAGAACGGAAAAGGTCAATTTTTATTTTTAACAGAAAGAGTCATAGAAGAGCAGTGTGGAGAATATGATAAGCCTTGTTTTGTGTAAACACGTGTCTTGTCTGAGGAAGGTGGGCTTTGGGCTTTGGCTGGTTTCTCTGCTTTCCCACAGGGAGCAAACATAGCTATGGAGCAGGATACATCCCAGCACAACTGGGGAGTGGGTGTACCAGATCTATCACAGTTGTCACCCTTGCCTCATGTTGAAGTTGCTGGAGCTGCTTTAACAAGATAAAAAGCAGCAGCAACATATCCACTATGTAGCTGGTGCATGAAAGCATCTGTGAAAGTGACTCCAGCCTCCTTGTCCATGGGGTCACAGATCTTTTGGTCACCCAGTGGAAGTGGACCTGTGTTAGACCCTGCAAATCCTGCTTAGCCTCTGCAGGCAAAAAGAGAATTCAGAGAGGACTAAGGCACCGCCACAGCCCTGGTCACTCCCTGTGGATGACTGGAACAGCCATGACGGTGGAGGATGGGCTGGCAAGTGGCTCGGCTGTTGCTATAACAACAGCACCTCGGTCTCATTTCATTTGAAAAATGAATTGCTGCTGGTGGGATGAAGCGGAGCAGCTTCTCCCCGCAGATGAAAGCCCTGCTGACAGCATCAACACTGTCTTGTTTATGTATTGGGTCCATCATGGCACTTTCTGCCAAAAATTTCAGGGCAGTTTGCATTTGGGTCCACGTGTGTGTTTGCGTGCATAGCCTCTGTCCCTCCTGCTTCTCCCCCAGTCAAGATTCATTTAAAAAGCCCGCCAAAGTTTGACCTTTTCTAAAGTTTCTCCAAAGGCATGTAAAGAAGAGCAAGTCCTGCTTCACACCCTTCTGCTTTGGAGTAGAAACATGATGGGAAATGCACATCCATCAGACAAGTATTTTGTGTGAATAAAGCTAAAGGCCTATGAAACTGGCAAGGATTTTATTTTATTTTAATGTTTTTGTATTTTTTTATTATTTTAATTTTATGCATCAAGAGTCTTCTGCTCCCAAACATAAATCTCTGAGCTGCTGCTAATATCTTCATGATGCATAGTGTAAATCATATGCACAAGCTATATAGTGCTTCTTAGGAGGAGAGGGGAGACACTTTACAGGAGAATATTTCACTTCAGACAATGTTTTTATAGAAGGAAGAGGAAGTGCTGAGATTTTAGTATGAGACATCATGGAGTCCTGGTGGTGGCAAATGGTTTGCCAGTGTATGGCCAGTGTATGACGTTCAAGCCATCGAATAGTCGACATGGTGATTTGGAATGAAATCAAGATATGAAAATGAATGCTTGCACTGAAATAATAAGAATATTTCTGTGTTATACTTCAAAACGAGGAGATGAATCTATTGTTATGGCTCCCAGCCCCTCCAAAATGCAGAGCCAAGGTGATTCCCCACCTGCAAAGGTTTTATCCAGTATGTTAACCTTCAAATAAACCTTTCATGTTATGTTTCTGTCTACCTACAAGTTTTCAATGAGCAAATGAAGAAAATAAAAAGATTAGGGTTTTATTTAGTGCCTGTTAAACCCCCAAATCCTAAAACCTCTGAAGGAGAATAATGTGGACCCACAAACTTAGAATAGGCTTCATTTTAGTTTTGTTTAACAAGGCACAATTTCTTGTTTGATATTTGATGGAAAATAGTTTCCAAGTTGAAGCTGCTTTTTGTTGTAATGCTTGATAAAAACAATTATTAATGCTTATATCTGGGCCTGCTTTTGCTTTCTCTAGAGTTACTGTATATTTGTACAGGGGGACATCCAAGTTTCAGCACATGATGAAACTTTAGGAGACGATATTTTTAGGGCTGGTTATTTGCCACTGGATAGTTTTGATTCTTTTGGTAAACATTCATGTACAAATAAGGTGATGGATTCAGGATAAATTAGTAAACAATGTGAAACCTGGAAGTGAGAAATGATGTGGATGTGTATCACTCTTAAGGGGTATCCCTTCAAACTGTTGTGAAATCCATGGAGTCAGTTCTTTTGTATTTCTCAGGAGATAATTGCTCTCTCTAACCCCTGACTTGTCATTAAGATAATTTTTTTCCCACCTCTTCCTTATATGGACTTTTCTTCATGACTAGAAGCCTGTCACCAGGTACTTTGGTATGACTCTTCTTACTTTAGCCCGGTATTTGGCCAATACAAACTTGGAGCAAAGGACCATTACAAGTTTTGGACATTTCTTTGAACCCCATTGTTTCATGTGTATGCCCGTTGAACTTGATGATGTTGAATCACTTGCCCTTTGGTGGCTTTTTTTCTGATGTGGAAGGCAAAGAGGGGTAGTGACTTTGCAGTGAGAGCTTAGGAGCTGAAATGGGTAATTTCAGCTGTAAATTTTGAGTGACCCATTAGCGACAAGATTTAAATATGCTGTTTTAAGCCATTATATCAGCTCTATTACTGACCACCTACACTTGAGGCTCTTTCTTTTCTTGCTCTAAAGAAAGGGAACTTGGAAGCGACTGTGCTGCTGTACTTGTGAAGTGGTGCCATTGTCACATCCGTATCGTCCGCTCCTTATCTCCAGGGTCTGAACTAGGGTTATATAAAGCTCACTGGCTCAGCTGTAGTCTTCTGCCACACACCAGTTACACTGGTCAAAAAGCAGCAGGGAGCTGTAATGCCATACAGTGGTATTCAGCTAAACATAGGTTTTTAAGGGAGGGAAGCAGCGGAGGTGAGAGCCATATCATAAACCTCCTTGTGGGATCTGATTTTTCTCCTTCACACTAGTCCTGGGTGTTGACTTGCCTGCCACATCACTGTTAACTGGCACAGATGAGGCAATTACCACCCCTGGCCAAGTGCCTTTTGCTAGAGCTTGCAGCTGCTGTGGCATGGAGAGATGAAAAGGTGATGGCTCTGCTGTGGGGCTCTGAGCTCTGCAGCTCGCTGTGCTCCTGCAGATCATGGCTGGTCAACCTGACTGTGCTGGGTTTTCATTGAGAGAGTGCTGGTGTGGTGTGTGCTTCTGCCTGAATTGGTTGCCACATGCAGGACCCCATCCCTGGGCATCTGTGAAGCTCAGGGGAGCAAGAGCCACTGTGAGGCAAGGGGAGAAGAGTGAGAGCCCAGCGACGGGGACTTCACACGTGCAGTGGAGAAGCCCAGAACATACTCACAGCCTTCCTTACCCCTGCCTTGCCACAGGTGGGTTCCTCATCGCAGCCTGTGGCACAGGGAGAGAAACTTCTCAGTGCAAACCACTGGCCTTGCCTTTTCTGACCCATAGAAGCCAGGAATGAGGAAAGACTTAATGTAAGAACAGATCCTGTGGAGCTGTGCAGGCTTCTTGCACCAGAGGAGGAGCTCGGCCAAGCAGTAGTCTGGTCTGTGTGGCAGAAGCTGTGGTCACAGAGCAGCCAGTCTCTGTGGGTGCTGCAGAAGCCAAGAGGAGAAGGAATTTGAGCCCGTGGAAGGCTTGGCACACGCTGGCTTTGTGCAGGGGGAACAGGCTGCAAAGTCTTGGGCACGTCTGCCAACAGGGACCAACTGTGACTCTTAGCCACGCGTGAATCCTTTTCCCACATTAAAAAAAAGCTCTTCTGCTCCAGTACAAACCAAGGGGATGATGGTCTGCTTAAGGTCTACAGGCTTGCCTTTCCCCTTTGTTGTGAAGGTCACATCTCTGCAGAGGACCAGCATATAGCTTGGTGTCCCGTATATGTTCAGCTGGGACTGCAGCAACACGTGCATCAGCCATGTCCTTCTGCCTTGCGTGCTGAAGTGGCCACACAGGCCTGAAGGGCGAGAGAAGGGCATAGCCTTCTCAGAACCACTCCCTCTAAAAGGGGGATGAGATAGAGATTTGCTTCCCTCTCTTACACAGGGGATGAAAGGGGAACTGGCCCTCTGGGATGGGAGAAATAAATGGGATCTGGATTGTGGGAAGAAAGAAGGTTGAAGACCTCTAGGTTAGGGAAGGGGTGGGAGCTGTGTGTCTGGGACTTTCATACCAGTAAAAATACTTTAAAAATTGATAAAATCTTTCAGTATTTTGTCTTCTATTGTTCTAGTATCAAGGATGCAAGTGTGTCCTGAAGGCGTTTGCTAGAGCTGTGACCTCTTTGCTTCCTCCCCTCCCCACTATTGTTTTTTGCCTTAGCCAAAGAGGGATGCTTTTTTTAGCCTGGTACATAAGCAGAGGACTTAACTTTTGGTGTGATAGGAGAGGACTGTAGGTTGTTACAGTGCTTTGCTATGCTTCTTTTAACATGAATTAAAGCTTATATTAATACTCTTTTTTTATATATAACATTCTTATATTCTAATTTAATTGCTTTCCTGGAGACTTGTCTTGCTATCATTCCTGTTAGTTACTTATCTTTTACATTAGCTCCTAGTCCACAGGTTATTTCCATTTTGCTTTGTTTGGATTTTTTTTGTTATTTGATTGAGTCAATATCATGCAAAGTGCCTTCTGTTTTTTAGAGTGGATTTTTTTTTTTTCCCTCACTTAAAACTGATTCTCAATATGTTTCGTAGCCAAGAACAGAGGGCTAATCAAATGAAACTATGTTAATGAATTTCCTAAAAAATTTAGTGTCAACAACACATATTTCAATACAAGTATTATTGCAGGTATTTTTCAAGAAGCTTCTAAAAACTCTCATCAAAAAGATTTTCAGAGTAAATAGTAAATTTTGGTGATTCCATTTTTTTGGTCCAATTTAAGACTCTTCACTGTGTTAGGCACCAAAATGTTGAATTAGTCAACTTGTTCCATAAAATTCTGGTAGCTTGGAAAGCACAGATGTGTTTTACATTCTGCTTTCTTA
This sequence comes from Brachypteracias leptosomus, assembly GCA_013401335.1. Taxonomy (NCBI): domain Eukaryota; kingdom Metazoa; phylum Chordata; class Aves; order Coraciiformes; family Brachypteraciidae; genus Brachypteracias; species Brachypteracias leptosomus. The sequence goes on from VYZX01029739.1 coordinate 245,798, forward strand.
TTCAGGGGCAGGTTTCGTTTGGGGGTTGGGGGGGTTTTTTGGTTGTGGGGGGTTTTTTTGTTGTTCTGTTTTTGTGTTAGACTGTCTTCTCAAATTGATCAAGGCATAAGAGTGAAATCAAAGAAACTTCCTCATCAGAGTTTTTAAAACTTATTGTCGCTACCAGGCTTGAAGAGGAGTATGTGTCACAAGGCTCAGCACCTTTTTTTCTATCTGCAACTGGTTAATTTTTTTTTTCTCTTCTTTTTCTTTCAGCTTCAAGAGACGGTCAAAAGGAAGTTGGAAGGCGCACGTTCACCTCTCAATGGAGAGCAGCAGAATGGAGTTTGTGACGGGAGCTTTTCTCCGACCAGCAAGCGGATACGGAAGGATGTACCAGGCATCGAGGCAATCAACAGCTTGCCCAATAATTTGCCTTTACCTGCTGTTTCTCCTCTTCACCAGCTTGACATGAAAGCTCCCCTGCCCCTGCAGAACAGTGGAACTCATGGTAGTGGTCTAGAAGACTTGGGTAAAAACGGTGGGCTTTCTGAGATAAAGCTCCCTGTTAATGGTTGCAACGAGCTAGATGATAGTTTTAACATCCTGCAGAACAAGGAGCTAAAGCAAGAGCCTTTGGATGACCCCAGCTGCATAGACACTTCTGAAACATCTCTTTCAAATCAGAACAAACTCTTCTCAGACATTAACCTGAACGATCAAGAGTGGCAGGAGCTAATAGACGAACTAGCAAACACCGTTCCAGAAGATGACATACAGGATTTGTTCAATGAAGACTTTGAAGAGAAGAAGGAGCCAGAATTTCCCAGGCCTGCCACAGAGACTCAAGAGAGTGCGAGCGTGAAAAGCGATCCATCTCATTCTCCGTTTGCTCATGTCCCATTAGGGTCTCCCCAGGTGAGGCCTTCTTCTTCTGGTCCTCCGTTTTCAAACGTCTCCACAGCCTCTAGCATCACTTCTGTGTCCAGCGCCCCTCCAGGCCCAGTCCCAGCAGGCTCACCAGCAAACTGTGTGGTCCAGTCACCTCAAACCCCTAGCCAGGCCCACACTCCGGGCCAGACACAGACGCGGTCTGGAAATGGGTATCTTATGAATCCAGCAGCAGCAGCTGTGGCAGGATCAGGGCCTGGACCTGTGAACCTGCCAAGTGCGGACTTGTCTCCAGCTGAACAGCTCAAGCAAATGGCAGCTCAGCAGCAGCAAAGAGCTAAGCTCATGCAGCAGCAGAAGCAGCAGCATCCAAATCAACCCTCAAGCTGGTCACCTGTGGGTCCTCCATCTAGTCCATATGGAGGACCCTTCAGTGCAGACAAACCAAATAGTCCAATGATGTATCCCCAAGCCTTTAACAACCAAAACCCAATAGTGCCTCCTATGGCAAACAATCCACAGAAGACCACAATTAATAACTACCTCCCTCAAAATCACATGAATATGATCAGTCAGCAGCCAAATAACCTGGGCACAAACTCCTTAAGCAAACAGCCCAATATGCTTTCTTATGGCAACACCAAACCTCTGACCCACTTCAATGCTGAGCTGAGTCAGAGGATGACCCCGCCAATGGCAAATCCCACCAAGAACCCCATGATGCCCTACATCCAGCAGCAGCAGTCCCAGCAGCCGCAGATGCAAGCTCAGATGGCACACCTCAGCGAGGAACAGAAGCGCATGCTCATCATGAAGCAGAAAGGAATGATGAATCAGCCCATGGCATATGCAACTCTTCCTTCCCTTGGTCAGGTAAATGTGAGAGCACAATAAGAGAGCTGATACAAAGGCTTAATATCTCTTTGTATGGTCTCCTTCTCCCTCCTCTTTCTCCTGGAGAGTATGGAACATCCTTGTAGATGCTTCTTGGATTTTCATGTGGTTTTGAAGCTTGATCATTTTAAGGAATTATTGAAATGATGTTGTGTTATGCTTTAGAAATGCTGCTAAATGACTGTTTTTCTGAGCTAGTGCTTTTTTCCTTGTGCTTCTAGTGATGAGTATTCAGGGCCACTCTGGAAAGTTTTAGGTCGGAAGTCCCCTCTCTTTGAAGGATTTGTTTCTTTTTTTCATAATGTAAGACTTGATGGTTTTGGATCCCAAACCACTGCTTGGCTTAGTTTCCACCATGTAGCTAGCATTGGAGCAAAAAGACAGAGTGGTTGGCCCCTTCTTCTTGGGGTAGAGATCGAGCCAGCAAAACAGCAGATTGGGCATTTTGGCTCAGGGAACAAAGGAAGGATTTGGGATGCTGAGTGCCTTTGGTTTCCACTGGAAGAAGGAAGCACAACTGAGTGCTTCTAGTGGTGCTTGAACTGTGCGTGAAATGAGATGGTTTATTCTGGGGCTTTCAAGTGGTCTTTAGCAACCTCAGATGTCTTGCTGTTGTGAATCTGTGGAGTCTTTCAGCAAGAGCCTAAAGCCATGTTGGCTTGAGTGACATGGCATTTCTGTCTCGTGTATTCCATGCTAACCTCTGCCAGGCTTGGGGAATGCTTTGGAATGAATTAATAACCAATTTGAATAACAGTTATAGTAATGCCCTGGGACCTCCTGGGTCATCTCAGTATTCTTAGTTGCACAGCCCTTGTAAAGATCTATGCACTGGTGTCATGGAGGGAGGGGCTCAAGAATAAATGTTCTGAATGTTGTTTTAAGGGTTTTTAAAAGAATTAAAGTTAATAATCAGTTCACAAAGTAGCTGATGCCTTCACAGAAGGTATGTGCCACCACAACATGTCAGGAATTCTGATATAATAGTACACTAATAGAATTGTTGGTTGATAGTTTTAGCGTAAGAGCTTTTTACCAAATTAGCTGTTTCCACACCACCTACAGGGAGGGCTTCCTTCTGAGCATGGTTTAACTGTGACTCACACTATAATGCGTGTATAAATACAGCAGAATTTGCCATGTCTTCAGCTTGTGGAGTCTGGGGATGTACCAATAGGAGGAGTAGGAGCTTTACCAGGTCAGAGGCCATCACATGTTATTTAAAAATAATTACAAAACGAAAAGAAATGTTCATCTGTCTCCTGGTTTTTGTTCAGGATATATGGTGGCAGCTCAAAGGTTCATATCTTTAATTCTTCTTACCAATTGCATTAGAAATAGTTGGCCTAAAGCCTCTTCTTTTGGAGAAAACTACTCTAGAGAAATGCTGCAATAACGACATAAAACTCAGACTGCAATCTGAGGTACGGGTTTGTCAGGTTCTATCTGAGAGGCAATCTGATCACAGTCTAACACTTTATCATTTGTTTTCTTCGTTTTTGTTAAATCTATTGAACTCAAAGACCCATCAAACAGTTGAGACAACAAACTGCCTGTGTGAAAGAGTTAATGTCATCTCCTCCATTTCATAAGTCGAGACATTCATGTTAATCTCTCCCTGCAATTCTCCAGTGTGAACGGGAAGGCAGGGTTTCAGATATCTAATCTCACTCAGTTCCTTTTTTTTTGATGTAGGAAAAACTAGATATTTGGATACAACTAGGCATTCTTCCAAAAACAAGTCCAGATATTAAATCATTCCAGTGTCATATAAAGAAGAAACTTAAAGCAAAGCCACAGTTTGTTACATAATATGTACAATTCACATTTATGGACCCAGTCAGGGTGAGGGACTTCTTGCTTATGTATAGATGTAGAAATGTCACTTTACTACTTGTGAAACCCACTTGCCTACACTGAAGGGATTTTGTTTGGTGGAGAAGGTTGAAATAGTAGATTTCTAACTGTAATGTATTTCTTTGTTCCTTCCCTTCCTACTTCCCCAAAAAACATTTTTCTGCAGAAAATTGGAAAGGTTATTATTGTGAGATGTGCTTGGCGGAAATGGATTGTTTTTGCAAAGGTGGTAAAAGAAATGTTGATATTGTTGAGTTAAATCCAGACTGATGCAGATTCTCTGATTCTGTGCCTTGCTGCAGTATGCAGATGGTTGGACTTGCCAGATCATATAGGGAAAATAAGGAGATTGCGCTCTTCAGTTCAAAATACATTTCTGAATATGAAGTGAATGTCTTTCCACCAGCTTATAGTTTCTACTCTCGTTGTTTTGGGCTTTCATAGAAAATTGCAGAAGTGTGTGCATGTGTGTTAAATAATCAGAAGGATTTAACAAATGGCATTTAAGGGGAAAAAAAGTTCTAACTGTTGCATCTTGTGGTTAGCAGTGACCATATATTTCTGCCAGGTGACTATTACAAGGGCATATTTGAGAACCGAAAGACCTACATGAAGGCATGGGTAGGTCTATTCAAAAGGGTTTCTGATGATAGGACCAGGAGTAATGGTTTTAAGGTAGGAAAGGACAGATTTAGTCTGGATATTAGAAAAAAGGTCTTTAACATGAGGGTGATAGATCAGTGGAATGGGCTGCCCAGAGAGGTGGTGGAGGACCCATCCCTGGAGTCATTCAAGGTCAGGCTTGATGTGGCTCTGAGCAACCTGACCTAGGTAGAGATGTCCCTTCTTGTGTAGGGAGGCTGGACCAGATGACCTCTAGAGGTCCTTTCCAGCCTAAGACATTCTATGATTGTATGATTTAGGGAATATCAGACATATACAAAAATGCCTTGTCTTATTTTCTGTGTACTGCTGTAAAATTCAAGTATGGCTAGTTGTGTGCAGGTATATTAATTAAACCCATGTCTAATTGGGCCTAAGGTACTCCTGTTGTTTATCAGAAGAATTTTTACGTGCCCTCATTGCTGCAGTTGTTGAGGTTGCTTTAGAGAGACACCGTTTTTTCAGTCCAGCTGGGACCTTGCTCTGTGGAGGTCAGTTGCCCATGACTGTCCTATTAACATGTCAGTGTTAGTGCTTCTGAGCTTGCTGAGCATCACTGCATGCTCTTGTGAAGAGAGGTGAGCAGTGAGAGAGGAAGCTGTGCAGCTCGATGTCCTTGTGGGTGGTTGGGAAGGTGGAGCGTTAAGTTAGCAGCTTAGCTAGTAAAACTGGTATCCAGTAGAAGTAGAGCTTCTCTAAAGGCTTTCTACTCTATTGGTGTTTAAACTCTTCCTATGAGATGTGTTAGTCCTTTGCTTTGCTCTGCAGATCCAGGACTGGTACTGGCACTGTGATGGTAGTACCCATCAGACTATTGCTGAACGACCCATATGCGCTGAACCATGATGTCCTCTATCTTGTACTATAGTTTGTTCTCCTCAAAGGAGCACTGGATGGGGTATTTGTCTGTTTTTCCACAAAGCAGATACTGGTCTGGATTTTGAGTCGGCAATTTTTCTGGGATTAGCTTGTAGGTAATTCAGATCACTTTTTGTGGAATTGACTGTTAGAACCATGGTCAGATCCTGACCCATCTATATTCTACAAAAACCATGGTCAGATCCTGACCCACCTACCTTCAGCAAGGCTCTGTCCTGCTACTAGTGTTCCCTTGTGCTTGACTGTTCTCCACTTGGTCAGGCTTGTACTTGGAAAACCCCTGCACTTTGCCTTGTCTCATGTACCCTGATCTGCCCTAAAACCAGTTGTTAGTTTGTGAGTATGTGTCTGGTATTGCCCTTTAGCCTCTTGCCTTTCCTGGGTGGTTCTTTCATTCTTGCTTATCTGTGGTTATGGGATAAAATAGCAAATACAGATCTCCTCAGGTCGGTAACTTGTTTGGTATTTGAGAGCTAGAAGTCCTCTGCTATTCTGGTTCCCCTGTGATAATAAAAGAAACTGGTTTTGCAGCAAGATGCAACAGGAGCTTTGTTTAGGCTTTTTGTGTGATTTAAGAAATAAAAGCAAGCGAGCCTAAACCAACCTCCTCTCTCAAAAAGGAGAGCTTTGTTTAACCAAAAATGTTCCATTTCTTTTTTGAGGTGTATGTAAGGTTTTACAGGAGGCACTTTTTTTTTTTCCCTTTCCTTTTCTTTCCTTTTTTTTTTTTCTTTAAACCAAAAAGTAATTTCAAATTGGGGAGAAGTGAAAACATTTTCTTTGAAAAATTTTGGAATGGTTAATCATGCCTTTTCTTGGTTCCAGCTGTTTTCAATATGTATGCGTAATGGTAAGAGAAAAAAGCAGCCCAACGGAATAGATGTTGAATGGCTGAGACAGAATTTGATGTTTGGAGACAAGTGAGGGAGGGAGAGTAATGAGAGGTTGAAACAAAACAGAATTCTCCGTGGGTGTAAGAAAAATAAAACTAGACTGCAGCTCTTTGCCTTCATGGGATTGTGAGGATGCTGCAATTAGAGTTCCTATTGAAACCACTAGTTATGTTGTTTGAAATTGGAGGGATGTGAATGAAGAGGAGAAATGACACTGCACTGGAAGAATATCTTCAAATTCTCTTTTCTGTCTTTTGTTTTAATCTACACATTCAGGAGGCGTCATCTGCTCAGTCTGGGTTTGCATGTGAAGGATAAAGGGAGATCTGTGTCCAGAGAACATTTCCAGAACATAATTGTCTTTATCCTTTCTAAGTGAAAAGGTGTACTTCTCACTGGAATTGTAAAAGAGATTTTATACTTTTTTGAAGGTTATCTTTGGGATAGTGAGAAAAAGAGATTGTTGATGTTCTGGGATTTGGCCTTTTTTTAAAAGCCTACCTGAAAGTAAAGAAGAAAGTCTATGGATTTGTATTCACTGCATGAAAGTGTGGCAGAAACACAACTGTCTTACTAGATTTTAGAAGAGACAAGCTGGAATGGAAATAATGACTGAGACTGTGAGGGTCACTTGCTGAACAGCTTGTAGAGATGTAGTGAGTGCCTGTCTATGCTGTGTTTGACTCGAGGCCGCTGTTTTCCACAAGAGGTTTGCCCTGGAGTTCAGATGCAGTCCCATCTTCTACAAATGCCAAAATTTGCTCCCCAGAAATCAGTCTCCCATGGACTCTTAAGGACAGACAGGTAATCAAAATGTGGTTGGATGGATTCTGACCTTCTCACCAGACAATTTGTAAACAGTACTTCTTACTGTTCCTGCTATCATCTGCCTGTTGTGTTGGGAAGGCAGTCATGGTAGCATAAATCACTAGAATCAAATGTTGGCCAGCACTTGGCTAAGCTCTGATCTCCCTGGCATAGTCCTAAACCCCAAATTTTTGCTTATTGATATTTCCTCATTTTGTGGCCTGTGGGCAGGTACTTTTAAACCTAATAGATACTTTGTTCCATATGGTAAATATTTTTCTACAATACTAGGTGTTTTTTCTAGTCTAAGCTTTGCTTGCAAAATCCAAGTTTAAGAGCTCTGCTCCCATGCCCCAACTGAACCAAGCATCTTATCCTAAGAAAACCACAGATGTCTTTGGTGAAACCTACTTTCCTGAAACCGTGCTGAGCAGTATTCCTGTTTTATCCTCTGAGTCACCACTGGTAGAGAACTGAAACCAATTGTTCCATTGTTTTGCTGGAGAGTGTGTCAGAATAGCTGGTCTTTTCCTCTTTTTAAATATCACGCTGATACTGGTAAATCTTTGGTTCTGAGAAACTTTCTACTTGTCCAGGATTTGTTAAAACACATTGTTGCGTGATTTGCTTCTTGTCTAGGTTTCCTTAATAATCACAGGGTGAGTTATTCTTATCTGTAAAGAAATCGTCCTACATTACTTTTAGAAGCAGAAAATTTGTATTACTGACTGCACAAAGTGTATGTTAAATGTCCCCTATTTTAAAGTCACTGTGATAGCATACTTTTTCTTCCTACGTGATCTAGATTGCCATGTAAAGAGCAGTTTGTTCTGTTATTTAGCGAGACCTATTAGTCTGATGATATAACATGTGCCAACCAACTCTCCTTTAGTTTTATTAGCTGCGATTGCAGTCGCAGAGCACTGTGATTTTGAAATGTCTATAGCCAGCAGCGGCATATTTTTACGTAAAGTGTTACTCTTTCCTGGAGGTTTTCTTGGCCATTTTCTCCTTAAAGTGCAAGTTATCATCATCAATTTTATTTTTCCAGTCTCACGACCCATTCTACCTGCTTTCAGCAATACCAGCCATAATCTATTTCTTATTGTTCATGAGCTTCTCTAACTCTTCTTGTTTATTGCGTGTGCTTTTAATGTTAATGTAAAACTGTGTTCCTTCCACCCGTTTTTGTAGTTGGATCTGTCACAAGCTGGGGGCACAGCACAGCTGAACGTACTAGGGTGTCCATACCATGCTCTCACCAAGACTGTGCTCATCCACATCAGCAGGGATGTCCTTATCTAATTTCCCTGAGAAAGTGTCCTTAACGTCACCTTATTCTGGAGTTTAGACATCGAGAGTACTTCTGGCCTCTCTATTTTCGTTTTCCTTCCATAATTCCCAAGTTTGCCAATTTGCTTCTCAACATCTCAGAAATAACAATTAGACCTTAATTTTAGAGGAATCTATATGTTTAAATTCACAGATATATAAGTCTGAATATCTCAAAAAGTAAACTCATGCTCCATAACACTGTTGGTTTTAAATATTCAGAAATTCTAAAATGGCTTTAAAATTTAAATTTATCATTAATAAATTGCTTTAGGATGAGAGGAAATGGGCTCAAGTTGTGCCAGGGGAAGTTTAGATTGGATATTAGGAAAAATTTCTTTACTGAAAGAGTGGTCAAGCACTGGAACAGGCTACCCAGGGAAGTGGTGGAGTCACCATCCTTGGAGGTGTTCAGAAAAAGTGTAGACTTTTTTTTGTGACACTTCAGGACATGGCTTAGTGGTCATGGTAGTGTTGGGTTGACAGTTGGACTTGATGATCTTAGAGATCTTTTCCAACCTTAATGATTCTATGATTATGAGCTCATAAAAATAATATATCTTGGGGATGAGGGTGGTAGTTGTCTTCCTGTTTCCTGAACTACTAGGATTCTTGTTTCCAGCTCTTTATCCATCTGGGATAGGCATTTACTTCTTGAAGTGAAAGGTTGATTCTCCCTTACCCCTTTGACTCTAGGATGTGAAAGAGAAAGGAAAACATGTCAAATTGTAAGTCTTACAATAGCATTGCAAGATAATGTAACACTGGGGATTTTCCTTGTCCCAATTTCAGTGTCATCTGTCCTTGTGCTACCCAGCTGGATGACTAAGGCTGTGGTGCAACTCCAAACCATTTTCGTAGAAGTTTCTTTTTGGTTGAATTTGGTGTCACGTAGTCCTTTTAGAAAATACACCTCACAGAAAGAAATGACATTGTTTCCAATTTACTGCCTGTACTGAGGACATGGGTGAAGTAATTGCTCAGTGTGTACCAAAATTGCTTCATTTGCTGATAAATAAGGAGGCTGCACCTGCATTTTCTTCTGGAGTGGATTTACAAGACCTGGTAGCTAACAGCAGTAATAACAGCAGCAGCAGCTCCTGACCATATTTAACAACACAGAGCCAGGGCTGGTGAGGCCTCTATTTCATCTATGTTTTGGAGGCATGAGGAAGATGTCATCTTCCTTCTGTGTCCAACATTCCAGGTCTCACACTAACCCACACTGAGTTGGTGGTCAGCTTTCCCTTGCTGGTAAAGGGAGTCAAGCAAGCCTTGCAACTACTTTTGGAAGAGAAGAGATTAATGAGAGCTGGACCTTTATTGCTTGCTGTCCTGATTGTAAGAGATGAACCAAACTGCCTCCTTTCAGCTGCATTTCTACCCTTAGCAGCTCTTCTAAGCCTCAGTGTTATTCCATGTGTCTCTGCCAACGTTAAATTGAAAATTGCCTTTTGACTATTCTGTTCTTCAGGGAACAAACTGTTGGCAAATCCCTTTGCTAGGAAAGCCTTTTTCAGGTAGCCTGGGAGTTTATTCTTCAATTTAAGTGTAGTCTTGTTGTCTTTCCCAAACTTTGTCAAGAAAACTGGAGACTGGATTAAAAGTTAACGCTCTTTCCATCTTTTTTTCCATCTTCCTCCCATAGTAGGGGCTTATGCAAACTGACATTTAATTCCAAGTAAATTTTTTTAATTAGTTTTAGAAGAAAAGATTAATTTTACATATAGAAACATTCCTGCAACAAGAAATATTCTGGAATAAGCAGTACCCTCCCCCTGTGCTGCCTTTACTGAGGGAGGGATGGAATGACTCTGCTGCTTAACTCCACTAAATATGTTTCCAGCAGTTTCTGCTCCACGGTGATCTCCCAGCCTGGTCTGCCAAGGACCTCCTTGCCTTTCCCTGTCTTCTCCCTCTGCTCTGGTTTCTGTCTGTTAAGGAGCCTGCAGCAAGCAAAACTGCTTCTCAAATAATCAATTGATAAGGGTAAAGGTTATAGGGTATCCTGTAATTAAAAGGCCTATTTTGAACTATTAGTAGGTTGTGGTTATTTTAACAGCAAGCTCCATCCTGTATCTCCTCTTCTTTTCCTTCGATCTTCTGGGCTTTTCTCCTGTGAGATGTAGTTGACTCCTTCTCTGCCCGTAGCTCTGGACTCATAGAAGAAGAGACACCATCAGAGGGATGAATTATGGAAAATCAGTGTGGGGTCTGTGTACCTTCCCAGAGGGGTGTTTGCTGGGGTTGGGAGCATGGGGCACCCCACGCGGTGTGCATCCTCCTTTGCTGTCATACATACAAATCCTACAATCATTTTGGTTGGAAGGGACATTTAAGATCATCAAGTCCAACCATTAACCCAGCACTGCCAGGCCAGCACTGCCAGGCTACCACTAAATCATGTCCCTCAGCACCGCATCTACACGGCTTTCAAACTCCTCCAGGGATGGGGACTCCACCACTGCCCTGGGCAGCCTGGGCCAGGGCTTTGCAACCCTTTTGAGAAAAAAGTTGCTCCTCGTTCCTATTTGCAGACTAACTGGGAGAGGCACTGGCTTTTGTGGGGGCCAGGCCAGAAAGGCTGCTATGTTTCCAAGGCTGAGCTTTGGTGTGTGTGGAGAGCCAGCCTGGGGAGCAGGGCAAACCACCGGGTTCCTCTCCCACTGTACCCACCACCAGAATTACCAGTATAATGCAGAATTGGGTTCCTTTGCAAGTGGGAGGGGAGGCGGGGGAATAATCAGTCCTTTTCAGCAGCTCCTGAAAGCAGTTGTGTCTGTGAGAACAAGCTGAGAGAAGAAAATGTTAGTATTTGTGCTGTGGTGGTGCTTGGTTTGGGCCTTTGTGTGAAGTGTGGGAGCCACATGTCAGAAGAGGTAGTGCCCACCTCAGAGATCTTACAGCTAATTAAAGATTACACATGGTGACAGCTTCATTTTGGGTAGCGTTGTGAAGAACTCAAAAAACCAGAAGTGCCACAGTTGCAGTTGTCCACAACTATCTGTGCTACTCTGCAAGGTGCAGGAGACGGCACAAGAGGAAGGAGGACATAGGGAGAGAAGCTAAAGCATACAAATATCTTATGGGAGGCTGAGCATTGCCAAAAGGAGAAAATCCCCTGTTCTATTGTAATCCCTGTGTTCCTTAAACATCTTCCCCAACTCGGTAGCATTGCAGTGACACTGGAAGAGGCTGTTTGTTTATCCCAAGAGCATGAATACAGCTCAGCTCTTTTGCTTGAGGAGAACATCAGTAAGTACCGATTAATGTTCCAACTAGGAACTCAGGGCCAAGTAAGAGTCAGAGGAAAAGTAATAGTCCTATCTTTAGTGGTTCATTTTCACTCTCCTTTGTTTACTGCAGTTCATGGCTTGTAGCTCAGGAGCGTTCTGAACTTGCGAGTAGACAACGTCACTGTGTTTTGTGGAGTTACAGGTGGAGCCCAACAGCTCTTAAATTTGCACATACATACTCTTTTGTGGCTAGCATACCTTCTGGGACCTGTGTTACCAGGAGCTTTTCTCTAAAGCAGTGTGACTTACAGTGGAGAGCTTGGCCATTGCAATGCTGAGAACAGTGTTGGTGTGAGGTCAAAGCCTCGAGCTCAACTTCTGCTCTCCGTGTCTCTGCCTAATCTGTGTCTGTGTGAAGGAGTGCTCTTTGGTGAGCAGTCTATGCTACCCAGCTGGCTGTGATGTTCCAGCTCAATAGTGAGGTGTACATCACACTTATGAATTCCTATTTTGTCTTTTACCTACATGGATCCTTATTCTGGTGTTTTCCACAGCATTTCTTGATCTTCAAGCCCAGTGCTACCTAGAACTGTTATGCTCTTGTCATGTGTGTTCCCTCCAGAAAGATTCCCTAATGCCTGTGATGTGTACATGTCCATAGCAGGAACGCTTAATGCCTCTTGAAAGACTGTCCCAGTAAGTGGTTAAGTGCAGATTTGGAGTCCTGCATGCAGGAGGTTCTGCCAAATCCCAGCTGATGCATCTAATTTGCTAAAGAATGTGGCTTCTGTGCTCTCAGCAAAGATTTCATTCCTCATGAGCAGTGGGAAACTTGCCCTTTTTATGTTATTGTTCACCAGCTTAGTATTAAGTCTGAGACAGCCAACTTTGTTACTAAGGAGAGAAACCAGTCTTTTGGTTCCTGTGTTCTTCATTCTCACGTAGTTTGTGTGTACATGTATTCTAGAGTCATCCTGCTCTTTTTCAGCCCCTTTTTGTGAGTGTGAGGAGCGTTGTGCACGCATTAGCCTGCAAAGAGCATCTTACACATTGGGAGGAAACCCCCCATTCTGTGTCAACACATCTTCCAAACAGGTGGCTTCCTCATTTACACCCGGTGGGAGCTTGTTAGCAGCTCTTGTTCTACAGTTAAGAGTGGGAGCTGTCTAGACAGGGTCAAGTATCTCATAAGGAAGCAAGCCCAAGTCCAGCAGCATTCCACAAAATCATGTTTTAGTGTTTTCTCTGTCTGTTTTTAATGTCTGCTTCACACGGGTGCAATATTAAAGTCTATTCCTCACTCCAGAAGCTCAGTCCTAGCATCCTTCAGAAAACTCTGTTCTGCCAGGTTCCTTGCTGCTAGCTGAAATCTCCGTGTTTAAAAAACAGAGGTATATCTGCAAGCTGCCTTTCATTTTCTTTATGCTATTTGGAGAAACCAAGGGAAAAACAGAAAGAAAAATAGTTTGAAAGGGTCAGCATAGAAAGAGTTTAAGGTCTACCCTGACAAGATGACTCCTTTTCTGACATGATGTTCCCTACCGTCTCGAGAGTTAACAGCCTCGAAAGAATCTGCATTTTAAATTACTTTTTTGTACATAGTATTGCCTAGAGAAAAAATTCCTGAGATTACCCAACATGCGCTTCCCAGGGACTTATTTTTCCAGTGTGTACTTCTTTCCCTCTGAGTCCAGCAGGTTAGGCTTTTTATTTGTTCTTAAAAATATGTCTTATATTATTTGTCTGTTCCTTTTCTCTCCCCCTCTACTCTGTAGGCCGTTTTTCCTTCTCTCCCTCTAAGCTCCCTGCTCAAGTTTACCCTGTTTCCCCTCATCCAGCTTTTATTTCTCTGCCTCCCCTTTTTATCCATTTAATAGCACAGGGCTGTGCTTTTGGTATTGTCACAGTGTGCAGGAAATCACTGTAGACACCACGGCTTTGTGTGGTCTGTATACCTCTGGCAGATGGAAACAGTTTGAAATATTTATTGTCATATTAAATGTTTTTTTAACCAGTCATGGGACAGATGAAGGACTGGGGGATCTTAGCTGTAATCTCTCTAATGTGATGGCACCATCCATGTGATGAATTTGGCCGCTCCACCTTCAGTCTGCCCACTAATCCATCTCAACCAGGACTTTAATGTTCCAAACTACAGAGCAGGTTCACTGGATCAAGATTGTTTGCAGTGCATCCTTATCACAGGTGGCTAAACAAAACTAAAAATTAGGAATTTTCTATTGTTAAATTGCCAGTGACATGTAGTTTCCCACACTTTGAGGATTTGTCTCTGGCTGTACGAGGCAGTAAATCAGGCTTACAAAGCCCTTGCATTCATACAGGTGGAAAAGCAATTTAAAATTATTTTTTTAGGTGACTTTTAAGCTGTATTAAAGATACTTTCTCTTGCCCTGCATGTTGTGTGAAACTGATCTCATCATTTGAGGACAACTTCACTGTTCCCACAAAGAGGTGCATAGAACAAAATATTTAAAGCCTTCTAAGCTGTTTTTGGAATAGTTACTGCATATGTCACAAACTACACAATGCACATGGACTTATAGTAAAATTTAACATTTGTGGTTGCTCTGAGGCAGTATTTGCCTCGTTCATTTTACCACATGGGGGTTGCTAGTCCAGGATCAAGAAGAAACATTTCTATGTTTCGGGGAGGTACCAGTGGCTGCACCAAGTGCCTGCTCATGTCCACCAACCTTATTCTATGCAGTAAAAGAGAGCACGGTGGGGAAGATGCATAGGACAGTATGAAAATCTTGTGTGTCTGAAGCAGGTGAAGCTCTCAGTTTCAGTTGGAGATGTCAGAGATTTTGCACCATGACACAAGTGCTGCTGCAGAGGTTTCCATTTGCACTTGCCCAGTTTGCACCTGGTTTGTAGACAGCCCAGGGATTACATCCTCAGTCCTTCCCGGGCCATGCACAAGAGCTAAAACTGCTACCAAAAAAAATAATCCTTGACTCCGGTTACATAAAGGGTGGGCTGTTTTCCAGGGCCCTGCTGGAAGGGACACAGGTGTCACCTGCAGATGCACTCGCAGCTTGAGGGAGGCTGTTTTGGCTAGGGATGGCCAGCACCCCAGGTGCACTGCCAGCATATGGTTTTAATGCTATGGAACAGTGGAAAAGGCTCCAGTTAGTCACCAGTACAGCGGTGGCAATGACTGGTGTAGTGAGCAGCAGTGGTGGGGTGGCCAGCACAGACTGGGTGCTCCCCTGGATGCACCCCCGCATTGGGTACAGCTTGGGGGTCTGTTTCTGCTCAGGTCCTCTGCTCTAGGTACAGCGCACTGGGCTGAAACTCCCCAAATATTCATGTAGGTAAATGAGCTGCTTTATTCATGCTGCTGAGAAGCACGTTCCTCTGGAAAAGGCATGGACTTTTGGAAAAAACCTCATAGGTAAATATGAAATCCATGTACTGCAGAGGACACTGAATGGCAGGGCACTGATTTGTTTATCAGGTGGTCTTCTATCACCTCTCAGATTTTTTTGAAGAAAAAAAATGTGGGTTATTGTGATTCATTTTGAATTAATGGAGAACCACTATTTTCCTCCATTTTCCTTACCTATTCCACCAGTTTTATTCTCTTATTAATAGACTGGGCTTTGCCTTTTTGACTTAGTGCTTTCTCACCTACACAGCCCAAGTCAGTGGGAGCATTGACATAAGGATTTCACCGTTTACCCCCTGTGTGTCTTAATGAAATTGGAGAAATGTTGGGTTTTTTCTAGTTCTTTAGGATTAGATTCTTTCTTAAAGGCTTCTTTTGGCCTCACAAAATTAGATCACCACTATGCAAGAAAAAACCCACTGTGATCACAGCTGAGTTGCACAATGCCTGCACTTTCTTGAATGTCCTTCCCATCTCTTCAAGATTAAATAAGATCCAGTGGGTTGGACCTTTGATCTGCATAATAAAGGGCAAGGAGGCAGTTTGTAAATCCTTCCTTTCTGTCTTTATTCTTTGCAGTTTGGGACCTGAAGGCTTGAAATAATTTTTTGCTCGCTAAGAGAAAACTTTATGTAATGTATGTGGAGATGCCATTATGCTAATTAGTGTTGTTAGGAAAAATCAATGTATGTATGTCATCCAACAGCAAGCAATGATCTTCTCACAATCAGCAATTTATCATGCATTGCCAATGCAGTAGGGCTAGGACTATTTTATTCAGATAAATTTCTCATTCATTTAGTCAGTAAATCATGGTGTACTTCATGATAGTTATTTTTAATGTGATTGCATTTTGTTAAGTTTTAATCACGCATAATAGATTTTATCTGACAATGAGGTCAACCTGTAGTCTCTTCCTCTCTCATTTTTATCTTACCATCCCAGTGTGGATGAGATCACAGCCATACCCAGATGCCCTGGACTGGGATGGAATGGGGAGTCACAGGAGGCACAGGAAGACAAACTGTTAGGATTGGTTTCAAGCATCTGATACTTAGCTGAAGATTGACTCTAGGTGGGATTGTACTTGCTGTATCTTTGCCTCAAAGTGTAACTGAATTTGCTTGAAAACTGTGTTTGCAGGAGCTCTCCAATGACACTCTTGAGCTGACCAGTTTGAGTCAGGGCTGTGGGAGCACCTTTATTTCACTGGATACCTTGGTAGGGATGCAGCCGGTGCTACTCTTTTATGCACAGTCCATGCTGAACTTTTTCATTGGGAAAGCAGGAGAAGATGAGGTGAGTAAGGCAGGGAACCACAGTGGTTTTCAATGAGAGGCGAGCTCTTTTCTTTAGTATCTTCATCTTGAGTCCAAACTCTTCTGTGACTTGCTCATTCTTAAGCTGGTAGAAAAACTCCTGTTGTCTTCATCTGCAACAGGAGTGTGCCCTGGATCTCCCTTGCAGCTTCAACACAATTCTGCTGTTCTGGCTTACGTTTCTGAATGGCTGTGGACTGTTTCCATTTGCTTCTTATATATGTGGTTTGACTTGATGTTCTTCCCCACTGAACAAGCCGTAATTGTCTTTTTCTCTTTCCTTTTCTGGTGGCTTCCCTATGTTTTGGTCACATCCTTTCTTCTTGCATCCGCCAACAATCTTTGTCCATTTTACTTTCACTCTTGCATTCACACTTTTTTCTTTTCCTCCTTTTTGTCAACCAAAAACGACTCTTTCTCTTCATTCACCTCTCCCTATAAAGCATAGTAAGCTTTCTCAGAAATATGTCCATTGAAGAGGGAAATGGGAATACAGGGAGGAGTGCTACAGAGCACTGGAGATGCTATTCTGCTTCAGGTTCTAGTGCTGTGCCATCAACTTGAGGGTTGAGCAGCTTCTGATAAGCTGCTTGGGTTGGATTGCTTGTTCAGGCATGGGGAAGAGCACTATCGGTTCTGCTTCAGCAGTCCCCCTGTGGCAGAGAAGACATCCCTTCTCCTGGGATTCACAAGTCTGTGGTTACACAGTCAGGCCGAGGCTTGTTAAATCCTGGGGATAGACCCAAATCTCCTGTAGGTGGTCTTCTGTGCACTGTGGAGCACTGTGGCTGCCCCTCACCATCATCTGTATGGACATGGTTTTCTCTGCTTTCAGTGGATGTAGTCTTCGTGTGAGATCAGTATATCATTTAGAAAGGTGTTTGAGTTCCTTTGGGATGAAAGGTACTATATGAATATAAAATCCTTGTAATGTCCCAGAAGGCTGCCATCGATCTTGGAACAGCCATTTCAATTCTCCCTCCAGATTCCCTGATTTCTTTCTTTTGTTGTTCTGCTGGGAGAGTGACAGTGTGGAGACTGATGAACCTTTCTCTTACCACAGTACCAGAGGGGGGAGAGGGAGAATTAATTGTCCATGAATTTTGCAAGAGGTTTCTTCTGTTGTATCAAATGATCAGGATACCTCATGTGTACTGATGCTGTGACTCCCCACCCTGCTCTGCTTTCCTTGGGGAGCCTGACCTGCTCTCTCTAGGTTGGACTCTCTTCAGTTACACTGGTGCAGGTCATGAATATTCGTTGAAGTTAACAGAGTTATGCAGAAGCCATTTTAGAAAAGAACTAGGTCTTTTGTTTGGTAAATGGAAATTGAGTAAACCTTCTCTGGGTTTTTGTTAATATTTAAGAGAAGAGCACCCTGAAGACATTTTGTATCTTAACGGGTTTTTAGCATCTCTCTCTCTCTGTCTTTCTCTGTCTCTCTAATGCAACTTTGCCTACAGCCCCATGCATTAGCAATGCAAAACAGATTTTGAAAGCCAAGGGAATCCAGGCTCTTCCAGATGAACACTGTGATTTGAAAAAAATAAAAATCTAGAAAGAATAAAGGTTGTCCAAGTGGCATATGGTATGACAGTGACCCTGCTGTAAGGACAGACGTACAGAGCTAATAGTAATCCTATACTGGAGCCAGATAACATCCTGAGGTTAGGAAATCAAAGCCCCATGCTTTGGCTTAGCGAAGAATTAGCATGTGGAGCTTCCGCTAGCTCTGGAAACAGGGCACTTCAGTTCTCAGTCAGGTTGCATTTGGGGCTTGCAGCCTTGGTAGCAGCAAGATCCTACCTCATCCTGTGCTGGAAAATCAGACCTACATAGTTTGAAGAGGGAGCAGGGTATGTTTAGTAAAGCTTCAGTGTTTAGATGGATTTGTGGAGAAGGTGGCTACTGTTTCTGGGCAGAAACAGGTCAAAAGCTGCTTGGTCATATGCTGCCTAAAAGCTGTGTGAAGCTGGGGAAGAAGTGTCAGCACTCAGAGCAGAGTACAGTAAATGACTGGGGCAGAGGTACCCAAGGGATGTTTTCAGGGCTTTTTCACATGAGGACCCCAGCAAGGAACCTACAGCAAACCGAGCCTCAGGCTGTACGAGAGCCATGAAGTTTAACATCCTTTAATGATGCTGCCGAGTCCCAACACTTGTTAGTGAAGCCATGGCTGCCACAGATCTGAGTACAAGTGATCCTGTGGCCAGCAGAGCTGTGCTCCTGGAGCCCACACGACTCCATTGAGGAGCTTTGTGGGTGGTTTCAGGTGGTTAAACCCTGCAGAAAGGCACATTTTTCTTCCAGAGAGGAAGGAGAGTACACATGATGTAATTATTTCACTTCCCGGTGGTACACAGGCACAGCTTGGTATCAAATGAGTGAATCCCTTGTTACATAAATGCTGTACCCTTGTTAAAAAAAAGTTGTGGTCAGACAGCAATGAAAACCAAGAATTTTTGCATTCTCTAGCAAACTGCCTCTACCTCACTCAAGCCCACCTCTCTCTGCTCTACTGCTGGTGATTTCCCCCTCTTTCTTCTATTTAGAAAATATACTTAGCAATGACTTCCTTTAGCAAACCTTCCTTGTGGATATTTTCTGAAAGAAAGTAGATCATGTCTTTCAATACATGATATCAATAGCAGTTCTTGGAAAAGAGAAATTAGTACAGTAGAACCATCAATTTTTTGTGCAGTTTTGGATGTCTTAGCAGCATTCAGTTAGGCTTGATTTTTTAAAATGGCAAAATTATCCCTGTTATAACCAGTGTCAACAAAAAAGATGATCAGCACTGAGACATTTTGGCCATACTCATTACATTTCTTTTTGTATTTACTTTTCTTTTCCCACAAAGGAAGAATTTGTGTTATGAGAGAAAAACACAAATCTTGGTCTAAAAGAAGCATTTTTTTTTTTTTTTAAAAAAAGTGTTTCCAGGTTTATTTTGGAAGGAAATCTCCTGGCTTAGTTGCAGAAGGTAGACAAGAATTTTAAGAATTTGTTGTTGTTGTTTTTAACAGTCTATGCACATGTTTTGTGTTGGATCATTGTTGGTCAGGAATGGGGATCTATCCTATTTTTTTCCTGTTTCATATCAAATGATTTATAATGAGCTTGTCATCATAGTATCTGGATCCACGAACAAAACTAAGGTTAAGACAATGTTGAAATATCTCAGTAACTCCAAAGTTGAACTGCTTTATCTGTTGAAAAGGCATGCATTGGAATTTTTAATACAAGTTTTTGAAGGAATTTTGGGCTTATTCCTTCCTTTAGAAACAAGCTTGGGTACTTGTTGTTTTTCTTTGCATTTTGCATTCAAATGGTGGTGTTATTAAAAAAACATATATTTTTTAATTGGCCTCTGTACATATCTATCTTTGCTTTCCTGTCCCCTGCACACAGAGTTACATTCTCTTGCTTAGAATAATGCATTATTGGGGAAAAGATGAAACTCATTAGAACACTTAACCAGGAACTAGTCCACTTTTACAATCCCCTCTTGTTTTTGCTGGTGTCCCTGGAAGCCAGAGAGCAGAGTTAGTCATTTCTGTGCACATAGGCAGCCACCGGGAATATTTAAAACCCAGCCTGTTAACAGAGTAGCTGCATTGGTTTTTGTTGCAAGTGATGGATCACTAGTAGCTTAAAACTCAGAGATTGGGAACTTCTTTTGTAAATTGAGGGGGGATTATCTCATGCTGCTGAGTATCTCTGCCAGAATATAAAAGTCTATTAGCAGAGACGAGATTGCACACCCAGGGGTTGCTTGCAATATCTGATTTACTAAACACACACATAGCAAAAATCAGCCCCAACAGCCAAGATTTTAGCTCGGTGCTGCTACTTTCAGATCAAGCACATGAACAGAAAACACTGCATAATGCTCACCTTGCCGCTGTGGTCTCTGATCAGGTTTTTGCCTTTTGAAATACAGTTTGGCTCAGCGCCTGATAAAGTTGTTTGTACTATGAGTGCCTTGTTTGATAATGGCACCGTGAAAACTCTTCTAGTTATTAGATGTAATTGTTTATCCATGTTCATGTCAAGGAAGGTCTTTCCTGAACTTTATGGTATTTCTGCTTGGAGTGCTAAAAATTAATTCAATAGAATCATAAGAATTGAGCCAGTGTGTCTGTTCTTGTTCCATACCCTTGACTGCAGGTGCAGCATCTCAGTTCACACGATGTGTCCTTCATGTGCAAAGGGAAGTTTTCAAAAGGGCAGCGATGCTCCCAAATCCCACACAAAGTGACATGCAGGTTGGATCTCTAATTCTCATTTCTTCTTTTAAAGATTTCTCTCTGCACCTTTTTTATGTTGCTCTGCTAGACAAGAATGCCCATATATCTTCCCAGAGTTGCTTAATTTAATCAGAAACACTGACAGATCAATATAATCCCTGCTACCCTTTCCATATTCCTGCTTTCGTAGACATTGGCTGTCAGCCCCAAAGATCATCAGACCCAAATTCAGAATATGAAAAGAAAGCGTTACAGATCTTTCACTTCACCTGTTTGTCACCTTGTTTCTGTCAGAGTTTTGCTAAAGGGGCTTTTGCTCTCCATGCCACCTCTTCATAGCCTGAATCAGGAATTGGTGTAGCACTGGCATATGGGGAAATCTCTGTAGTTTTGGGGACTTAAAGACCTAGGAATTGTAGCGCTTTTGCCTAAATCTGTGATCTTAATAGAGAAACATAGATACTCTTGAAATGAGGATGGGGTTTTTTTTGAGAAAGATGGGCAGCCAGCTGCAGAACACAGGTCTTTTTCCTAGAACAGGGGAGCACTTACTGGTCATCAGAGCAGAGAAAGAAGGCTCTTGAGTTGCAGTCCTGTCTTGGCAAATGCGTTGTCCGTCACAGGGCAGAACTGCTCAGGATCCCTCCAAAACAGACCAAGTGTTTGTCAGCAACTCAGTCTTTGACATACTCAAATCTTGTTCTACTTTTGTTCATCTGCACTCCTCTTTCTTCAAACATCCCTCTGTTTCTTTGAAACCTTGGAAGATGAAGGAATCTACTGCTAAATGTTACTTTCTTGTGCATGATGTCCTTGAGCATCTTCTGAGAGACAACATTTCTCAGGCATATTACCTTGTCAATTTGGAAGGCCCTTTAGCTCTCTGCTACATTAGTTAGGGGAATATGAGTGTCCTTGGGCCTCTTGCCTCTCAGCCCAGGATAAGCCTTTTCTCTGTTCCTATGACAATAACACAGTGAATGGAGGGGAGACTGAGGTGTTCACAGCTGACGTAGAAGCCTCATGAAATATTGAAGCTTCTTTGAATATGGAGTTACTGGGTTCTGTGCAATTCTCACACTGTTGTAGAGTGGGAGTCAGTTCCTCTCTTGCTGAGCAGATAGATGGCTACTGAGAAGTGTGTATTGCTACAGTTCCTCTTAGCTTCCTCAGCCCCCAATCCCAATACAGCTGCTAAGGACCATTCTTAAACCATAGTGTGTGGAGGAGAAGAAATCTCTCTAGGTAATTTTTGCAAAGAAGTAAATGAAGATGAGAGGTACATGAGCTGAGGACTAGACATCGTCTTCCAAGGTGGTGAATATTGCAGTACTCATCAACCCTAGCTGAGTAAGATGTCTTTTCCTGCCTCATCTGTGGATGTCCAAGGCCTGATGCCTACAATCTCTTTGACCTTACCTACAATGACTAGACATCTTTGTCGTTTCCAGAATCTTCTAGCTTTGGGAAAGAAGGTTTGGCCCTTACTAGCTGGGAGACTGGCAAATAGCAGAGACTGTATGAGGGGTACAGACACAGGGAACTTCTTCTAAGCTTTCTTATTTGTGAGCTAGGATAATGGTAGCATTGTCGACAGCTTCATATAAAAATGTATTAAAATACAGAGCTTCTTATTGGGCTTTCATCGATCCACACACCTCCAAAAACCAGCCACCCAGAAACAAAGCACCAACAGCTTCAGCTGGATGCTTTTAAATTTAACAAAAAAGCTTTTGGGAAAACTTAAAGCAGAGTGCAGGTTTTCCTGGACGTGTGGACTCCATTTTTCTGTGTAAGGAAGGAGGAGAGCCTTTTCTGTGCAGCCCGAACAGGAGAGTGGAGTAGCTACAGGAATTAGAGTGAATTTTCTTCCATTAGTGGAGAGATCTCTTTAGAGTTCCACCTTGTTAAATGACTGGCTGAAATTGTGCATGATTAATGGACAAAATGAAAATTAGATTATGTGTCTTTACTCTTCCTGTGACCTCTACTTTCTCCTGTACCAATTGCAAGCACTCCAGGGAGAGGGGAAAAAAAAAAAGAAAGAAAAAAAAATTAAAATCCTGTATAAATATCCAGAAGAGAAGAGGGAGAGGAGAGGTGCAGAGCCCTGCTGTAAATTGTACACTGTCCCCAGAACTCACAGCTTCCAAAGTCTGAATCCTACAGTACTGAACCTTGAGAAATGAAAATGTGGAACAAATACTAAAGTTTCAGGCTGCCTGTCAATAGTTGCCACATATGTCAATCAGCCATGTGGAACTGCAGCCTAAGGAGAATTTGGTTTTCCTGCTGCAGCTGCACACAGGAGATGACCTGTGGTTCAGACACAGTCAGGCTATTGGAACAAATGCTTTCTTCCTCCAGGAGGGTGGTTGTTAGTGTGCTGCCCATCTTTGGACTCTTGTTTGGGAGGTGAATTTGAAGATACGAACCTTAAAGGCAGAGGAAAATCACTGCTTGCCTGTAGGCACAGGGTTCTTCAGCAGTTTGACATCCTTTAGTGCTGCCTTGTAATCAGAGCATGGATCTCTGCACCCACACAGGGGCACCTGCACGTGTGGAGGCACCAAGAGCCCATCCTCCTTTCAGCCCAAACATTCTGCAGCCTGTAATATCAGAAAGCAAAGATTGTCCCTTCCTGTTACAGACCATTCTGACAGAACAAAATGTGTCTTGCTGTGCCCTCTACATCTTCATTCTTGGAGGGAAAAATGCACATATAAATCCTATATTCACTCAAGATAACTAAAAATCAACATGTTACATGAATTGCTACCCAAATAACCTTAATAAGACAGGCTAGGAGGGATGTATATCTTCTTGCTACCAACACAGTAAAATTAAGAGCAGGAATATAGTACTAGACTGTGTGAAACTGCTGATTTCCCCTCTGTTTTTAACATGTGTGTCCACTGGCCTTGGGACCTCAGGCAATGTGGTTTCGTGTGTAGAGACCTAGGTGCAAAACCCCCATCTGGCTTCTGCCTGTTCCTCGGGTGTCTCCTTTGGAAGGCCTCAGATCTTGGAGCCTCAGCTTATATTAGAGTCTTAGGTTTTGTGTTCTGAAAAAAGCATTGTCTAGGAAAGGAAAGCTAGAACATGGTATGTGTAACAACGGGCAAATGGAGAAAACCACAAAAATTAATGATACTAAGATGAAACATTAAGAAGTATGAAGGAGGGTGCCACGATTTTAGGGATCTGCTTCCTGATTTTTAAGCATTCCAGGTTGTCTGCTCTGTGATCATCTTTTGTCTCCCTAGCATAAGAGTAAGAAAAATGCTATAAGAGACCTCAGGGTTTCCCATGGGAAATGATAACTAGGTCATGGGCATGCTTGCTGTGGAGGTACATACAGTTTCCTTTAAATTGATCTGAAAACCAGAGGCATAAAGGAAGAGGAGATGGTTCTGAGCAGAAGCTCTTTTCCAAGGCTGGTATGTTTTTCCTTCCTTTAATGAAGTTGTTTGTCCAGCCTTGAGAGAAATGACCTGTTTGTGCTAATTCTGTTTCTTTTGGTTGTCACTTGGCACTAACTGAAAGCTGGGCAGTAAGAAATCAAGGTGGTCAATGACACCCTTAATGAGGACCTTACATGACCTCCTTATTCCTAACATTACACGATTCTCAACAGGTTTGTTTGGCCACCTTCTGCCTGGTTAATAAATACAAGACCTGCTGGAGCACTGCTCAGCCATCGCTCACGTCACCCAGGGTGGGAGGTCCCCTCTCCATGGCACTGCACTGCAGGGGCATACCGAGGACATGGTGCACCCTTGTTCTTCGTCTCCTTCATGCCATTCTTTTACTCAACTTCCATGTCAGAGTTTTCTGTGCATATCTTGTCATCTTCTAATGGTGCCTATTGTAAAGAGTGGGAGCCCTCTGAGATGATGTCGTTGCTGCCAGGGCTGTTTCTACAGGGAGGGACGTAACTGGAGTGACCCACCTCTGCAAAATCATAGTGGTAGAACAAGCGCTGTAGCTTTTATCTTCACGTTGCTCGTCAAGGTGAGCCTGGTCCCTGGGAAAACAACCTGTCTTCTGTTTCTGCTGCAGTTTTACAGTGAGCTTGTGATCTCTAGCTCAGTTTGCTCTCAGTAAAAAAGATCCTCTTGTTTAGAGAGGGAAGGTAGAGCCTGAGAGAGTTGTAGAAAACAGTGACCCACATCTTAAATGAGATTTTTTTGAAGCCCCTTTGTAAAGTCTTGCCATTTCCTTATGCAACATGTTGACTTGAATGCTTTCAACCAGATAGTTAAGGACCGTGTTCTCTGTAAAGGTGTAGGTGGTCTTGATGTGTGAATGCAAGTTAAATACATGTATAATTGGGCATACATTTCTACACAGGTATTTTGACCAGACAGTCAGCTAATAACTCCAAATAAGATACTCTGCCCTCTTACATCAGTTCTTCTGCCACTCAGGCATGCTTAGCAAGATATATGCTGCTTTTTATGCATATAACTCTTGTTAATGCTAAGGATCGTTATGAGTGTGTGTGGAGAGGTGTCCTTGCTACATCCTTTCAGGATAGTGTCTCTGAGGAGAGGGAGTTACTGTTCCTATGACATGGCTGTCCAGAAATGCTTGCAAATCAAATGCTTTCATTTGCTTTTTATGCAGACGGGAAGGCGGGGAGGGGGGCTGCACACCTTCAAAAATTCTCTCACCTAACACCTTGCTTTTAAAGAACAAAGTCCTTTTAAATTTCCAGGAGCTCAAAAAGGCATCCAGTCACATCCACTTCGAAAAATTTGGTGTGAACCTGTCTTGTCAGTTAGATATCTGTCTGCAAAGTCTGTTCTTTTTAAAAAACAGTTCTGATTTGATGCTATCTCCAGTCTAAAAAGGGAGAGGGTGTCAGGAAACCCTAGGTTTGTTTCCAGCCTCTAACACAGCTGGCCACATGACAGGCAGCGAGTCACTTAACTTCTCTCTTTCTTCTTCTCTTACTGGTAGAACAGTTTCCCAGCATATCTTGTCTTTCGTGTTGCCCATCTGCTCAGCTCTGAGCTTTTTTGGACAAGGACTTCCATTCTTCCTCCAGCAAGGCACGTAGTCGGGGCGTAAGGCAGAGCACATGGTGATTGCCTGCTCAAGGTATAGCAGAGGGGAGGGACAAGAAGCAGAGCTGTGTTGACACAGGAGCTCCAGCCTGTGCCGTGGCACAGCAGCGACGCAGCCACACGTGTTCTGTAATATGTGTGCTCCATGTGTTGTTTGTCAGTCTCCTGGGAGAGCTCTGCCTGCTCAAGTTCTTGCAATCTGGATCTGCTGTGTGTTCACTGTTATTTTGGTACCAGCTGATAGCGTAAAGGCTGAATAGATTTGCTGCATGTTAGATGTGGCCCTCTGCAAAGCAACGTGCATGTAAAGAAACCCCTCCATGGCATAATTAGTTGTCTGTAAGCCATGGTGTCATTGTGCGGAGTAATTAGTTCTGTTTTTTTAAAGGAGTCCCGGAAAGCTATTAGCAGTTGCCGGTGGACCAACAAGGAGAAAAAAGAAAAGATAAAAACCCGTGTGTGGTGGTTATTAGTCTCTTCATCACGCTAATGGACAGCTTGTAAGAAACGGGACTTGCTATCGGTGGCACTGAGTAAGAGCAATCATGCAGGGGCATTGTTTCTTCTCGCTGGCGATAAGGGCGACTTGTGGCGGGCTTTGATAGGATGCTCATTTTTATCTGCTAAGTGCACAATGCTTGTAAGAGCAGCAGTGGCCTTGTTACCACTTGACATGACACTAGTTTTAGCTGTTTACGTTGACACGCCACTACGCTCTTTTAAAGCTTCAGCCTGGGGTCAGATTCATTAGAGTACTTCAGAAGTGATACCGATACAGCGTCTGGCCTGGCTTCCTTTATGCTCTGTGCTCCAAGCAAGAGGGAGAAAGTCAGTGAAACCCAGTGGACAGTCTTCACTTGCTTGGATTTTCTGTGGTGAAGTAGTTCAAGATGGTGGCTAGACTCAACAGATCTTGCATAGATCTTAACCTGCTGAACTCGACAGGGTTAAAAAGAGTGGCAACTACAGCATTGACTTCTGAAACCTGTGGCATTTCATAAATTGGAATTCTTTCCTACAAGATTTCTAAACCTCCTTATATAGGCTATTAGTGAATTATTTCCCTATTCTGTAATTCTCTTACTTGGCTTATAAATTTTACAGAGAGTAAAAGGTTGTGACAAATGACCTGGGAGAAGGAAGGAAACTTAGTTAAACTTTTCTTCCCCACCCCCACATTTAGCAGCTGTACTGTGTCTAGGCGTGCTCTTGGTCTTTCTAAAGATGGGTACCCATGTGGAGACTGGAGCCTGGGATCAGTCACCCAGGAAAGGGTCTCTCCTGCAAGAGGAGGAAACCCTTCTGGAGTTGCTAACTGAGACTGCAGTAACTCTTATGTGATGAGCAGCACCAGCCAGCTGACGTAAAGACTATAGGTGATAGCAGAAGCCCTGGCCCGAGCCTCTGTGCTGAGAATGTGTCCATTTGCTACCATAGGGCCACACGCAAGTTGGAATGGTTTTGATGGAAGCAAAGCTTCATCTCCCAAACCCCGTCAGCTTTTGCAAGAGGATGTTGCTGCCTGCAAAAAGGGACAGTCTTCAGAAAGTGTTAGGAAACCTCTGGCAGTGGTGCATGACTATAATCCATCTATTATCTGTCAGGGCTCCTTTGTCTGAGCTTCTGCAGAAGCTCATTTTCAGATCTCTGCTCTTCAAGGTGTCCTGGGTAATTTCTGTGTATAAACCAAGCCATTAAATAAGCAAATCCCATCTTTTCAGTACCCTCAGATTTGGGTAATAGGTCACATTATATATTAGGGCCTGTCCCTTAGATTTTCTTTTACTTCTGGATGCTGTCACTTCTACATCTCATGTGATATAAATAATACTGCTAGGAATCTGAAAGCTGCAGCTTTTTATGGCCAAATTTCAATATTATTTTCTGAGTTCATGCTGCTGATT
The DNA here is from genome assembly GCA_013401335.1 of Brachypteracias leptosomus. Taxonomy (NCBI): domain Eukaryota; kingdom Metazoa; phylum Chordata; class Aves; order Coraciiformes; family Brachypteraciidae; genus Brachypteracias; species Brachypteracias leptosomus. Next base: position 273,186 of record VYZX01029739.1, read on the forward strand.
TCACTGCTTGTGGCACGCATCCTGCCCACCTTTACATGTGGCCATCCTGTTCTGTGCCGCAACCAGCCCTGCTCCAGGATTGCTGCATGTGTAATGCATCTGTAATCCTTCAACCTGAAGGTGTGGGGGAAGGTAGCCAGCAAAACATATGAGTAAGATTTTTGCAAGCGTATTTGAGTCATTTGTCGTGAGTTGCTTGTTTCCATGGGAATTAGCAAGTGAGAGAAGACATGAGTGAATCTTATTCCTTGCTTTAGCCTCCTCTTGCCTTGAGTCTGGCTGCACCAACCTGCAGGACCTAGAATTTAGAGCCAGGGGTGACTGAGAGAGCTCGATTTCCTTTTTAATTATTATTGCAGTGAAGAGACGGTGACCTATCGAGGGAGGAGAGGAATTGTGTGCCTACTTGTTGGAATAGCCCAACACTGCAGCCCAGACTTCCTTGTGTGCCTGTAAATATGCCAGGCCTGCCTTTGTGGTGAACCACAAATGCTCTCAGACTTTTGAGGAGCCTGGGGAGACGATTCCAGATCCTAAGGAAGAACAATTCATCTCTTTCCCCATCCCCCTATGCACACATACACCATCCCCTTGTCTCTTTTTAGGTCATTTATAATCAGCAGTCATGGAGCACTGGCCTCATTAGCGATATAGCCATTCCTTCAGTGCTTCAGAAATAATCATTTAGAAAAAATGCGCGGTTTTCTTCCCTTGAGAGCCCGTGAGTGATGAATTTATTTCAGTTTGGCTGTCTTGCTCAGCCTTATTTCCATATTTATTTCAACAAATAATGTACTGTGGGAACAACAAAACACACTCTGCGAGGTGGGCAGGATAGCCTGGGCAGGGAGGGGTTAACCGTGGAGCTGGCATTGAAAGCTGGGGCTCAGGGGGAGAAGTTCTTTATTCTGGATCATTTTTTAATGTGTATACTTTGTGAGTGTTTGTGTTTGTAGAGGTTTAGAAGCCCTGGGATTTGGACATTGATTTATTCATAGGGCACCATTTAGAGAACAGGCATTGTCCCCTGAGTGGTCCTAGACACCGACCTTTCTCCTGAAGGGACCATCCCTTTTGTAATGGCGGACAGGTGATTAACTTTCTCTGCCAGCTAATGACTTGGGTCTCTCAAAAGCAAGCACGGCTAATTGTGACCAGCCAGGAGGGCCGGTGTACTGGGACCAGTGCACTCGCCGAACGAGGTGGTGAGCAGCCCTGGCACACTCAGGGTCCAGCTGCATATTTGCTCCATCTCCAGGAAGCGGCACTTGCAGCTACTGTAAACCAGCCTCATGGAAGGACTTAAACTCGTGATTTTTATTCTGTCAGCGACCGTTTCAGTAATTGAGTGTTACGCTCTGGAAGCCCAAGCGCCAAGGTCAGTGGCCAAGGACTGGGAGGCAGAGCTCCTGTCCCTTCCTCCCAGGGCTTCTTCAGGCAGCCCAGCTGTGCCACCGCTTCCCAGTGTGCACAGCAGAAATAAACACAGCCCATTCCTCCATGCCACCCCAGTCACACTAGGTTTATTTGAATAACACTGAGCACTTGGTATTCCTTGAAAGACCCTTTCTAAGGATTGACCTTCTCAATGGGTAAGCTCTTGCTGTTAGACCCCACTTAGCACCCCTGCTCGACCCTGCCACTAGCCAAATAAATCTAAGTACCTGGCACTGCTCCATGCCACGTGGTTGCAGGCACAAGTCAGGTGCGTGCCATGTGTTATATTTGCAGTTTGGTTTTATGGGTCCTTATGAAAAGGAACACTGAGCCTGTCCTCTGTCAAAATACAGCCCCTCTGCTTCCCTCCTCCCCTCTCCCCCAGCTCAGGACACACAGGCTCATGTGTTTCTGCTATGGCTTGTGTCTGTATTTCATTTGTTTCCTGGGATGGCTTTTCTGAAACATCTGGAACTTGTCACATTTGCGTGCACCTGTAAAGTACATGTAGTTTGCCTTGCTCTACATTTTCAAAAGCAGCTTCTATTCAGGTTTACTTACAGGTAGCATTTGTGCTCAGAAGACCTAGCATTTGACTGCAGAAATCCGAGCAGTTATCTGTGTAGCAGCCCTGTATATTTTGTGTACATGCACACACACTCTTAATGTCTCTTCCAGGTTTTCTTTTCCTTAGTTAGCATGGAATTCTTTTACCTAAAACTCTTCCCCTGTTGGCCTGTTAATTAATAGATATTCCCAAAGTTTTGTTTTCTTCTCTATCCCTTTTATAGTGAACTTTCAAGGGCTCCAAGCTAACTAGTTCTCTACAGTTGTAACTCTGATAGGTGAGGGACTAATATTTTAAAGCTAGTTCAAGTGCTGCTTGTGTCAGCCTTCAGATTTAGACACCAATATCCCCCAACAGTCTTTTCGGTAAAGGCAAAATGATTGTTTCCTCCTTTCATCTGGTTTCTTAATGCACTGCTGTCTTATCACCTTGGTAGCAAGACTGTAACCAGGTAATGGGAGAATGAGTAGCATTTGGCTGGATATCTTCTCCCCTAAGAAAAATCAGTGCGTGCATCTGCCCTACTTTAGGGATAAGCGTCATCAGCTCAGGAAATCTGGAGGGGGTATAACCAGGAAGGTTCATAATGGTAGCATCTCTCTGTGAATATGGAAGGTTCTCAGGGGAGGAATTTAGCACTTTGCTCTTCCCAGCTGCTGCTTGCAAATGCTTTCAGCTTTTGCAAAGTCATACCTCCCTTGCCTTTGCAGAATTTACCTAAGAGGAAGTGTAGAGAGGTATCTTTGAAACCCTGCGCTGGTCACCTTTATTTTACAGTTGGGGAAAAAGGCTTAAAAAGGTTTTCACATCAGGCAACAGGAGGGGGAGATGGGACGGATTCTGAAAGAGAGCAGGTAGATTGTGCTTTGCTGTACAGGCCTCAAGCATATCATTGCTTTCTGATAAACTCCTGAAAGTCTCAAAGACATTTTTTTCATCTTTATTGAAGAGCTGGAAGCTTTGCGTTTACAGATGTCCTTTGTTACAAATTTTTCATTCCTTATTGAAATAGATAGGAGCAAGAATTCACATCACACAAACTCAGGGGGAAGCAACATTTTAAATGGAATGATTAAAAACTCTGCCTTCTTCCATTGCTTCATTTTTCACATTAGACTCCTGTGATGTCACCCATTTGCTCTTCTCCAGTTGTCGTAGCTTTTGCTGGAGAAGAGAGGAGGAACTCACCTTGGGTGTCCATATACAATGTGAAAGGTAGGTGGAAAAAAAAAAAAAAAATAGAGGAGGGGGAATATATCTTTTAATCTTTTCAGATCAGAATGAACTCAGGATCAGCCCTGGGCCTGCACCTGAAACGCTTTCTTGATTCTCATTAAGTTGAGCTTGTCATAAGCTACTATAAAACATTTGGGCTTCAGACACAAGAGCAGGCTAAGAGGCTGTGCAGGCCACCACGCCTAGAACCATGATCAGAAGCGATAGGTCAATACATACAACAAAAACATGGCTGAAACTAAGTTCATCATTAAGGCAGTGTGGGGAGGAGGTCCCTCTGCACGGGCAGGGAATGAAGAGCATAATTGAGGTTGCTGGATCTTACACCTAACGTGTTAGCCAACTAAATCATGCTTTACACCAAAAGGTTGTGAGCTTCTGTGAACTATGAGGTTGCTGGTGATATTAATTTACTACAAATCCTTCCTGTAAGCTCTTTGTAGAGTTACACGCTGTGAGCTTCTTTTTCTGTTAATCTTTTCTTTTGTGAGGCTGAGTTTAGTGCTGGTGAGGAAAGGCAGCCTGATGTCCATGGAAAATGAGATCCTGTATTTATCCATAGACAAAGCGCCAGCTGTTCCAGCTGAGGAACCCACCACAAGATTGAATTCAGCTCACTCAGCCCTCTCCTTCCCCTTGGTTTGCCTTCTCCAATTGCTTGTTGTGCAGTGAAATTGGTAAAATGGATATATCATCTGTTCTGAGACTGACACCATTCTGTTGCCCAGATGACTTTCAATGGCTTTTTGGGTTTTGTCAAGTACAGTCATACCAAGCCCCGTGCTTTTAAATCTGTCAGTCAAAGCAGGTGCTTCGGAAGAGCTGAGCTTTACCTCTGAGTTTTGCAAACTGTGATATATATATATATATGCCAACTACTGGCAGAGCACAAAGGTGTAGGGGTTTCTGCATCTACCCATGGAGAAACCCTTCAAAACCTTGGCAAGTCACCCTGTCTGCTATGAAGACACCTCTCTGCTCCACACAGAGCTAAGGTGCTGCTGCTGCTACCTTCACACATGAGATGTAGGTGCCTGAAAACGTGGCTCTTCCAGCAGCCTCATGTCTCAGGAGAAGGCCCATAGCTGGAGCTGCCCCAAGCAGAGCACAGAGCTCTCTGCAAGGCTGTACTGGAGGATCCTTGCTTGACCACAACCAGAAGTTACAAGCTTCATGCGTAGGTTACTGCCAGAGAGTCTGTGACCTGCATTTCTCACCTGTGGTGACTTAAATATTCATTCTGGCCTGAAGTGTTGAAGTCTTTTTCGGGAAAGGAGGATTAAAACAGAAACCACAGAATGCAGACCAAAAATTGGTGGAAATGGTGGACGTTATAATGAAAAATCCATTACATTTTCCAGTTACTTTTACTCCCAAGCTGGCAGGAACACTAGGTCCCAATCTTTTTATTTTCCCATTATTTTGGTTTGCCAGCAGCTACAGAGGCCAGATTTAAAGTTGGGGCAAAACCATCACGCTCGCAGTACTTTTCCTGATGCTTCAGCCTCAGGTGGTTTTGCTTTAAGCTGTGAACACAGACCAGCTGCCTACAGTGCTTCCCTTCCTCTGCATCTGTTTGTGTATCATGCAAGGGAATGTAGATTAATTGTATTTTTCTTCCTCTCTAGATCTGACCATCTTGAATGGCCATAGCACCTGCAGGATATGGTACAAGCAGGGATTCAGATGGATTAATATGTCCCTTTAGTCTGTAGCTAAATGCGAGAAGAAATCCCATTTCAAAGCATCCCAGCTTTCTTCAGTTTGGCTGTTGCAATACTGTTTTTAGACATCAGATGTCTACAGCTTTGACTTGTGGATGATATGAGCAATCCTCCATACCCTCCTTCCTTGTAAACTTAGTTTTGCTTGTATTTTAGGAGTGAGCAGTTCATCACACTGAGCAAATTCTGCCCAAATCCACAAGCTGTGATTGCATTAATGGAAAAGTGATACTTTCAACCAGGAATCCTGGAACAAAAGCAGTGCCCCTGGTTACAGAGCTGGTCAGTTCACAAAATCACACAATGGTAGGGGTTGGAAGGGACCTCTGAAGATCACCTAGTCCAATTCCCCTGACAAAGCAGGTTAACCTACAGCAGGTTGCACAGGAACATGTCCAGGCAGGTTTTGAGAGTCTCCAGAAAAGGAGACTTTGCAGCCACTCTGGGCAGCCTGTTCCAGTGCTCTGTCACCCTCACAGTAAAGAAGTTTCTCCTCATGTTTAGGTGCAAATTCCTGTGTCCCAATTTGTGCCCATTGCTCCTCGTCCTATCACTGGACACCACTGAAAAGAGACTGGTCCCACCTTCCTGACACCCACCCTTCAGATATTTATAAACATTGACCAGATCCACTCTCAGTCTTCTCTAGGCTAAACAGCCCCAGGTCTCTCAGCCTTTCCTTGTAAGGGAGATGTTCCAGTCCCTTAATCATCCTTGTAGCCCTCTGTTGGACTCTGTCCAGTAGTTTCCTGTCTCTCTTGAACTGGGGACCCCAGAACTGAACACAATACTCCAGATGTGTCTTTCCCAGGGCAGAGTAGAGTTGGCATTGAGCACCCAGTCTTTGTTTCTAGTCTGTGCCCCCCTCTTAACCACATAGCCATTTTTTAATTGCCACATTAGCAGTTTGACCAGCCACTTACACCACCCCAGCACTCTGTTCACCAGGGCCACCAAAACATGAAGTTTTGCAGAAGTCTGTGCAGCAGGGATTGTGGCTTGTCAGATCAGAAATCACCAGCCAATAGGTGCTGGTGGAGCTGCAGCCACGAGAGCTCATGCTAGCCTCAAGCAAAGGCACTATTCCCATGGCAGAAGTTACCTTCAAACTTTTGCAGCCTTTGGCTCCCTTGATGTTTCACCCAGCTTTGCTGCAGACCTTCCTTGACAGACCCACTAGGATCAGGATTTAACCCTTGGTAGCTGGTGCTGAGTGCTGTACCTTGGCTTCCACACTCTAGGTCTGGAAATAGGACCTGCTTTGTGTTGCCTGGACTTGGTGGTTTTCAGACATGCTGGATTGCAAGGCCCATTTTGTTATGTGGAAAAGTTGAGGCAAGATTCATTTCCTTGCAGCGTCCCTCAGATTTCTAAAAACCTGTGGGAGGTGGTGGGAGATGAGAAGCCCTTGGTTTTAATTCTTCAAAGTCTAGAATTAAATTGGTGTGTAGGGCAATAGCCTCTAACAAAGCTGCAAGACCAGCAGGTAGGGAGGGTATAAACAGCAATGGCAGGAACACCGTAGAAATCTGCAAGTAGAGCACAGGGATGCAGGTCTGATGTCATTGCTGCTGCTGGCACCATCTCGCTTCCCCTGCACAGGCAAAGACAGAGAGTGAGGAGCTTTGGATTAGAGCAGGCATGGCAGCCCTGCATCAAAATGGCAGTGCTTTGTCCGGGCCTCTCCTCCAGAGTGGCTTGCCTTCTCTTGCCCCTTCCCAGCACCAAACTGATAGGAGAGACATGATTCTTTCTCCTGGCGCTTCACCCGTGCCATTCTCCCCTCTCCATCCTCCCCCTCCTCTGCTCCCCGGCACTCCTCTCGCTCCCCACTGCCCACACCGAACATGTACAGATTTTACGGTTCACTGGAGAATAAGTGGCTGTCATTTCACAGACGGGCCAGGATGTAATTAGCCACAATGCATTGAAGTAATGGAACAGATGTCTCTTTGTAAACTGAGTTTGCTGTTGCACACTCTGTGTGTGTGACCTGCCGACTGCTCGGGGCGATTCCTCCCAGCCCCCTCGCCCCCTTCCCCGCTCTCTGTTGCCGAGCCAAGGGCTCAGCTCACATCCAGTGCTGGTGGGTTTGTTTTTCTCCCTTTCTGCTGTACTTGTCTCTCCCGCTGTAAGGCCACTGATTATGTGACGGAGTGTTAGCAAGCAGAACCTGCATTTATCGATGGAGTCATTCAAAATAGAAAAGGTGATACCCCTCTTATGAGATAATTGGCAGTTTCAAGTTGCTCTTATTACCCGATGATAATACACCAGTAAAATCATAAATTACTGTTATGATGCCAGGCCTCCTCCTCTCTCTTTTTTTTTTTTTTAACTGAAAATAAAGTAGCTATTCTCCCTGAGCCCTCAAATTAGTATTTACATTTTAGATAAGAGATGACTATTGGACTGATTACAATGTGATAATGCACACAAGCTAACAACAAGCGCAGCTCTCTCAGTAAGATGTCTGACTCAGCTAGGAGCTGCAATCCAGCCACCAATCCAAACTTAAAAGGGGCAAGAATGGGGCCTGGCCTCCAGATTCTCATTTTATAGAGCAAGCTTGTCTTTGTTGGGTACAGAGACTGGATAACTCTCTAATTCATGGAATTTTCCCCCCTTAAAATGTTTGGGGGATGTTTTCAGGCTCTACCTATGGAGATTTTCCATTCCTTTAGTTCATTGTGCCCATGCAGCTCCTGAACCCCATACATCCTACCATATTTGGCTCTCCAGCTGTGCTGTTGTAGGTGCTCCTGCTGAGGGTTTCCTGCCTGTGCCCCTCACATGGGTGGGAGCAAACAGGGCTGTCTTGGCCTCCAGCTGAATTCAGCTCTGCTCACAGCTCAGCCAGGCCACGGAGGAGCTAAACACCATGACCAGGCACCAGCTACTTGGAGCAGAAATCTAATGGTGGCACAAACAGGGAGGACGTTTAAAGACAAGACATGTTTCTGTTCTTGGTGCCCCTGGGTGCTTTTGTTGTATGAATAAGGTTGTGTCAGGGCACTCATAGTCAAATTGTGTATGCAGTCCTCTGTGTGTGTTTGTGAGCTTGTGTCTGCTTATGGTTTATTCTCACACAAATTCTCTGACGAGCTGTGTTGTTTCCCCAGGGCAGTTTTGATGGCAGGTTCCCATTAGTTCCCCTGATTTTGACCCAGCAAGCTTAACTTCAGCTTGCACATCTTCTGAGTGTTAACAGTGGTGAAATTACATTGTAATGATGGTAAAAAGCAGGTCTTTTCTTGTAGAGAGGAGTAAGCTTTTACCTTGAGCTAAAATGATAAAGGGGCTAAGCAGCATGATAATGGAGAGCAGAGTGTAAATATGTTGGATACATTAAACCTCAGAGAACAGCTTCATAACTCAGAATCATCCTCTGCAATGTTTAACACTGTAGACAAGGCATTGGCGTAGTGCCATCTTCAGCTCTTCTCTTCAACCCATGGAGTGGTTGATCAAAGATTTCAAAGGATACAGGCATATTTGGGGTTGGTCTGCAGCTTCACCTGTACTTCTTAGAAAGAAGACCTATAGTGAAACGTGAAAGAGAAATAGCAATCCAATTGGTGCCAGCCCTCAGAAGCAAGTCCCTTGTGCAGTTGGTTTCTCTACCCTACCACATGCTTGTAAAGCTCTTTCACTTGCATGGACACGTGCACTGGACAACTTTCATGCTGGCTTGAAAGTCAGGAAGCACAGAACCTACCAGCCCTGCAAGCATCCATCATGGAGGGCAGTAAAGCTTTTTTAGTAGTCCTTACATTCAGGTCAGCTGGGTGTGTGTGCAGGATTGACAGTGTTGGGGAAGTCTTCTGAGACGTATCAGCCTGGCAGCAAATTTTACAAACGTGGTACTACGTGGATTCCTCTGTGTCAAAGACCATGTTAGTTTAAGCAGTAGGTATTTTGTGAGACAAAGGGAATGGTTTCTTGACACTGTTTGTAGCTTCCATCTCTCAGTTGAAATGGTGCTTGAAAGTGGCATCAGGAAGAGAAATGGTAATTGAGAGACTTCACAAAACATGAGTCCTCCATGGGAGAAGCCCAGTGATTCCCAGGACTTCCCAGCACTTACAGCGCAGTGCATTTTATCATCTGTAGTGATATTAGAATCATAGAATGGTTTAGGCTGGCAGGGACCTCTAAAGGTCATCTGGTCCAGCCTCCCTACACAAGTAGGGACATCTCTACCTAGGTCAAGTTGCTCAGAGCCCCATCAAGCCTGACCTTGAATGACTCCAGGGATGAGGCCTCTACCACCTCTCTGGGCAGCCCATTCCACTGATCTATCACCCTCATGTTAAAGAAATTTTTTCTAATATCCACCCTAATATTGTTAAGTTCCACAAAAACATTTAATATGTTTCCATTCTTGAATACAGGGCATAGGAGAGTGAAAGTGAGAATGGCTCTGGGCAGCTAAACCGCAAGCCACCACTTGGTCTCCTTCTCTCCAGCTCTGGGATCCCAGCAAATCTGGGAGGCCCAGCAGGAGGCACCTACTCTGTGTTTAGCCAGGGGCTCTCAGAAAGATATCAGCCCCAAATGGGACTAGTTCTGAGGTCTTCTGGATGAAACAAGACCAGAGTAAGGCATTGGCTTCAATTTCACTTGTGGCAGAGCCCACATTCTAACAGGTGTCCTGAGGAGAACGATTTGTGCTGTTACCACGGGTGACTTGCTGTCTGACAACACCACGTTGGTTTTGTTGTGCTGCTATTTTTGATCACTGGCTATTTCTGTGTAGCAAAGAGACACCCGGAGAGGAAGGACAGGAGTGCAGCCTGGGCCTGTGACCTCGCTAAACTGACTGACCCGAGGATCTGCAGACGGGATTGAGCGTGTGGCTGTCACTCTCCGGCAGAGCCACTGATGTCTGCAGGCAGAGTTCCATTAAGTGGTGTCAGGGCTGGTTCCCTGCAAACCTCCTGTCTGCTAGGGAGGGCTTCCCTAAACCATCTACTTCCAGCTTCTTTTTTTGGTTTTTTTTTTGGTTTTTTTCCTTTTGGCACATAAATCCACATGTTGGTCTCACCTGCGTTGATGGAAATTACTTTTAACCCACATTAATGGGAGAGATAAATTGGCCAGTTGTTAATGATTTTGATTTTCAAAACTCATTTAATTAAAGGATCCTGTGGGTTCCTTGGGTTTCAGTCAATGTTGTAGCCTGCATGATCTGTGATGAGGTTGATAGGTACGTGGTATTTTTGGCTGGTTTCATCTGATCCCTGCCTTTCAAGAGACACAACTTGCAGTTTGTTAATTCCTTCCAGTCCAGTAAGATTTCAAATGAGGTCCAATAGATCAACTGAGTTTTCCCTTGTCACAGAAGAACCAAGTGTAGTTCTACAAATGTAGGATGGTCCAGTGTTTGGGAGCAAGAGGGGGTTTCTGTTTGGGTCTGCAGGCAGCCTAAACTCAAAGTGACTTATTAGTCCCTCAGCAGCAGGCAATTGCACAGTATTTGGGAAGATCCTGTACAGCAGCAAGTGCTTATGACAATGAGGTATCCCTGCTAAACTCTTTTAAAAATAATATTCAGTTTATTTGACAAGAATATTTTTTTTACTATCTTATAGCTTTCTTGCTCCTGAAGTCCTTTCACAGGCAAAGCTCCTGCTGGCCCAGCAGAATAAAGACTGAGTTGAAAGTGTGACCACAGCTATGACTCATAGCATATAGTATTTAAGCGTATGTTTCTTGATTTAATAAGAAACAGCAGATTATCACCAATATACACGGATGTCTTTGCAAACCCCTATGACTTAGTTCACCATCCCAAGATGGTAGTTTTCTGTACACGTTGTTGTTGTACCACTTATGTACAGGGGTATACTGGGACAGGAAGCAATTAAGTACCTACATATCCCCAGCATGTACCAGTGAGGATCATAAAGATGTGATTCTGTGGTTCTGAATGGGAGGACGTGCGTTAAACGTGGAGGATCGTGACTTGTTGCTGATGTTTAATATTTGGGTTGTGTCAGTGGGGAGAGCTTGCCTGCGCATCCCCGTCCTGCCAGGTTGGCAGTGTCTGTGATTATATGAGGGACCATCTAGCTTGTGGGTTAGTGGTGGGGTCCCTGGCACTGCAGTGTCAGGAACTGCTGCTGCGAACCAGCGTTGACAAGAGGAGTGCAGCCTTACTTTGATGTGAGGATGACCCAAGAGAAAAGATGTTCAAGTGCTCTTAGTGAGGTTGGTGCTCAAGTGCTTCTGAAGGCTGGCACAACACGGGCTCCTGTGTAGCTTTGACACATTTAAAAGCGCTCCCCTAGGTCCAAGGGCAGCTTTGTGTCCCTTTGGAAAACATACCCTGACCCTTTGGGGCAGTGGAGTGACCTGGCTAAGGTGGGGTTAATATGAATCTGGAGGCTTTGTGCCAAAGCAAAGGTCCTGCTCGATGTGCTGTACTGTGTGGTACTGGCAGCAGGAGGAAGGGTGCGGGTGCCAGGAGGAGATAGTGGGTGCCAGGAGGAGGTAGCCCAGGAGCCAGCGAAGCACAGGCAGGCACAGAGGAGGCCTGTGTCAGCTGGGCAGATGAATGCTGGGCACAGGATAATGGTCCATCAGGACAATCATTCGAGAACATGCATTTCTCTCTCTCTTTCTTCACATCTGACTGGTTATCTATTGCTCCTCTTTACTGCAGTCTGCTTGTAGGGCTCCATAGCTTTTGAAGGTATAAGAATAGGGCTCTTTTTTTCCTCCTTTTTTTTTTTTTTTGCTTGCCTTGAAGTAATCATCTATATTTAGGTCAGTGACATGATGAAAGATGTTTATGTGTTTTTACCTAAAGCTGGAAATTGCCTTTCTGGATATCACTGAATGGAAAAAAGCTAATGGAGCCTTGTTGTGCTTTCATTGCTTTTGCAGTGGTGTTCTTGTTTTAGGACTATGGCACGCAACGTGTCCTTCCCCACCGCACGGCTCTCGCCTTTCAGCTCCCTCTGCATCCTCCCCTGTGTGGAGTGGACTCGGAGAAGGGCGAGAGGAAGGTCACGAGAAGTTGTTTTATTCTCCAGCTACCTGGAGCAGGCATCGCCAGCTCTGCCCTATCAAGTAGAAAATGTGGCACTGATAAATCCTGTCCGCTAAGGAGCTGAGCCTTTTTAATATGCAAGTGCTCAGTCAAAGAAAGTAAACAGACATCTCCTTCTGCAGGGAATTACTAGACAAACGTCTCCCTCCCCTTAACCCTCCTTCCTTCCTCCTCCCTTCCATTTAAGTGTAGGAAATTCTGCTTGCTTTATTTGATAAAGAGGAGGAGGGGAAAGTACATGTACTGAATCATGGTTAAGCCGCTGTCTTCTACCCCAAGACCTTTCAGTCTAGATGTGCTTCATTAGTTTGATAAGCAGACACCAAAAAGGGGGAGGGGTGTGAGGTTTGCAGAAGGGGATCTGCCTAGGGGCTGCCCGGAGGTTTAAGAAGATGAACTGCTAATGATGTTGAAGCTGTACCTTTTTGGGACCTTGGCTCCTGGAGGAAAAATGGGCCCTTTTCACTAATTGTGTTGTGCTCAGTAGTGTGATGGAAAGGGGCTCACAGGGGAGTGAAACGGAATGAATATCGTCTGGGCTCTCCCACTGAGTAGCCCCCTCTCTGCTCCTCCCCCAGCCCAACTCTCTTCTCTTCAGCAGGGTGTCTGGCATGAAGTCATCCTAAATATCAGGAGATAACATTAGGAAAAGAGATTAATTCGATCGGTCATTTATTTGGACAGTCTGGCATGAGCCTTGCAAACTTAACATAGATTTTAACGAACGTTGTCCAAATTGGCAATGCAAATGTTTTGATGAATAGCTACCAGAAAGGCTGTGAACCTTGGATCTGGCCCCGTGCATGTGCAAACACAGGATCTAAGGACTTTCGAACACTCCTTGCTCTAATCCTGTGCCAGCCCTTTTCCTCTCTGGCAGATTGATGTCTCAAGGGTGGACAACCGTGTCCCCACCATGCAGCGCAGCGTGCAGGTCTTCACCCGAGGTGCTCTTGCGTGTTTCCAGGTGTGCTCATTTTCCTTTCAGCAGCTCCCTCTCACTCAGGTGCCACCTTGGTTGACAAGGTGAAGTGCAATTCCCAGATCCGCTTGTGGAGTGCCCGGGCTCACAGCAGGTCAGCATTTCCTTCCTCCTGCACCAGCATCTAGCCCAGCTCAGTGAAGTCTGGCATTAAACTGTCAGTGTTTCAGCTCATAAAGCTTGGCGTGCTCTGCTTTTTTTTGGGGGGTGGAGTGGTTGGTGGTGGACAGACCACCAACAGTGCCATGCTTAGGCCTGGGAGCCCCTTTCCAGACTCCTGCCTAATACCCCTCCACTCAACCCCACGTTGGCTGGACACCTCTTCTGGGTGAAGGAGCCAAAGGCAGCTGGAGGTGCTGCTTGGCACTTCGGTCTTTCTCAAACATCAGTGGGCACAGCAAGCCCGAACCATGCAAATTAGTGCACCTCTAGGCTCAAAAGGAACCTTTTTAACCTGAAGGAGGTCCCTTTAACCTGTATATCCCTGCCACAATGGATGGCTAGCTAGTCAGCTACACACAGGTGGAAAAGCCATTCAGCAAAGGAGACACAAGTGGAACTTCAGGAGGCAGCTGAGCACCCAGGGAACTGCCCCAAGCATGAGGTCTCCTCACTGTCAAGGAAAAAGAGCATGAGATTTGTAGTGTCTCTGGTGCACTCCAGCAGCATAGGAGTGGGCAACAGGTTTAAAGCAAAAGGATGTATTGGGTTTGTTTTGTTTTTTATTCTGCTCAACATCTACTTAATGTGCAGAATTCCCTGCTGCACGCTGTTGCAAAGGCTGCATGTAAAAGGAGCTGGATAAATGCACGAAGCAGAGGCTTGCAGTTGAGGACAAGAGTGTGCTAGATCAACACAGTCTCCAGCACAGGATGCTCTTAATCCTCTGGTTGCTGGAAGCTGGGAGAGATCCCAGGGGAAGGCTTGCTCTGTAGTCGTTCCTTTTATGCTTTCCCTAAGCATTTGTGGGTGGCTAAAGGCAGGGATGGGACACTGGGCTAGGAAAACCTTTGCATGTAAGGCCTTTACATTATGCTGACAGGACAGTGGTGAGGTGGGTGCCTGTGCCAGGACATGGTGGGACAACCTGAGCAGCCCAGGCTACAGAGCAGAGCTTTATGGAACCACTGCTGATCATGAGCAGTCCTATACCTGACTTCCTCAGCATCCCTTTGTTAGGGGTGGTCAAAGGAGGAGCTCTGGCAGACAGTGCAATAAATGCTGATGTTATGTGTGTTGTAAACCACTTCACAGAGAGAGGTGACCATTTCCCAGGGTGTGGTGTGGCAAGGCTGAGGGACAGACTGTTTGAAGTTGTGACCAACTGTTTCTTTTCAGAGATGACTTTACATAGTGGGCAACACAGACAACCACAACAGTGATTTCGTAGCCCAAAAGTTATTTGAGAGTTTTTGACCACCTTCAACCCGCTGTCTTCTGCCTCTGCCCCATGCCTGTCCTCTGCCACTCAGAAAGGGACCGATCAGGGCAGCTGGTGGCTGCTCCCACCCAAGGAAACCTCTCATCCCATAGCACTACTGATCCTTCCTCTCCCTCCCTCAGCACATGTTGCACCTCAGCCTTGACCAAAATCCCTGCTCTGTCAGCTCCCAGCAGCAGTGGCAGTGCAGGAGGGGGCAGGATCACTCGCTCACAGGAGGTGCTGGGCGGTCTATTCCTGCAGAGAAACTGTGCATCGCATGGGGTGGTGGGGAGGGAACTGTGCCTTGCTCCCTGTAATTATATCCATCTGTTACTTCCCTGTCTCCACCGCTGCTGAAGAAGCACACAAAGCATCACAAGTGTGATTTAAGCCCCTGGAGAATACAATGGCTTCATTGGAACCAGCCGAGCTGGCCTCTCAAGCCGGCTCTTACAGCCCCGCTGCTGCATGCTGGGCTGTTGAGGGCGGCTCTTTGGCGAAGCCATCGGCTCTGCCCCTCGGTCATTATTAACTCTGGGCCTTTTTGTTGTTTCTGCAGCTGTTGTCGGGCTTGGGCGGAGGGGACAATGTCAGAGCTATTCCTCCTTTCCCTATCAAAGTGGCTGGTTTGGGAGTTTAGTGCCTTCCACCTTAATGGGACTGGTAAACTGGTTTTGCATTGCAGTCGCTCTTGTTTTCTGTGCCCTCTTGTCATTGCTGTTGACTCATCAGGCTGAAGTGTCTGAGCCTAATTGAAGCAGTAACAATGCAATCAACATTTCTCTCTATTTTTATCTGCATCTCCCCCTCCTCTCTGGTTTTTCTGCTGCCTGACGTGCTATTTCTGGGGCTGAGGGCTTGGCAGCCTTGCAGAGGGTTGCACTGGGAGGGGACTGAGCCACACATGGAGCAAAGCCCACTAAAGTTAATGGGGGCTCGTTCTTTCTCCCAGTGATGCTGGACTCCCCACATTATACTCCTCATCCTTGCTGTGCTCCCATTGTCACCTCTCCTTGTCATCCTTCCTGTGGTGTTGGAGAACCTGGGCAGAGGGAAGTGATTCTACAGCAGGGATGTATGGATGCACCTAATTACCATAAAATTAGCATAACCCTCTTTGTTTAACAGAGAGTATCCATCTCCCTGCCTTTATTCAAGTGATGTGACCAGAGGCAGGGAGAACTGACTGGTCTCAGAGAAATCTTTAAGAGATCGATGGCAAAGGTGCTAGCTTGGTCTTTGAGTGCCAAAGCGTTCACCCCTGACTTCAGGAGGAGAACAGAGAGGCCCTGCCAGCTGCACACTTAGGTGGCAACTGTTCCCCAGCAGATGACTGATACTCACGTTTCCAAACACAGGTCTCCAATGTTAGATAGATGTCTGCATATAAGTAGCCTGATTTGTCAGGGATGTGAGTCCTGGGAGCAGCAATATGTTTCTCAGTCAGAGGTGCTAAGAGCTCGGAAAAATCCACCATTTTCCTTCAGGTGCTTAATTACAGGCTTGGAGTTGTAGCTACTTTTGTGTTAGCTTTGAGAGCAGGGCTAGGATTCAGGTCCCACTGCTGAGTGTGTCTTGCTTTGTCCAGTATAATGGTGCTCCCACCATCTCACATGGCCATCAAAAAGGCCTGGTGTGGCAAATGTATTTACTGATAAGGGACAGATCCACAAGAGTCAACTTCCACTGGCTTTGCATATTGATTTTCTTTTCCTCTTCCCTCTACAAGTGCCTTCATCCTGCCTCTATCAGCCTTTATTTCCTCCCAGCAACAGCTGAAGGAGATGCATCTGCACGTCATCCAGGGTGCCATCCAGCCGCGGCTGCACCGTGTGTTACTGTGCCATGGGGAAGCTGGAGAAGCCAGCGCAGCTGAGTCAGGGACTTGACAAAGGCTGTGTCCTCTTCTGCTTTCTCGCTCCTTTTTCCATACTGCTTCTCCAGTGCCAGGTTTGCCCAGGGACAGGCAGAAAGCTTGTGATTCATCCTGGGCCCACCATGGGGAATTTCTGATCCATGGCCACTTTCTTTGCACGTAAGAGCATTCACAGGGATTTACCTGCTTTGCTGTATGAGAGTGGAAATAAAAATTTAGTTTTGCCCGAGTGTTCCTGAGTGTCTCTAACTAGGCACCCAGGCACACAGACCCAGCAAGACAGCTTGCACTGCAACACATGGCTATAGCAATCTGGTGATCTCTGGCAGAAGCTGAAGAGCAAAAAAAGTCTCTGAAAGGAAGGCCGATCTTGGATCGGTCTGGCCCTATCTAGCTGGGCCACACTCCTACCTGAAGGGTGCAGCAGTTTGGGTGGGCAGAGTAGCAAGAAACAAATAGTTCTTAAAGGTTTTGCATCTCAAAGGGATACCGACTGGCTTTAAAATGTCTTTTCTTCTGAAATCGATTAGCATTGCTGTTTTCAATGGCAAAGCCTAAGATGTTGAGAGGAGAAACTATGAGGGGAAACAGTGTTTTATCTTTTATTCTTGTCTAACGTCTTGGTGTACTTGGCAGCAGACGTGTGTAGTTGGTGTCCGTGTTTTTTCTGTGTAGTCAGTTCGTTCCCCCAAATGCATGTTTAGCTCTTCCATGAAGCAATGGCCAGCAGAGAATCATCTGAAAGTATGAAAATGTCACAGAAGCTAGAGCAAACATCTAGGTAGGTGAATTTGTTGAAAAGACTTTAAACTTGTGTCTGGGAAATGTCTGGATGTCAGGTTGACAGAGTCCTTTGCCGTGAGACACGCCTCTCCTTTGTGTGAACTATACCGCCCTGCATCCTCTGTCACCTTTTCAGTGTTGCTGTTGGACTGCTCATCTCTATTTTGTAAGCTTTTTCACTCTTTTTTATACAAAATTAACATGCTCTTCTCCTCCCCCCTCCCACCCTGCAATACAAAGACTGCTGTTTGTATCAAAACCAGAATGGGGTTTAGGGCAATACATGCAGACCGAGACCTCTCAGCATTGATGCTGGAATCTCTGCTGGCATCTTCAATCATTTTATGTCCTCATGTTTGACTTTGCCTGACAAATATACATATATATATATATATATACACAAAGCCCAAATTGTGCTATCTAGAGAACAAATGCTTTCAAATATTTTTGAAGGATGTGCAAGAGCCAGCCACTAAGGGAAGGAAGACAAGAGGCAGCTGACTTTGTTAGATACTCGTTAATACCTCTCACTGTTGGCAGAGCCTGAAGTTTTAATCTGCTCTGTCCATGTGTCTGTCTCTGCCATGCCATGTTTGTCTGTAGCTGTGAGCCCGTTGGCGTGTCTCTTGCTGCATGCTCCCTATGGGCTCAGCTCCAGTGTGTCCCAGTATGTCTGCCTGTGCCCTGTTGGCTACCTGGGTCTCCCCTGGGTCAGCCGAGGTGCCACGGCAGCCCCAGCTTCCAGTACGTGCATCTCCCGGCGTGTATCTCCTGCCCCTCGGAGTGTGTGGCCGTGGGACAGTGCGTGGTGGGGCTGGCAGTGGTTCATGCTGGATTGGGTCAGATGGAGCCTCCATCGTTTCCTTCTGTCAGCCCAAGAGACGCTTGTACCGGGGAGGAAAAGCTGTTGCCTTGGTGGCTTCAGTGGAGTGAAATAAAAGGCTGTTTTGAGTCGGTGGGAGAGGGGATCATTCTCATATGTCAGCTCCTTAAAAACGGCCTCGTTTAAAATGTATGTGGAGAGAAGAAAATGGATTTTTCTCTTACAGGAGGGGCTTGTACCATTAGCTTGGTGTTGGATTCTCCCCCCCAGATCCAGGCAGAATGCTGTGCTCCAAAGGGAAGGTCTTTAAAAACAAAACAAAAGGCAGCTGTCAATTTAATCCAAGCTCCCTGATAAAATTCCAGCAGAGTTCCTTTTTTTTCCGAGATGAAATAAGAACCCTGGCAGGCCCTCTTGACTGGCCACATAAATCATTCGTGGTAATTGCTCTGAGAAAGATGAGTGCCTCTTAGGTGAGGGAGGGGGGAAGAGCCCTCTGCAACCGCCCAGCACCCCAGGTACCCCAGCTGGCGGGGACCGTGGCCCCCGGGGCTGGGGGCAGCTCCCTGCAGCAGGGCTGGGTGCAGCAAGCCCGAGGGGAGAAGGTGCCGCAGAGGATGAATAGTAGGGTTTCCTGTCGCATTCCCTTTGTTGTTGGTCCTGCTTTAATCGCCCTGGAGGGATTAGGAGTCAGACTGGGAGGGGGATTTGGGGAAAAGAGGGGGGGCTGAGTAGGAGGAGCGGGGGAGGGAAGGTTGGAGGCGTGGGGAAGGTGGAGAAAATGAGATGGAGGTGAGAGGAAGAAGCGAGAGATTGATTTAAGTGACTAGCATTTAGTGCGGTGGCGGCACAATTTCAATTAGCTAATATCTGCTTGGATCGGTGCGTGACTCTGCACGCTCCTCGTCGCTCCGGTTAGCAGTGGGATGGCCATGGAAAGCCTGGAGCCAGGGTCTGGTGTCAGCTCGCCGGCTGCAGGGGGACAGCTGCTCCGGGAAGCCGCAAAGCTGCGATTGCTCTTTCCCTGGGTAGTCATAAAGATGGTGATAATAAAATAACAGGGCTCCAAAGCAGCACTACCGGAGCAGCCACCAGCTGCGAGGCAGGCGAAGAAGGGGCTGCTTCATTCACCCCTTTGCTTTCACGGTGGAAGCAGTGGGGTGTAGTAGTTGTATTTAATAGATATCTGTAGCTGCTGCTATCAAAATGATCTTTTTGTAACCATTCGTTGAACCCAAGTGGTCTGAGTAGTTTTGGGGGCACAGCTGCAGCTAAGAATAAATACATAAATTATATATAAAGTAAAATCAGTACATAGGAACAAGGAGACTAAAGGCAAGGGTCATGGTGGACCAGGGTGGGAACCTGGAGGTCTGGCTGGTGTTCCTGCTCTGTCACTTGGCCACAGCAGGCCAGGCTGGTCTCTCCTGAGCCCACCATCCCTCAGAGCCTGGCCAGAGGAGCCTCTACAACCTGGGTTATGTGCAGGGGATACATGAGCTGGGCAGCAGAGCTGCACGGTGGCATGAGAGCTGCTTCTGTGAGCCCCAGCAACGTGCTGGGGTGCTGCTGGCTCTCTGAGCCTGTGCCTGGTGCCTTGCTGGTGAGTCGTGTATTGCTCTTAAGGGCCATTCTACAGCGATACCTGTTTAGTTTTGAAATATAACCTGCACCGTCTGATTCTGCAGCACCCACTTATTTCCTTGGTCTCCACAGGGGAAGCCTACGTGCATTTCCAGTGCAGCACCAGAGCTGATGTTGCCTTTTCTCCTTGCTTCAAACAAGCTGCTCTGCCAGTGTTCCAGACATCTCCTTCCCTTCTTTCTTTGTGGGCATGGAGCCCAGCTGCTGAGCACACGCTTCAGCCTCCCTCTGTGCAGGGCCCTAAGAGAAAGGCTGAGAAACAAAGGAGTGCAGCCAGCGTGGCTGACTGGCAGCTGTAGTCTCCCAGACAAGTTGCTTGCACCATTTCCAGCAGTCTCTGGGCTGAGTAGAGGGGATGAACGTGTGCCCATTGTACACTCTCCTGCTGCTGGCTCCCAGATGCCAAAGTGTCAGGCCCTGGGCATGGCACGTGGAACCAGCAGCATACTTCCCTCTTCATATTGTCCTTCCCATGCTCTTCGGGCACTCCTCCCTCTCTCTAAGAAGTTGCAGTGAACACACAAGTGTTTGCAACAGTGAGGAAAAATATTTGTGGGCTACAAGCCCTGGGTGTGGGTGGGAATGGGATAA
Organism: Brachypteracias leptosomus; assembly: GCA_013401335.1. Lineage (NCBI taxonomy): Eukaryota > Metazoa > Chordata > Aves > Coraciiformes > Brachypteraciidae > Brachypteracias > Brachypteracias leptosomus. Next base: position 293,330 of record VYZX01029739.1, read on the forward strand.
GATGTATGGTAGCAAACCACAGCCATACACACGTATGTGCCACACGTGTGTACCTGGTGGGATCTGTATTAAAACAGGCTGTGACCCGTGGAGCCCCTTGGTGACCCTCCTTCCTTCTCAGGGTCACGGCCTGCAGATGTTAGTGAGTTAACGTGTGGTGATGGAGGAGGTTACTGTGCCCAGCTGTCACCCGCCCCTGGTCCCAAAGCAGCTCTCCTTGCAGTGAAAGGAGCTTAATCATTTTTGAATCAGCTCCTGAGCTGCCAGAGCTCACAGCCCAGCACATTAAGGTGAGCTGGCAGAGAGTGCAGTTTGCCTTAATGGACTGTAGCCGTGCACAAGAGGCTTTTCCAGCAGCAAAGCTCTCCCTGCCACACAGGTAGCCCACTGCGGGAGTGCAGGGGGATGGACACAGCCCCAGCTTCATCTGTCAGCGCTCAAGAGCTTAGTGTCAAACTGAAGATGAGTGAGTTTCTGTGCTGCAGGGAAGCCCAAGGATTTCAGCGTGCTGCCTACACAGCAGGGCCAAGCTCGGGGAGCCCTTCTGGCCCAGATCCCCCGCTGCGGTCGGTGGTCAGTGTGCTGAGAGCACCAGCTAGTGACGGCGGGTTGTCCTCCTGATTATTAGGAGGGAAGCAGTTATCATTTCACTTTTAGGAAAACTGGGACACAAAGAGGTGTAGGGCTAAGGGTGAGAAAGAAGGGATGTGAAGTGCTAGGGATAAAGACTTGTGTTAGCCATGGCATACTGCTTTCTCTAGTATTGTGCTTCTTGCTTTCTTAAACCTGAATCACAGAACCCCTTGGTTCATGCTAATCAGCTCTGTGTGAGAAGTACGTACTGTTTTGCAGATACAACATTCAGTTTCTCATTCCATTTATCCACCCAATTGCCTGTATTTTCACCTTTCTGTTCTTACCACGTTTGAAAAACATACTAAACTACATTTCCTGCTGCTTAAAAATGAACTGGAGTTAAAAAGCACCTTGCCTTTGAGGTGAAGATGTTAAGAATCATAAAATGGAATAAAAATATCTGCATCTGCACCCTATTTCACAGAGGGTCTCAGTTTTAAGGAAGCTGCTGACCTGGTGGAAAAAAATGGCAGTTCCCATGTGGAGTGATAGGGGAGGGATGATTTCCTGCACTGAAGCACTTGCCAGAGGAGATGATGAGGCCCTTGCCTCATTCAGTGAGGACCATCATCTCAAGAGCTGCACTCCCATGCTGTTCGTTGTTCTCGTGGGCTGTCCCAGGTGAGCAGCCCTGTGCGGGAAGGGGAAGGTGAGATGTCTCTGCTCCCTGGTGCAGCCCCTCAAATAGCCTCGCTGGGGTTCATATTGTGACATTTAGTCATAAGCATCCCTCACCAGCTCCAACTGGTGGCATGGGAGTGGTTCTGATTTCATTGGAGGAAAGCCAGAGGATGAGGGACCATGGGAGGCCCCAGTTGGAGAGGAAGGGAAGATGGCCTGGAGAAAGGGTCCAGGTCTTCCTCCTGACAGTTCCAAACAGCAACCCCGGGGCCAGCTGCCAGGTGTTTCTTTTTTCATTTGTTACATCTGAATGCAGGGAGTCTGCTTTGTAGGATGGCTGCCCAGAAAATTGGATCAGATTCCTCCATGAGACCCTGTTTGCTGAAGTCAGTGTTCCTGGCACCTCCCAGACAGCCAAACGAGTGGTCCTTTGTGAACGCAGCTCTGGGAAACCTTGGTTGAAAGTAGAGAAGAACCTGCATCCCTTTTGCAGTCAAGCATGTGGTCATCTTTCTTTGATTGATTGATTGTGGCCCCTTGAAGCCCTTCTGAATCATGGTTAAGTTGTTTCATTAATTGCTTGATTTAAAAATAATCTTATCTTCCTCTAGCATTTCCTAGGGCACTACTTTGTACATAGACACTTCTGAGAGGAATGCACAGGAAACGTACGGGTAGAGAGATTTCAACAAAATATTAATAGATAACAGCAGTGCTGTAGGTGTGATAGATGGGTGGCACTGAAGGGGTTAATGCCACGCTATACACACGTCAGTTCTAATGGATAGTCGTGTGTGAGCAGTGACATTTCTGAGACATCAGAAATCATTTCCCTTCTGCTTTTGTTTCTTTTGGGAGGGAGAAGCAGGGATTGATCGCTTCCCGGGAGCACGTGTAGTCAAGGGCTAGCCTTGCAGGTTTTCTAGTGCTGCTCTTGCCTAAGAAATAACTCAGGAAAGAATCACAGAATCATTTAAGTTGGGAAAGACCTTTAAGATCATCAGGTCCAACCATTAACCCAGCACTGCCAGGTCAGCACTAAACCATGTCCCTCAGCACCACATCTATATGTCTTTTAAATACCTCCATGGATGGTGACTGCCACTTCCCTGGGCAGCCTGTTACAATGTTCGACAACCCAGAAGACACCAAGAAGGTGGTAGTAGTTTCTCTTCTGTCAAATACCCTCTAGATCATTAGAAATATGCTTTTTTTTCCTCATTTCCACTCATCTTATTGTACCCAAAATTAAGCTAAGCTCTCTTTCTTACACATCATAACTAGACATCAAGGTTCAGATGATTTGGTCCAGCTGAATCCTGCTGCTTTGGGGAAGGGTGCAGGAGGAGCTCAGTCTGCCAATAACTGTGCTGTGGTTACTGGAAGAGTTCATTGGCCTCCTCTCAAGTGTGCTCATGTCCCTGCTCTTGTGAATATCCCTTGACCTGATTCAACTAAAAGAAGCAGGTTAGGAAAGACTTGCCCTTTGTATTATTTAACCCTTTTCCTTTGGACTGCAGTGGAGTAGAAGGTACTTACACAAGCTTCTGCACTGGATGTTTGGAGTGAGTTATCACTTCTTGTTAGAAGGCAATGGAAAACAGCATAGAGATGGTAGGTACCATATGGGAGGTAGTGTTGGGCTGATGGTTGGACTTGATGATCTTAAGATGTCTTTTCCAGCCTTAATGATTCTATGATTCTGTGGAGCTCTTCAGCCAGAGTGGCTGGGTTTGGAGGAAGGTGCCTGCTTGCTGGCAGAGAGGTCAGGATGCGTGCCCCATGTTCAGAAGTGGGCAAACTCTGCACCAATGCATTTCAGTAGCTCCTTGCCCATTTCTAGGGCCAGATCAGCAATGGGTACATCTCTTTAAATCCCTCAGGAAGTTGGATCTCCAGTGCGTTGAAAGCAGCCTCCTTTATCCATTACCCACTGAGAGGTCTGTGAGCAGTCAGCTCCTGATGTTGCGGGCCTTTTGGAGTGGCCCAGCCTGGAGCTTGTTTGAGAAACACATTTGTTTCTGCTTAGCTGGCTGAAATGTCTTATCTTTGTGATATGTTTCACCTGGAAAGATTGCACTATGTTTTCTATTCCTGAGCCTTGGAGATGGAGATTCACAAGGGCTGGTAGGATCCCATAGGGCGCTTAGATACCTGCGTAGACATTAATAGCAATTGTCAACATAGACTCATAGAAAGGTGAGCAAGTGTATGCTCCCAGGCCAAAGCTGGAAGCTGCCCACAGAGGATAGGACAGGATTTTCGTAGGTAAAAGCTAATGCCTTTTGGATCTACAAGCTGTGCAGGTGAGTCCCAGCTGCAGTGGGGGTCCTCCCTTATTTGTCCTGGACAGCCCAGAAGTTGGAACTGAGAGGAAACATTCCTGAAGGCAGCCTTATGTGTGCTCGGGGTCAGACACAGACATTGTACTGGCATTAATCCAAACTCCAGCCTTGTTTTTAACCTCTACTGTGTGAAATGCATAATCCAGGGTTATCTTTTACTTAAATGTAAGCAATTGCTAAGCTAAGTTTCCAGCTGTGAATACAGCTTACCCTGTGACTGCAACACTTGGATGCTGACAGATGTGTGTGTTACCAGCTGACACTTGGAGACCCAGATTGATTGGCTCAAATAGGAATTCAGAGATTTATTTGAAGGGTCATGTAGGCTCTTTGGAGCATCTCCTCCATCCAGGCTGTCAGTTCTGCCTTACAAGCACGTCTGAGAGGTGGCTGTGCAGGTACTGCTTGGAGGCAACACGGCAGAATTGCCGTTTGTCTCTAATTTTTTTTACAGATATATTAAAATAAAGTTTAAGGTTTGTTTCAGTTCATTAGATAAGGTCACTGGTAAGCTACAGATCTGAGAACAGCTTGGTTAGTTCGGGGTGATATACTGGCACTTCTAGCCCCTCCTCTGAGGCTGTGCGAGGTGTTAAAGTGGAAAGCCTCAGAATCTAAATGGTATTTTAGTACGATATATTTCATTCTGTTTTCACTGAAACGTGTTTTTAATGACAGTACAGAAATCTCTGTAAGGTCTACTTCCACCCGTATCTCCATACTCAGGTCTCATACATTTGTACTCATGAGGTACTTCCACTTTGTTCTTCCTGGCTTAGATCAAGCAGATTTTATTTGAGCACATCTCTGGCTGTGTTACACCTTATACCTGAATAATCAGGAATTGAATTCCCAATTAGCTTGCCTTTTGCAACTAAAATCCTGTTGATTTTAACAGCATAGTCTGGTTTAAAATACACAGTGAAACCTCTCTCCCAGTACATCCCTGGGGGACCTTGTAATCTTATTAGATGCACCTGCTGCCATTTTATTTTAACCTCTCAGTTTTTCCCTGCAGTATAATGAATTCAATATTCCTCTGACGCAGAAAACCCTCCCCAATGTTAGGAGGAACCTAACAGCAGCACCTCCATCCTCCAGTGCCAGACCCAGAGCAGTCTGGGGATCACCTCCACCTTCTGCTGCTGCCAGCAGATCCTTGCTGGACACTGCTCACAGGAGCATCCCTGGTGTCTGTCCCAGCCCAGGATGTGGGTGACAAAGCTGGGGCAGCTGGTGCTGCAGGTGGTTACGCAGAGCAGCGTGGTCCTTGCAGCCTGCAGAAACTTGGCTCTAAATCTTTTCCTGTGGCTGTTAAATCAGTAATGAAGCAGGATATAAAGTGCTTTTGCAGCTTCTGGGATATTGGGCCTCTTCGCTGCCGGCTTCACAGCTGTTACTTCTAATCAGCTGGGCAGGCACCATAGAAATGTCAATTTTAATAAACAGTCTTCCCTTTCAAATTCAGTGTAGGTTTTACGGCTGGAAAGGGGGACTGCTGACCTTGCAATCTCCTGTGTCAGGGCTGCTCACTGAACACATGTAACTTCCTCCCTTGCTGCCCTCCCACGCGCTGATGGAAATGAGGGCGAGGATGGGACATTAAGGACCCAACGGTGACCAGCCATGGACCTGGTGTCCTGTCCTGGATGGTGGGTGTGAACCGATGCCTCAAGAGGAGTGGGAGGGCTTTGGAGATTTCCCCCAAGAGAATCTTTGAGCTTTCAGCAGTCTGCGGCTCGGGGACTTCCAGAACCACTGGTCATGTCTCTGTGTTTAATTAGAGGTGTTTAATTAGCAGTGGCTCCATTTGGATCACACTCTGCTCTGAGCCCGGACTATGCCAAACTTGATAAGGCTCAGTGCTGTAGTGCAGCTACTTTTTAATGGGAACAAATAAATGGCAGAGTTGATGTCTTGCCTTGAATCCCTGCTAGAAACCTGATGTGGTGGAACTGAGGTGGGCTGAGACCTGGGGTCTTGCCTTTGGGGCTCAGGTACCTCTCTGCAGCTCCAGACCTATGCCAGGCCGTGAGCTCCCAAAGGAGGAGACCTGCCCCCAGTACCACCCTCCTGCCACAAGGTTTCACTGCCCACCTCCCACCCTTCTCTCTGCCATCTCCAATACTGATGTCCACCACCCTCACCATCTCCAGCCAGGTCACCCCACCCCTGCTCTGTTAGCAGGAAAACCACAGGTATCCCTGTAACATTTTTATTGCTTTTCGTTGGTCTTGCGAGATCGAGGAAAAGTCATTTTAATGCTTTTTGTTGGTCTTTCTATGCCCCGGAAAAGTCCCAGGTGTTACCTGAGGCATGGAGAGAGTAGCTTCTTGGAGGTGCCATTTTTTGTCAAAGCCATGTGGGTTAAGGGAAGGAAAAGAAGAAGAATACTGATTTTTCACATTCTTCAGACACTGCTGTGGAGTTACAGGCATGGGCATGAATCCATTCCCAGGAAGCCACCAGCAGAATTTGTTAAAGGGCACGAGATGAAGTATTTGCAGCAGGTGGAAGTAAATCAGACAGGGAAGGAGACAGAGGGAGAGGGAAGGCCCCCCTGAGCCTCGCTGCAGATGCTGCCTGCTCAGTGTGGGAGCGGCCAGCAGCTTCCCGGGTGGACAGGGGTACAATTTGGCTTGCAGCTCCCCAGGGCTACAGGGACCCAGGCCCGTGCCTCCAGACTCCATTCTAGACCCAGGAAAAATGTGTCCCTCTCCCATGGGCTGTCAGCAGCCGTGGTGCAGGAGGCCACACATGTCTGTGGGCATGTTCCCTGCATGGAGGAAGAGCGTTCCGTGCTGATCCCGGGGAATTTGGCTTCCTTTTAGCTGAGGATCTCTGCTCAAAGGCGTTTTTTCTTTTCCCCTAACAATCCCTCATTGTCAGGACTTCAGTATTTTCTGGAAATGTGTAATATGTCTGGCCATTTCTGTCTGTTGAGGAGAATCGACGTGTGGGTTGTAATATATATTAATTCCCCAGAGGGACATTGAACTGTTTCCTCTGCCCAGGTGGAAAGGGATAAACACAGCCACTGACATGCTGTTTAGTCTGAAAATAGCCCACTGAATGCATAATGAAGAGCCTCCTGAGGAGTTACTCTGCATGTTAAAATGGTGTTCAGCAGCCTGTGCTGTCACACAACATAATTTGAAGATGAATGTGCATCCAATCAGCCTACCAATAGCTGACTGTCACCGTCTGGCCATTAGTATTACCTGTCTGTTCAATGGCAGCCGCGTCTCCAGGAAGCAAGAAGTTCCTCGGTCCCAAAATGTCTTATGTGTGAACGAGACAAATGAGGAACTCTGTGTCTTGGCTTTGTGCTCAGCGCCCATTTCATGCTGAACAGCCGCTTGGCTTTAGCTGGTGAGGACAAAGGAAAATGAATATTTTTCTTCAGTGGGAGGATTTCTGAATGATCAGGGGAAAGAGCACCCCACGTCCTTTGTAAGCCTAATGGAGGCAGAGTGGCTGAGGGTCCTTCAGTGAATGATGCTGCATCTTCTGGTGCACACGGTCCCTGCCTGCGCTGAAATAAAAATTGTCAACCTTGATCCTTTAAAATGAGAGCCAGCGTTTGAGCAAAACGGCTCACATTGGAGTCAATTGACAAGTGGCTTCTGCTGTTTAATTCACACCCCGGTTAACAACACTTGCATGAATGATATGTAGACACCACTTTTGTCTCCGAATGTTTGACAGCAATTAGGGCTTCACTCCAGGGGCAGAACATCGTACTAACACTGGAGTGCTGTAGGAGGAGGTTAGGGTAAAGAAATTAGCCATCTGTCTGGTGGAGACTGTATCCTCCAGGAGGCAGTTAGATGTCAACAACAGGCAAAATGTTTCCATTCTCATTGTCCTGCACTTCAGTTGTACACAATGGCATGAAAGGCGCACAGAAGCCCCATTCACTTCTAGTTATAGAGAGGTCTGCCACCAGCCACCCTGACAAACACTCCCTGGCAATTGTAGCTTGTGGCAGCTGAGAGCTGCTCCCCTCTGCACCGCTTGCTGAGACGCCTGTCAATCGTGGACGTCCCGTCGTGGAGAGCCGGGAGGCAGGGACGTAGGTGTTTAGCAGTGGAAGGCAGAGCCTGACTGCAAATGAGGAGGCAAAGTGATTTTTACAGCCCTTCGCTTCGGGCAGGAGGAAGCTGGTACCAGTACAGTCTTGGGCTCTACAGTGCGTTCCTGGGCTGCGAACCTTGAATGTGACGCTGTGTCCGGGTAGATCTCATCAAGTCACCCAGTGTGGCTGTTGATCAACTCGCTCAACGTGGCCACGCTCCACACCGCTTAGAGCAGCGCATCCATCACATTGCTGCTTGGAACTTTGATTGAAGAAACTCCCCCTCACCAGGGACAGTTACTGCTAGATTAGTCCAGGCAAGGGTTTAGGAAGCGTGTGTTGACATTTGGTCGTGTTAGTCACACTGAGCTACACAGCCAGGGAGAGATGCCAGGTCTCTCTCACTGTCTGCTCTGAAGGACTGTCTTCAGAATTTCTATTGCACAGGCATGTTCCTTTTTTCTTTTAATAAAAAACAAACAGCTACAGAGTTTTCCTTTTAGGAATCTACATCTGATAAACAGAGTGGCCTTGGACAAGTCCCCTAGCTCGATGGTTAAAAAATTGAAGTTTAGAAGCATTTTTGTTGCTTTATTTTTACACACCTCTGTGTGTCTGTAGAGAACAGCACTTGTGGGAGAGTAAGGGGCAGCATAACATGTGTTTTCACTCTCTGCATTGGTTGGCTTCAAAAGGTAAATTATCAATACCATAGCTTGATTCCAGACTACTGTTATTGTAAAAAATACAGTTCACAAATAACACTGTTCTGTACCTAGAAGAGGAACCACTCCTAACATGCGAAGGCAAAGGTGGGACTCTGGTCCTGTGATGTGCCCCAGAGAGTGGCTGATGTTTCCCTTCCTCTAGGTCCTTCAGACTAATTCTGTACACTTATTAAGCGGAAGACTGTCATGAAATTCAACTCTTTGAAGCTCCCAAATCTCAAGTGAGACTTGGCACAGCTACAGAGCAAGTAACTTCTCTGTTCCCTTCCTGGACTCTCTCAAGTCTTTCTTGTAAGGCTTTGAGCATCAAGCTTTTATCTTGCCCAAGACTCATGCCTGATACCCTCCTACTCCTATACCGGGATATAGGCTATAAACTATCTTGTGGTCAACTGAACCAGGTTTGGACAAATCTAGTTCTTCCTTGTAAGATCACATAGCCAGTGGCAAACAAGGTTTTCTTGATTTTAACAGTAGGGAGAGACCCTATGGATAAAACATACTTTAAATCAGTGGTGCACATGCACAGCCACCTGCCCAGCAGATGGTACCTTAGGTAGACTTTTCAGGACATCCCAGCAGATGTCCTCCCCGGTCTTCTCCCTCCAGCAAGTACTTTTCTTTTTTTGAGAATCCTGTTCTGAACTTATTTAATTTCTGTTCTTGTTCTCACCTGAGTTGTGTGGAGTCCTTTCCAAACCATTTGTTAGCTGGTGAGAGGCAGGTGGTAGGATTTTCTGTGCTAAAAATGCAAGTTTTTCTCTCAGTAGACCCATGATTACAAATGGTTGGCTCATCAGGGCTACTTGTTTCCTTCCTGGTTGCTTTTTTTGGTAGCCTTTAATGAAATCAGTACAGTTCTATTGTAAACATTACAATAACTAGGTCAACTTATAGCATTCATAAATCATTACAGAACAAATGCACTTCTGTCCCAAGATGAATCAACTTTTCCAAAAAAGCTCTGCCTTCTAGAAGTGCTGTTTCATTTACACAGGTGGGTTTTTTTTTGTTTGGTTGGTTGTACAGTGATCAATCAAGTTAAATGCTGGGCCATCAACAAAGCCATCCATCTGATTTTGGTCAGAAGGTTACCTTTAAGGGAGTGTCACTGGACAAAAATTGTCATCGAGTACTGCTGGATAGAGTGGAGGTTTTTTCTTCTTTAGAAACTAGTGACTCTTCCTGAAAAATGTGAAAGTGTTTTTGCTGAAAATTGGAAGATTTGTCTGAAATGTTCTGTTTTCTGAGTGTTTTTTTTCCCCAGTATTTGGCAAAACTTACTAATTTTTTCCCCTGAAAACAGGAACCTGTTGTGATGAATGTTATGCAGTCAAAATGAGAATTTTCCAGGGAAAAGAAGTCTCAAAAGAAACTTTTTACCCAGTCCCAGTATTTAAGTACAATTCTGTGTTCAAGTTCTGCCCATCTGTGAAAGCACTTTGTGAGGTTTAGAAATAATGTCACTGTTTTCCCATCCAGCAAGATTGCACATGGCCTGTTTAGTGCCACAAGCCGAGTCTGTTCAGTGGTCAGAGATGGTCAGAGTGAATCACCAGTTTTCCTCCAAGATGTGAGCTTTGTAGAGCTCTTTGCACTGGCTGTTTTGGGGAATGAAGATCTAGTCATCAGCCTGGTATACAGATCACATAGGAATGTTCCTGCATCTTGTATGAAAGTCACAGATTTAGTATTTCAGCCACTTAAAACCCCCACTGAGCCATTCACTTGAAACTTGCTTTTTTAAAGTCAAATTTGGAGAGGGGGCAAGCAGATAGATGTCTGGTTTTCGGGGCTGGAGCAGCCTCTGATCACAGACAGCTACATTTTTCTTACTATTTACTTTGCTTTTCACCAGCGTTTCAGACCTATTAAGTATTTTGTGTTGCCTCCACAGGCTGTATTTCCCTCTTGGAGCTCTAACATGCATATACCCGGGGGGGGGTGTATTAGCTTGGTAGGAGCCATTCATTCCTATCATGGTGTGAGGGATGAGTCAGCCAGAAGAGACCACAATGCAACCTTGGTGGTTTCCTGTGTGACTAGCCAAGGAAAAGTGACTTGTCAGCAGACCAGGCATATTGGAGAACAGACCCAGTGCCCATGGAAGGAGGAACCCGATGGCGTCGTGTGTGTTCATCCTTCAGGCACTGTTTCACTTGTGCTTTCCTGTTCAGCAGCGTCCGAGGTGATAGAAGGAAGAATAATAAACTGAACTGGTGTCCAGTGGGGTAGATATTCTGACTAACATTTATCTGAATAGACGTTTATCCTCCCTCTCCAGGATGGGCCCAAAAGGCATGAGATCTACAGAAAAATAAGAGCAAAGGTTGGTAGGGACACCTTCTTCATACTCAGTGGTTACAATTTAATTACGTATTCTAGTAGCAGTCAGCACCTAAAATAAGCGGAGGGCTGATGTTGTGAAATCCTCTGACCTCTTAGAGACCTTCTCATTCCTTGGTAGAAAGAAGCAAGGGAAGCAAAAGATAAAGTGGACAGTAACGACAGCAGATCCATGGTAAAAAATGGGAAAAGAAATTAAAGGAGAAGGAGAGAAATAGATATGACTTGGTTCTTTTTGTAGTATGGATTGGGTTTGGATGTCTCTCTGCAGCTGCTGCTATTGCTGCTGCTGCCACCACCATTATTTATTATTCATTATTTTAGCACAGTGAAGGAGCAGTAGTTGAAATAAACTCAAGAGCATGACATGTGGTAACAAATGATTTTGAAGACTGTCCCCCAAAATAAAGTTACAGATTCATATTTCAAAGGCTGTATAGATGGAAGATCCCACTGCGGATGAAAATAAAATCACACTGGTGGGTATGTGGATCTGTAAATAAATGCTGATGCTTGTTTTTCATAACCACGCTGGCTGCTGAACCTTTTGGTGACCCCAGCCTGAGCACAGTGCTGCACAGGTCTGTCTTCTGACATATGTACTTATTTAAAGGCCTTAACACTGTACCCAGCGATTAAGGATGTCCACAGACATGGGTAATGAGTGAGACCTTTATTTCAAAATGTGCAGGTCAGGGATGACCCCAGTACTGCAACAACACTTTGAGCTGTCCTGTCCCCCTTGGCACCTCTAATTTTGAAACCGCCTCTTCTGGGAAACCACATTTTCTACAGAAAAAGGTGTTAGTTGGTAGAGAAGATCTAAAAATGCTGAGCATCAGAAGCCTACTTATGCAATTTTCACAGTGTATTAAAATGACATGAGTTGAAGTTTTATAAGAGGTGTTTTTGGTGAAGGTCTGGACTTTTTGGTGGCAGCAATAGTTGTGTGTTACTGGGTCATTTGCTGTCTCCATTCTGGTTGATATCTCTGGTGTCTAAATGGTTGACTTTTGTCCAGACTGATTTCTACAGTACAAATTCAGGTCAGTGGATGAGATGCCAGTCAGAGCTGGTGTGAAGGAGAGGGCCACGTGTGTGCCTGCATGTTAAGTCCCTGAAAACAGATGTTTCTGTTGGAAAAAAAGGAATGTGGTGCAGCTGAGAATCCTGGAGCACTTTATGCACTGCTACAGGCTATTGCTGAAAAGTAGGAGAGGGCAAGGATGGGCCATGCGTTAGAACAGGGAGCTGTTGAGAGTGGGTGGAAGGTAGTTGGCATAAAGAAGCAACTTGTAGAAGATTAGAACAGAAGGTTGCTGTGGCTTTGCTGCCACAGAAGGTACAAATTTGTTCTTCCCCCTTCCCTCAGCCAGCTGCTCCTTCTCTTTCTTCGCATTGGAAGTGGACAGAGCAGTAAAATTCCTCACAAGTGCCATTTCTTCGTGGAGGGTTACAACTTAGTGATGCATCCCTAGGGTCCCCCACCAGCCTGAGAAGTCTGGAGTTTGCCTCATGAAATAAGGTAGCCAAGTGAACCCCCCAAGCAGAGGTGCATGAGGACAGCAATTAAAGCTAAAGCTATGCTATGCATACTGTGGCCTAGAGGGGAGGCAGGTCACTTGACAATGAGAAACAAGAGAAAAAGAAAGCAAGCCTTCCTCCCAGAGCTTGGTGCAGTCCCTCCCTGCTTTCCCAAATAAATCCTCTTAAGTTTCCACAGAGCGTGTGTGCGGTTGAGGGAAACACTTGTAATTTGTTGTTTTGCAGAAGGGTGGTTCCCTGTGCCCTTGGAAAGAGGCCTTTGCCGAAAACCAAACAACAACAAAAATTTTCCCTTCAGGAAGCCCAAGCCTGTTTTTTGAAAGAGTACGTGCACATCCATTGCTTTTGGCATGGTGTCTATGCAAGCGTCCAAGAACAAAGTTTGCTCTGAAAGTGATGAAATATGTGTGGAGGAAGTAATATTATTTTGCACGTGTGTCTCAGCGCACTGGAAATGTTACTGCTGTTGTATGGGTACGTTCAGGATCTGATAGTGGATTCTGGGCAAGCAAAGGGCTGCATCTTGGAGTTCTTGACTTCTAGTGCTCCAGATAACTACTTAAATATTGAGGGGAAAAAAAGGCTAAAGAAGTGGTATTAAGTAAACAGCAAAACTTTCTCCCGTCTCTAAACATAACTAAGTGGCATCATAACATTTAGTTATGATGGCAACGCTAGAAATAAATTTAACAGCTTTCTACATAATTTTGATCTAAGTTTCTGCCTTCCCAGGCTTCTTCATGGAAAATGGTGTCTCTTCTGTTGGTCCCTTGCTGAACCTGGCCATGTGTAAGCAGAGCAGTAATGTTGTCATACCTTGGAATTTTATCCATTGGTTTCTGTCCCAAGACTTTGATTTCTGGAGCTGGGTGATTCAATGTTTCAACTCAGCTCTTGTGTCTTTTAAGCAAGTTTCTGCTCTCCATGGATGTAAAGTTTTAAGTCTGAAGCAAAATCGGCTGCAGGTGTATTATTTTACCTCCTTAACTGTCTGTTGAAGGAAGGAGAGACCAGCTCTTGATTTTTAAACATGAAAGCACTGCAGCACTGAGGTTTGCAGCACTCCAGGAACCAGGAGCATCCTGTCCTTTCAAGAGTTTCTTGCAGAAGCAGCAATCACCATGGTGCCATATCTTCCAGGGGTACCTATTGCTCGGTGTTGGTTGGTACATTGGTACAAGCTATTAGAAGCCTGACTACTTTCTTAGTGTCTTCAGTAGTGAAAAGAGCATTTCACTCCCAGGCTGCAGAAGCTTTCAGGCCACTTTCTTACCTATCTTTCACCTTTCCATGGATAGGTGTTTGCCATGCCTGGACATCACATTAGAGCTGAATGAAACTCTGAGGCATCTCATGCCTATGAGTAGGCACCTTTGGTTAAAGGTAAGCTCCCAGTTCCCCTCTCCGAGCGGCAAGCAGCAGCTTCACATTAAGGAAGCAGCACCTCCCTTAACATGCAGGGATGTGATTTCAAGGGTGGTGACACTGCTAGTTCAGTCTGTACCCATGGGCATCTCTTGTCCTTAGGCATGGAGCCGGCAGTGGTGTGGTGACAGCTCTGCTGGAAACTTGCTTAGCAAACTTCTGATGGAGCTCGTCAGGAGAAGGCTTGTGGGGAAGACTGTTCCCCTTTCATTAAATGGCAAAACGGTTTTACCCCAGAAAGCCTCTGAGTAGGCTCCTTTCACAGCAGCAATGCAAATGAAAGACCACAGGTAAAGGCTACTGTGAAAAACACCCACCACATTTTTCCTTTGTTGCTACTTTGACTGGCTTCTTTCAGATGTGAAAGAAAGGGCTGACAGAGAATGCCTTCCCTCTCGTAAATGAGATTTCAATACCCGAAGAAGTTGACAGTGTCCCTCTCTGTCTTCTATTCTGACACTGTGGAAGGCTTCAACTTAACCCCGGTAGTTAAGCTGTAATTGTCTGAACTGAGCCAGGGGGAAGCTGGTGAAAAGTGACACATGTATCTTTTTTTTTTTTTTAAATGTCACTCATCCAATTGGCTTTTAACAAGAACACTCTCCAGGCCCTCTCTAGAAGGACCTGTCTGCTAACGGGCATATATCACAAAGTTCTTGATCACCTCCTCTTCCCAGGCTTTTCGTTGTTTGTTAAGGAGCATTGATGTGCTGTGAGATTCTCTCGTTACTGTAATTCCTGTGTGTTGGACTAAAAAGTCCTCATGGGAACAACCCCGTACAGGCTGAGAGACAGGCTAGGTGATCTTCTCCATCTCTGCCTTCTGTGATTCTGTCATTTGTCCATGACACTGCTCTAAACAGTGCCCTTAGAGAGCTCTCCTGGCGGTAAAGCTCTAAAATGCCGGGATAATCCAAGGAGAGCCTTTTTAGCTCAAAGTACATCACATAATAGAAAGTGTAGGCAGCTTAACCAAAGCAGTGGTTTTGCAGTCTAAGCATCTGGTGTGTACTCAGGGGACTGTGGCTTGACTCCCATCATCTGCCAGTCAGGTCATGACTTGGCATAGCAAGTTTCTGGGATCGCGGCACGTGGCTCTGCGGAGCTGTCACCATCTTGAAGATCCGCCTCAGGAGAGCGGGCTGCTGAGCAGTCCTATACCCTGGCACACACCGAGGCGGCTGGACCAGTGCCTGGGCACAGAAGGACTCCACACCTTCTCAAATTCTTCCACTCATGGGAAATCTGCAGGGTTCCTCTCTGCTGAGGGGTCTCCTGTTTACTGCTGAACTTTGCTTCCTTAGTGGATTCAGCAATAAGCTAGTGCTGGTCGTGTAACACACCAGCGCAGCCCAAGAGGCACCGCAGCTCCTCCAGCAAGGAGCAGCCAAAAGCAGCCAGCCTCAGCCCCCACCTCAGCATCATCTCTTAAGTCTTTTGACAGTGACCGAGCCTTGCTCTGGCACTGCAAAGGTGCCTGTAACAAGGGGCTGAACGCATGCCTGGTGGTGTGTAGCACTCAAATTGCACCTGGAGAAGAGGAGGCAGCTTGCTGTAGGGAGCATAGAGCTGTCAGTTCCCGGCAGATTCATGGGCCTCTGCTGCTCTGTCTCACCCAGCTCTGGAAATAAGGAGAGGCTTGTCTCAGGATTCAGAAAAGCTGATGCTGTCTGGCCCACAGCAAATCCCCCATTTTGGGCCAAGAAGCCAGCTCTCCTTCTCCTGCCTGCTCCTTAACCTATGTTTTTAGTAAGAGTGCTCAAAGGAAGCAAGAGTCTAATAGAATAGAGAAATTTATTTCTTTTCTTCCTTGTTCTGAGTAAGATTTTTGCCTCTTGGTTTGTTCAGGTGCATGCAGACAAGGATACAATTCTGGGCTTTTTTGGAGAAAATGTATTCTGTAAGTAGAGTGTGCTGGCACTGTGGCAACCTGGATCCCAGCTGCCTTGCTGGGGTCAGAGCAGTCTGGTGAAATCAGAGGAACTGTCATTATTCTGGCCATACAGGTGGTGATGCTGAGGCAGGAGGCAGGAGAGTGATTTGTCCAAGATTGTGAATGCATCAGGCTGCCAAATCTCAGCCTTACAACTAGCCTTCTCCTGTGTAGGGTTAACGAAATCAAAGCCTGCATGCTTCCTAAAACTACACCCACCTACCTACCTACCCACCCACCACCACTAGTTAATGACCTGTCTGGAGGCAAAGAATTTAGTCTGATCTTGTGAGGCCAGGGTGGAACTGGTGGGTTTTCACTTGAAAGAAAACAAGTGAACCCTATTTAGATAAACAAAGTCACCTTTTTATGGTATCAACAGCATGCAAGACTCTAAGGCCATGGTACTTCCTTACAGAGCTATTGAGAGAACGCATTGTATCCTGAGGAGTCCTTCAAAGAGGGGTGGCTTGTTTACATTTACTCCTCTTTGATTTTGCTTCATAAACATACATCACTGTCCTGTCCCTGAGCAAAGAGAGGTACACTCTGGCTTACTCGGATTACTTGGACCATACAAAGCATTCCCGAAACTGAGATGAAATGCAAACAGCCGGCTAGCCATCACTCGGCAGAAAATGATAAGATAGAGTAAGAAAGCACTTATTAACAGAAAATAAGAGCTGTTTTTACAGCTTGCCTTTTCATTATCTCAGTAGAGAGTGGTCCTGGGTCATGTTTGTGCCTTAACCATGGCGAAGTAGTGCCACAGAGCTTCGCTGAGTTAGTATGGTCCAGTGCTTTACAAAATGCCATGTGGAACTTGTATGATCAGGTCATAGAGAAGATGCTGAGGAGCAGCTCCCTACAAGTCACAGTTTGCCCCAAGGTCTTGTCTTCTCTGGGCTTCTGTGGAGAGACATTAGAGGTGCGGGTTTCCATGCTCAGGTTATTTTTAACCATTTCAACTTTTAGCACAAAAGTCACCTCAGTGAATTCTTCCCTAGTAACGTGTTCCTCTGAGACTGAGGCATTAGGTGAGGTTGCAGCCGAGGTACCCTGTGCTCACCCAGCGCTGGAGAGACATGCTCGGGAGCCATGAGAGCATCAGGCAAAATGACGCTTAAAAACATAACGGACAGGCAATAAGAAAAGGATTCTCTATCTGTTCACTTGAACTGGAATTGGTGCCAGACTCACGTCTAGATTTTTTTATTGGAAAAGAAAACCTGTGTTGGGGGGACGTTCTCTTTTATGATTTATCTCTTTTAGAAATGGATCTGACAACTGTTCAAATTTCTGAAAGCTTCAGAGCAGGAGGAGATCTCTGTGCTCCTTCAGCAACTCTTGATGTGCGTGCGGTCCTCAGCTCTCCCTCTTCAGGTTTCTCCCCCTCCCACCTACTCGTTGGCACGAGCTTGGGAATGGGAACGAGATGTATCAATTCGGTATTATCCCAGCAAGAGAAGAGCCTCCTCTCTTGCTATTTTTAGCTCGGTGGGTGCACCCTGCCTGCCATGAACTCAGTACAGTGAAGTGTTCAGTTCAGCCTCCTCACTCATTTAAAAGAGGACTGTTGAGCACTCTGGCCACCACAGCTCCACTTTTACAGCTGGCCGTAAATTTCCGAGTGTGCAGCGATATCTTTAGCTTTGACTCCAGAGATTTCCTGTTGAGCTGCAAGATGCAATCCTGCAAGTGCACTGAAGCTAAATATACCCTCTCGGGCTGACATGCAGCCAAACAAACAAGGGCAGTGTCAACACCAGTTTTTTCCAGTGCTGAATGGGTTGAGTTATTCTGGAGGAGGTGGAGCCTAGTTCAATTAATGAGGCAATTAAGTTTGTTTTGGTGTTTAAATAATCTTTGGACCTCTTTCTGCACTAATCTTGTTTGTATTCCTGTAGAAAAGACTGTAGGACCTATATTGTAGCACTGCACTCAGCCGTGACTACTGAGTCCCTTGTGGATGAAGGTTTTCATCCTGTAGGCAATGACTTCGGCTTCAGAAAAACGTTGGAGCTTTTTAGTTGTACTAGTCAGCATGGCCACAGCCTTTGAGAAGGAAGATACTGCCTCAAAATTAATTTTCTAAGGTTAGCGAGGGAAAATAACAGTAAAAACATATAAAAGAAACAGATAACACTGGCTCATTTCTCAACCTAGCACTGCTGCCAAACTGATGCTGCACACTCGGAGTAATTCTTCCCAGTACAAGCTTGGGAATGGGAATATCTTTGCTTCCTGAATTTATAGAGGTGTTTTTATTGTGATGTGGCTGTTTGTAGTCAATGCGCTCCTCTTCATTTCGTGTAAGATTCAAGTTGTATTTTTAGGCCATAAGAAAATGTTTTGAAGGGAGGGAGAAAGCTAATTAGTCTTTCAGGCTGTATTTCTTGATTTTGCCATCCTAAATTGCTGGTCATTTCCTCTTGTAAACAGCCACGTCCGTGCCCACCACGTGCTGGAGATGTAGCAGGCCTTCCTCATCTGCAGCTGCATTTGGCTGTTGATCTGTGTGAGCATGGTGCTTTTTGGTTTTCAGAAGGGAGGTAGCTACCAGGCGAGCTTTAACTAAGGCAGCCATGGCAGAGAGCTACGGGATGGAGGTTCCCACTCTGCTGTGAGAAGGAACAGGGCAGGGGCACTCCAGGAGCTCCCTACACCACTTCCCCCAGCAGCTTTTGAAAGGCTTGGTCCTCTGCCTTGGCTTTGCTGGTTTTAGCCAAAGGAGCTGGAGTTCATTGCAGGATTATTTCTGAAAAGTCAGGAAGAGGAGGAACAGGTTTTATGTATGGTTGTCTTTTTCCCGGGCATTGTCAGTATACCATTCTTCTGGTGTTTATGTTTTTTAAGAGAGAAATGTCTCATCATAAGCAGTGAGAACGCATACTACTACCTCAGCTCAGAGTAACAGATGATCTTGGAAGGAAGCCAGCAAAGAAAACATGCCACTTACAGTTACATAAAGACAATAATGCTAATTGATGAGTATAGGGCAACAATACACATTGCTAATGTGTTGTGCTTGTTAAGGAGCTGATTTTTTTTTTGCAGTGACAAACCAAATGCTGAAATCTGCTGATTCTGTTACATTGTGGAGTTGTCTGGTGAAGTTAGGCACGTATCACCGTGGTGGCCAAGAATCACAAACCTTTTTATAAAGCTGAGCTGTCTTACTAGGGGATTATTCAGATAACAGTATATGGAAATGTGAGCACCACAGTTAAGTTGCTGGAGATGTCCGTTTGGTGTAAGCAGCAGAGCACACAGGAGTCCTGACGCTTAACAACATGGTTTAGTGGTCATGGTAGTGTTGGGTTGAGATTGGACTTGATGATCTCAGAGGTCTTTTCCAACCTTAATGATTCTCTGATTCTGCCAGTGGTGTGGCCTTCCTGCTTTGCTGCTGGGTTTCTCACAAAGGAAATTCCCCAGATCACACCCTGTGTGTTGCCTATCTCTAACAGTCCTTAAGTGGCCTTGGAGAAGAGGTCTGGCAACTTTGGAAAGAATTGGGGTCAGCCCTCTGAAAGCACAGTAGCTCAGTGAATATTAGGTCGG
Source organism: Brachypteracias leptosomus (assembly GCA_013401335.1). Classification (NCBI taxonomy): domain Eukaryota; kingdom Metazoa; phylum Chordata; class Aves; order Coraciiformes; family Brachypteraciidae; genus Brachypteracias; species Brachypteracias leptosomus. Next base: position 312,551 of record VYZX01029739.1, read on the forward strand.
CATATTTCTAAAGGCAACCCCCCACTGCTTTTCATTCACAGACAAATGGCTGCCAAAACATGAGTAAAGTCTTTCTGTCTTTGTGCCTGTTTGTGATAACATTTCCTTATCAGTATCTTCTGCTACCTGTTGGCAGAACTTGTTGGTAGCTGGTCCCTCTTGATGAGGCCTGGGAAGATGCCAGCACAGGGAGGGACAGTGAATCTGGTGGACACCACAGTTGCCAGTCTGTGTTGCAGATGATAGCTGTTACATGTGTGTTTTCATGTACAATATCTAGAAAATCAGGTTTGGGGTCATTAGGTTGAAGTCCAGTGAAAATTCAACAAAATGTTTCCACACAGGAGATACAGCTCAGCATTCTCAGTGGACTGCCATGGAGGAGTCTGAATGCTCTGATTTTTGGACACTGAGAAGCAGACACTGGTCTGCAGAGACTCACAAAAATTGTGACGCTCTTGGTAATCTTTTGTTTGAAACATTATGAACCTGGCTTACCGGCTGGAATATGGAGCAGGAATCTCACCTCGCCTGGTTTTTATTTGATTCCTGAGTTTGCTAACTAAGCAACAGTGCTGCTGAAAACTGACCCAGACCTGCTAAACCTGTCTTAAGTAAGAATCATGATTCATTTAGGTGCTTCCTAGTGTGTTCCCTGCTTATTGCAGTGTTGTAGGTAGTTTTGGAGGAAAAAGATTTTTAAGATGCTAATGACAGAGTTACAGCTACAACCTAAGGGGAGGGGGAGCTAAACAAAAGAAGGATTCATTAGAGAACAAAAGAAACACTGGAGGCTTTGAACCTGGGAGTCTCCCACACATTAACTAGGTGTACTGCCAATGTGCTACAGATGTGCATTACATGAGCACATAAGGTAATGATACGTCTACAAAGGGCTGAATGCATCTGTTTGATGTTTTGTAGTGAGTTATATTTAAGCAGGCGGGAAGCTGCAAACTCTCCAGTCCCTCCATATGTCAGAAATAAGATATTAAGGGGTCCAAAGATATCTTCTGCAGGTTTTGTAGAATCACAGCTGACGGCCATACCATGTGTTGGTAAATTGGAGCCCTGCTCTGCCATTGGGAAGTACAGCCTGTGGTTTCACAGAGACACCGTTTGCTTTTCTTTGTGAGGGGTTTGAGGTATCAGGTCTCTTGTTTTTTGAATACAGGCAGTGGATAAAATAGCTGGAAGGAAGGAGGCAACCCCTATCCTTGGAGATTTAAGGGGCTCTCTTTCTTCATGCCTTGCCGGGTAAATATTGGAGGGGTGCTCAGAGGGGAGTGAAGTGTCCTCTGGAGCAGCCTTGCAGAGGCACTGCTGGGTGCCCTATGTTTGGGACAGGGCACACACAGGGCTCCCAACCAGTCCCTGCTTCCCTGAACGCCACTGAATCAGCCTGGGTACCTGGTGGGGGTGAGGTGTACAAGGCACCAATTTCCAAGAAGACTGTGAGTCATACTCAAAATAATTGGGCCTGCAAATCAGGATTTAGTCAGTGAAATGTGACGGCTGAGCCTGTAACTCAGGGTGAGGCAGAAGGAAGACCAAGCTGAATTTGGTACTGCAGGAGTTTGCCCAGCAGTCTGGTTTGTGCTTCACTGCAGAAGATGAAGTGATATCGGTATCCACAATTCAGACCCACTTGTGGTCAGGATTGGGAGTGACACTTGCTTAACTGTAGTTTCTCTCTTTCTTCTGAGGAGAGCACAGCTGGGAGCTGTCGATGAGATGTGGCTTTTTCTAGTGACTTCTACAACAGTGAGGTTGGACCCTTAGCAGGATGGGGCAAGGAGATCTCAAGGGAAGCAAGAAAGGGGATGGGATTCTTGCAGTTGCAGGAAGATCAGAGTCAGAATGAAAGCACATTACAGATGTGTATTTATCTTTAGAGATGTCACCAAAATACTCCATTAAAATTCAAGTTCTTCAGATGTATTTGGACCTAGGTGCATCTGTGTAGTTTTTCTGGTGCCATTTCATCTTTAGCTATTGCGCATTGGTCTGTCATTGAACATTTGAATATAAAAAGTATCGAGGCTGGCTAGGAAGATCTTTAATTGTAGGTTGTTCCCTTTTTCACTGTACATTATGAAAAAAAATGCAGTAAGGAAATGTGAATGCTGGGCTAGAGGAGATCACCAATAATCTATGCACCTGACAATCCCATTAGCTCCTTTGGATTTTGCACTGTAGGGGCCTAAAGGAAATATGGCCTAAAAATAGCCATCCAACTCATGAAAAGGAGTCAGCCAAATGTTCCTTCAGCTGAGCCGCAGTTGCCTGAGCGTTCTGAGCAGCGGTAACAGAAAGCCGCAGCGTGGAAGCTCTTTCCTTTTCTCCGGAGACTCAATTTTACAAAGGATAAAGAATGATGGATGAGAGATCTGCCCTGTTTTCAGTTAAATAACTTCTAATACCACCTAAGAGGAAGCAGAGAGATTCTGTCATCCCATCAGCATCTTAGATACATGCAGAGCACAGCCTTGGCTTGGCGTCTGGGATTTTCAGAGTCACCAGTACTCTGTTATTTTTTTCAGATCAACGTGTAGCTTTGCATTGGTGCTCTGGGACACGGTCAGATGCACAGTGATGGTAGGGCTAATGGTTATATTAATGAAGGGCCTCATTCTTTGCAAATAGGGTTTTTTTTTCCTTAATAACTTCAACAAGGACTTTTCTGAGCTTTGCATTTTTCTATTCCAGGTCCTTTTAAAGTTATTGAGATAATGAAATTATAAGGATGAAAGTGGGGGCAGGGGGGACCCAACTCAAAGCCTTCAAAATAATTGCTGCATTTTTTTCAAAAGAAGCCTGTAGTCTTCATTCACGTTAGTGATAGCTCAAACAAGGCGCTGTAGTTGAGTGGCAACTGCACCAATTAGCAGTGCTGCTGTTGGTTTGTGAATTGCATGTGAAATGCAGAATTTGTCCAGAAGTGCTAATGCAAATTGCTCAACAAAAATGTGCCCTCTGTGTCAAGTCTTTTCACTCGTTCTGACACACTGATGTCTTCCCAGATTTCTCTGATCGGCAGATCCCTCTCTCGGTTGACAGCTACCAGAGCTCATAAAGTAATGGAAATATTTTTTGTTGCTATTAGCTGTGTTTTTGCAAAGAGGGTTACGAGCTACTGCTGGGACCTGTTACTTGCTGTACAACGTAATTTTGCTGTTTATTTGTACGGTGTTGGACTTCACATTTCTAGAATTAAATGCTAAAAGCCCAGTAAATGTCTGGGATTTTTCCTGCACAAAAGTTCAAAGACCTGGTTATCTGCCATGACAGTAATTTGGTCACTTTGCATGTGTTGAGCATCCTCTGTTATTGTATATGGTGATAACCTTTGTGCCTCACCATGTGAGGCTGAGTTACAATTGCCGTGGGAACTGTAACTTAGCATTTCCTGACTTTTTCAGCATACGATATCTCATCCTAATATTATGTCCTTTAAAAGAAGAAGAAGTGGAGCAAGGGCACATTGAAATGTCGGTGTTCTTGCCTCTGCAGAATATAAAATAGCATATTTAGCTGTACGCAGATTTAAGCTGTATTTGTAACTGCCTGCATTGTGGTAGGTAGCAGCTCTGAGTTCTAGTCACAGTTGAGGAATCCCATTGTGCTAGGCTCCCTGCAGATGCAGGATGTAAATATGTTTCCTTCCCCCCAAATACTTCCAACCTAAGTGTAAGATAAGAGCTAACACAGGGAGACAAACATACTGGGGAGGACAAGGAAACAGACGAGACTGCTGGACATCATGGAGGCAGGAATTTCTACAAACTTCTAGAAATGTAACTATACTGGGGCCAGAGTTCAGGGTCAAGTTTGTATGATTTTGAGAATTTTTTCCCAAAAATGAAATCCAGCAGAGAGGAAGGCATGAAGGCACTTCTAGCTAAAATGTAACATGTGGGCAAGAGTGGGTCATGATGGAGTGATGGAAAGTCTCAGCAGTGAATGAGAGCTGATGCGTGAGGTGGCATACACTGCAGTTGGATTGGAGAGCAAGGGAGGGGGCTGAGAGATCCGGAAGAAGGAGAAGCCAAGAGAGGGTTGCAGAGAGAGGGGTGGCACAATCAAGATGACAGGTAAAGAAAATGACCTGGGCAGCAGCGCTCTGGCTGTCTGCAAGCAGGGTAAGATTGAAACCGTCAGGGAGTGAGGCAATGGGAGCCTGGCTGTGGGACTCTGCTGGGAGGTCTGAGGCAGGGATGACAACCAGGTTATGGGCTGAGTGACAGCCAAGCAATGGTGTTGTCCATGGGGATGGAAGAAGCAGGAAGGAGAGGAGACCTAGGGAGTAGGATGAGAGCCTACTTTGAGCTTGAGATGACAGATATCCACAAGATGATCCCAGAGGCAGTGAGTGAATTTAGTTGGAGCAGACGGGAACTGGCTGGGGACAGAGAGGTAGGTCTGAGAGTTGCTGGGGTAGAGAAGGTCCTTGGATGTGTGTGGAGGATGAGTGCTCAGAGATAAAAGTGAGAGGGAAAGGAGATGCAGGGCGAGGACACAGACCCACAGAACAGTGGCAGGTGGGGGTGTGAGTAGGGACCAACTAGTACGAATAACACTGAGTAAGCAACTGAAGGTGCTGGAGGCAAGTAGGAGCACTGTGAAAAGAGGACCAGATTTCCAGTGGAGTGTGGTCAGTGGTGCCAGAAGGAGCTGACAGGCTATGGCACCAAGCCTGGTGTAATAGTGCAGAGCTGCAGCCAGACAAAGGGTATTAGCAACTGTGATACTGGTTTCTGCAACAGGCGAGAAGGGAAAGCTGGTTTGGAAAAGAATCTATGTTGAAGACGGAGACTAAATTCAGTCTAAATCATATAAATCATAGGCAGCGCACTCGATAAGCTTAGAGATGACAGTGAGAAGAGAGGGTGAGGGCTGGAGAGTCACTTGGAGTCAAGGGTTGTTTGGATGTATATTTTTTTTTTAAAAGCATGAAGATAAAGCATGCTTGTGCTGCGAGGGGAAGGAGGGAGTGAGAGGAGAGTGAGGTATAAAGAAGAAGGAGACAGGTGGAGGCAAGAGAGATGAGAAGATAGAACGCAGTGTGGTCACCAAGACAAGCAGAAGGGCTGGGGACCACTGATGAAGGCTCTGTGGCCGGGAGGGGAGAGCCAGGCAGGATGCAAAGGAAAGCAAGCAGGGAGAGAGGGAGATCATGTCTTGCTTTAAGTCTCTCATGGGAGAGATAACAGAGTCCTGTGCAAAGGCCTGTCTCCAGTGAAGGCAGGAGAAGGCAGGGCTTGAGGAGTGAGGCAAGGGCTGCTAAAAGGCAGCTGGGATTGCAGCTGTGAGGGCTAGTTAAGCTGGCGAACATTAGGAAGATGGCAGCATAGGAGGAGGCAAAAAAGCATTCATTGTGTAGGGGAAGTAAAAAAAAAAAAATAAGGGAAGTTTACAGCTTAAGAGGTAAATTATTGTCTCAGAAGAGTATCAAGGAAATCCAGAAAGCCTCTGATGACATGGGTAAGGGCTTGATCAGCAAACGAAGCTATGCCTTAGAGACCTGGAAATCTAGGGATAAAGTCAGTACTGCCGAAAGCCAAGCTGAGTTACCCCTTGCAAAAAAAAATTAATTCAATAGCCATAGAAATAAAGGAGACCTCAGAGAGAAGGAAGGAACAGTGCAGTGAAGAGCATGTCAAGGTTAAAGGCAACTGAGGCATAGCCCAAATCAGAATACCTTGTCTCAGTTTTCACTAGGGCTAATAAGATTGAATGTTAAAACAAAGGCCAGGTGGCTAATGGAAACACAAAGACCATGTCCAAGGTGGAAGAAAATCAAAAGCGTCAAGTACTGGAACTAGGTGATCTGGGTAGCCTGGATTCAAGGGTCTAGCTCATGAAATCATATACCTGGTGTGTCATCCCAGCCACCTGAGCAGCTAGTTATTTGAAACCACAGCAAAGATAACTTATTCCTACTTTTTGAAGTTGGTGTGAGACAGAGGAAGATCATGGAATGTTCATTTGTACAGATGACTGTTCCTCATAAGTACCAATGCATCTGCTTTGGTGCTTTTGTCAGTCACACTCATCACCTGCTGGAGCCCACCACAACACTGAGGTACTGCGCGTACATGGTGCGCTCCCACTCTGTGTTTCTTATGGGCATGGAGCAGAAGGAAGTCCTCAAAGCTTCACCCTAGTCCTTCTGGTGTGTGATCTTCAACCCATGATGTGAGTGAGCTAGGGAAGAGTAGTATTAAAGGAACAGTTGCGCTCTGCAGAATGTTCACTTGCAAAGCGAGTTGTGCCAGGAAATACCCATAAAGATAATGCAGCTGTGCTGGGAGTACCAGGGATGTGGCATACGCACTCCCTGACCCCTCACCGCGTTTTTGCCAGGCCAGAAGCCAGCGACAGAGGCGGTGACAAGGCAGGGGAGGTTCCTGGAGGCACGCAGAAAGAGGGCTGTGTTGCGAGAGCCTCAAACCTTTGCTCTAAATTTTTCTGTGGATCTGTTTTGCTTTAGCAGAATCAACGACATGGGGCGATTGCAGCCTCTTCCCAATTTCTGAGCTAAGGTGCCTTCTGCATATGAGAAGGAGAGCATATGGCCCACTGTGTTTATTCCTCAGCCAGGATTCTTTCAGGCTTGGCAAATTACATGCTGCTTGCTGAGGAGCAACACAAGTGCCAAGTTTGAATTTCTAAAAATGAAAGGGATTTCATTTATCACAGCACAGAGAAAAGGATCTGAAAAACGCCCTTAAGTGTGAAAAATACCTTTTGTTTATGCTCAAACAAAACAACCAAGAGGAAATTTAACAAAATTTCACCCAGAGTAAAAAAAAATCTCTGCAGTGGTCTGCAGGAGACTTCAGGCAGCTTCTGCCAGGCGTGAGCTAGAGCCAGGCTCTGTGAAATACCTCAACAACCGGCAAACTCCATGGGGTACAAGGTGATAATGTGGTACAGGCTCGGGCCATTAGAAGGAAAGGGGCTGCCTGGTAATGGGTTAGTGTTTGCTGCTAGAGAGCTCCATTAGAGCATCTTTTCCTCATGCTTTTGCTTTTTCCAGGCCCCACATTTTTTTTCCTTGTGTGTGCTAGAAGCTTTTCTTTCTGTTATAGCATTTATTTTTATTGTGTCATTTTCCCTCTGTTCCCCTTTTTCATTGGCCCTGTGCGACTGTTTGTTTAAACCATTTGCCTGCTTTCATCTTCAATTTTTCTTCTCTCTCCCTTCCCGGAGGCTCTCTAGCTGTGATTATCCTTAGCTTTCCTCCCTCCTACTCCAGGATGGAGTCGAACGGGGCATTGATTAAAGCTAAAACCTTTAGTGGGAGAATTTCTAACAGGCACTGGCTTCAGGGTCCAGCCATCTCCGTGAGTGTGGTTCTTGCTCCACTCCTGAAGCATCTTCCAAAACCCCAGGAAATTTGATGAGACAGGGCCAAGCTGGCACCGAGAAGGTCACAGCTCCTCTGAAGCAGCCTGATTTGTACCTTTGAAAGTCTTCAGCTATGCCTGTGGTAGAAGGCAGCGGGGACAGAGTGCAGAAAAGCTCTTGCGTGGGCTGGCTTTTCAACTTTCTCCTCCTGCCTTTTGCTCCCCAAAGGTGGCTGCCTGCTTTCCGAGTGGTAGGACGCGCTGTGCAATGCCACGACGGCACAGCTTCACGCAGCAGTCTTTGAGGGGGGTAATTACAGCCTTCATAACGTGCATAAAATACAAGGTTGGGCACTTTGGTGTTTCTTCAAACCCTCACCCTCCTTCTCTCCCTGCTGACAGCGCTGCTCAGGGGCTGGAGCTCAGAAACTGGTGCTATGGCTGTGGGCAGGCATTGGAGAGCACAGCCACAGAGACGGTGCCAAGAGGCCAGCTCAGGGCTGGCTTTGTGGCACATCAGCAACCCCCTCAGACCTCTTGCCCTGAAACACTAATGCCAGGTGGCTGCTCTTCAGGGAGGGCTGCTCCGTACTCCTTTTGGGTGGAAGCCGTACGTGGGAGTAACCTCTGAGTAACCGATGCGCTGTAAAACCACACCCAGGCTCGCCTCAGAAACTTGTCTGTGCAGCCATTCCCTCTACAGGTCAAATTAATGCCTTGATTAACCCCATGAGTTCACTCCTGCAGGAAAATTATGTAAAATACCATTTCCCTGGTGCAAGCAGCTCAAAAGCAGGTGAGGTTGAAGAGTAGGAGGATTCATTCCTGTTGCAGGGGCTGGGTGGGAGCATCGGAAGCTGTGCCGGGTGCCTCACAGACCTCCCAGAGTCTCAAGGGCCCTGTGCCTGCTCTGGGCCAGCTGGTAGCACAGTCAGTAGTCCCTGACATACACAGCATGTGTGGGCATATCCATGGGGACTTGCCCAGGACCACCAGGTTCACGTCGCATGGGTGACCGAGCAGGTGCTAGGTGTTAACCATGGCCTTGCAAGAGGCTCTGCTAGAGCCAGGACTTGTAACTCATTAAAGCAAATAAGAAAAGCTCATCTGAATTTTACAATTCACACATATTTTTCTATTTGCATACTTATTTCTCCCTTTTAAAAGAAATTTATGTAAAGAGGCTATTTTGGGTTTCATTTGAGCTGATCCATTTTTCTCTCCTAAAAATAATAAGACCAATAAAAAATGACAAGGAAACTAGTTATTTGAGATAAATTAATGGCTCTTCCTCAGCACACAAACCCAACCATTATATCATTCCACTCTGTACCTTGGAACTAGCTGGTGAAACTGAGGCTAAACAGAACTGCAAAGCAGAAGTGATTCCCCCTGCAAAGGTTTCTTTCTTGGGGGAGAAAACACCCAAGTTGTTTTTTGTAAAAGAGAAAACAAGCCTGTTTTAATGATGCTGGTTGAAGTTCAATAGCATTCTGTTGGAATGCTGCGTTTCTGAATCCCACCAGCACTGTTCAGGATCTGTGAAGCTGAAGCTGCTGAAGCAGAAATGGGTGCATGGGGAGGCAGGGCTTCTGGTGCCCGTCGGTAAAATGACAGCCCCTCCTGCCTCGCAGGCTTTGAGATGAACTTCTGGTGGTCTTTAGCTCTTAAATGGTGTTAGAAAAACAGCTGCTCATTTTAGAACCCTTTGTTATCTACTTTGTCTCCAGAAATGACGAAATTAGTCCCTCTAATGAACAAATGAAAATACACAGAAGGAGTAGTCTGACAGATCCTGTTTGTTCTAGGGCTAGAATAAACGGTTTTGAGAACATGGGCAGGAGAGGCGCAGGCGAAGGGAGGTGAAAGGAAAACAAATTGGCTGCATGCAGAGGTCTGGTGTCAAACGTCAGAGGGATCTTGTTCGCTCAGATACTATATGAAAGACCATGGCAACCAGGGGCCCCGGGAAAGGTCTGCAGCCCCTCCCTGAGACTGGATGACAGAGGAAATAGGTGAAGCAATCCACTCTGCAGAGCCTGCTGCCAGAGCCAGAGTTGTAAACTGGCATATTCTGTCCCTTCGTCCTGCATGCTGGGTATTTCAAGGCAAGAAAAAACCCAAAAAGGTCTGAAATAAATGGATTGGTAATTCCCTTAGTCTGTCAGATGGTACCATTCTGTGAAAGGTAGCATTGCTTTGGGCAGCCTGATTTAGAGGGGGGGGGGGGGGTTGGACTAGATGATCTTTCGAGGTCCCTTTCAACACCTAATGTTCTGTGATTCAGATGCCTGCCAGATGCAGTAAGTAACAACATTACAAGGAATTTAATAGAAATATTTCGGGGGGAATATAGGAGCACTGCTCTGAGAACACTGGGTAGAGGTGTTATTTTACTGTGACATAGTGTATGGAAATGGAGTCATATTTTTGATCCCAGTAACAAGTTGGAGACCCCATTTTTTAACTTATGTACCTATATACAGAGGCAGTACCTAAGAGCCTCTCAGTGAAGCAGCAGTGCCCAGCAGCAGCCTGGTGCAGGAGGGCTGGCTGCTGCTGCGGGTGTCAGGGAGCAGCAGCTCTGAGCCATGCAGAGGTGAGGGCAGATGGGGCTGTTCTCTCTCGTACGTTGCTGGCCACTCAATCGCACCACTAAGCTGTGTTTACCCAAAAGGCTGTCATCCTTGAAGACATCAAAATGTGGACATCTGCCATTTCGAACGGGTAATGAAATCATAGTGTAAAAATTTGATTCTTCTTTCTGATTTGAATCTGTCTTCAGCTTCCAGCCCTTGTATCTGGTTTTGCCTTCTTCAGTGGATAAAAGAGCTCTTTAAAGGATTTCTTCCCCCGTGAAGGTATTTTTATACACCATGGTCAAAGCATCGCTCAGTTTTCTTTGTGGTAAGCTAAATGGATTGAGCTCTTTAAGTCACTCACTGGCAGACACTTTCTGCCTCAAATAATTTTTGTGCCTTCCTTCTCTGCCCTGACTCTAAAATGTAGACGTCTGATTGTATATACTTTTCTAGCATCGTTCTTGTAATGCCGTGTGCAGGATAAGCCACCTCCTGGCTTCTGTTTGCTCTCCTGTTCTTTGTATATTCACAGATTGCATTAGTTCACATACCACAGAGCGGCACAGCGAGCTCATGCCTGACTGTCCATTTTGCACGTTAAGACCCTGCTTTCAAGTCCCTGCTTCCCTCAGCTTTTTGGGAAGCACTTTGTTCCTAGATGTGGAATACCAATCCGTTGATTTCTGCCAGTGGTTGCCTGCAACAGCCCTGTTTTCCCTGGGGTCCTGCTTTGTCCCTCTGGCCTTCAGCAAGAGCCAGGCTGGCTCACCACATCCCAGGGCTCTAACCATCAGGCTGTGCAGGGTCTTGGCTGGTCCCTGCCTGTGCTTACCCACACCCAGCTGCCCAGCTCTTGGGGCATCAGCTGGTGGTTGTTCTGCTTGTTCTGAAAGAAAATTGTGTGATTGCTTTCAGCTGTAGTTGGAAGATTGGTATACAGAACAAATAAATCGCTGCATGATAAGGAAGAGGCATGTGAGATTTGAGACAAAGAGGGAAATACCTTTTCCACTCCCCTTTGTTCTGTTTTTAAAGTCACTTGTGTTTAATGTGTGTAACTGTAGATATATACATATGCATCACTCCTGTACTCCTGTAGGGGATCCCCTCAGTCCAGTAGATCCCTGTAAATACACTGGGAGGACACAGGATTTATGCCTCTATTGCTTAATTAAGGATCAGATTATCAACAGAGGGCAACTCCCATGTAGGTGTTAACTAAGCAGCCAGATCCCTACAAAAGTTCATCTTCCTGGGTGCTCTGCAACTATAAAAACCTGTCTGGACATGTTATTCTGACCATTTGGAAACTGTGGCTCTTTTTTGGCTCTGCCAAAAGCAGCTTGGCTCTTTCCATACATGGTTTTGCTCCCAGGGGAAGAAACCTTGGCACCGTTCTCCATCGTGTAACCGGCCTCTCAACTTCACCCACCCCTTGGTGAGGACCTCACTGCAGAGCTGCAGCTTCCCTGTTCCCAGTGAGAGTGCATGTAACTTGTCATCAAGAGAGAGCTGTTTGCAGCCTGCGAGTAGCACGCAGTGGCTTTGGGTGTTGTTGAAAATAGCCGGAGTGAAAAATCAGAAGCCACACTGTACGTATCTTCCCAGATGCAACAGGCTGATGAGAGACAGGCTGAGAATACAGTTCCTGTTTCCCATTCCAGGACATCTTGTCACTTTTTTCAGGGACTACATGCCCACACCCATGCCCAGCATGAGCACAGGTCCCTGAGAGAAGGAGCTGGGTTGTCCTTTTGTTGCTGCAGATCCCTGGGAGATCCCCCCAGAGCAGGGGCAGCCTGAGTCATGCGTGAGTCAGGCTGTGGGCATGGGCTGCAGGGTCCCAGCGCTGTCAGCTGCCTGGGTGATATGCAGCCAAGAGTGGGTTAGCCGGGGTGCTGATGAGATTGTCTGGAGGGTGAAGAGGCAGCAGTGCCAGTTGGTGGAGAAAGGAAAACGCAGAGGGAAGGAGGAAGGGATGTCAGGGAATGAGCAGGAGGTCTAGCAGCAGGAAGGCTCAGGGTGCAGTCTGAGGGTGAGGGAGCTGACAGGTAGTGCACGAGCAAAGAGTATTGTTGGTGAAGCCTGGATTAGTTTGGTTTTGAAGATCTGTTGGACTAGATGATCTCCAGAGGTCCCTTCTGCTTACCATTCTGTGATTCTGTAACTGTGCAAGTGCTGTACTTAGCCCGAGTTGCTTGACTTAGTGCTCGGCTCCTGTGGTGATACTGCATCTGGGCCTGGAGCAGGTGTGGTTTGTAAGAGGCAGCCGTGTAGAATCCAACCTTGCTTCTTGCATCACCACATGCATGTACCTCCCAAATCACTTCCAGGTTTCATCTCCATGCCGGACATCCAGAGGTGGAAGAAGGGTGGGTACACACACTTCTGGCTGGGTAGCTGATGCAACCCACAAGCCCACGTTGGCCCTGTGTTGCTGCCAGAACCGGGCAGGACCTTACAATCTCCCCTCAGAGGTTAACAGCAGCAGTGCCAGGCTGCAGAGCTGCTTTTGGTAAAGAGCTCTGCTCCCAGGTGCCAGAGAGAATTTTCCTGTCTGCAGAGACCTTTTGCCTGGGCTGTGCTTCTATTTTCAGGACACACAACCCAGGGCTGCTCCCGGTGATGTCAGCAGGGCCTTTCAGCATTTGTTGGGAAGAGCTTGTGCCAAAAAAAATGGAAAGGAGAAGAAATATTGCGGGTGGGAGGGTGGTGTTCTGGCTTTATGAGGAAGGCCTGGCTTTACTGAAACTGGAAACAGGAAGTTTTCACTGTGAGAAGGTAAACTCATGTATCTTCGAATGACTAAACACACAACACTGGGAGTAACACCTTTGTGTTAATCTTCGTATCTCCTCCAGCTGCTGCACTCTGGAATTAACTTATAATGCGATAGAGAACAGAGAGCCTTCTGCGGCAGTGCCATGGGGCGAGTGTGTCCCTCAGCCATACCCGCACGTGTGTAAAAGCCAGGACAGTAGTTCTATGCTTGTCTTGAAGGTGACTCGGTGAGGACTTGGGCTGCAGCCCCAGAGGCAGCTGTGCGCTGGAGCTTGGTGGAGGAAGCTCCGAGTGATGTCACCTCACAACATGCCCTTTGGCTCCTGGGTTTTTCCCCCCTTTGCTTTTCCCTTGTAGTGGCTGCAGCAAAGGCTCCATTATTTGGCAGCGTGGCTTTGCTTTTGTCTATAAATGGAAGCAGTTGGCCCGTCTCCCAGTATAACACAAGATAGTCCTGTGCATCAGTTATGCAATCTGTAGCTTGATGACTTCATCAGAAGGCAGGGGAGGGCCAGGGGGTGGTAGGAAAAAGCCTTTACCATCAGCTCTGCTGGAGACAACCGATGTCTGTGTGTCCCCCAAAGCAAAGAAAGTGGCAGCTCCATGATGGGTGGACGAAAGGGCTTGGTGCAAGAGCAGCTGAGGAATCCTTAGCCTGTGTGTTTCCCTGACCCTGGCTTGGGGAAGCCCCAGCAGCTGCCGCAGCCCTTGCCCATATGATGCTTGACCAGGTTGTAAAGTGCAGCATGAGATGGGACTGGGGAGAAGTGGAAAAAGGAGCCTGGAGGGAACTTTCAAACCAGGGCAGACGTTAAAAAGAGAAAGAACCTAAATATCAGAGAGCTGCCTTTCAACAGAGAGCCCTTCAGGGAATATCTGTGCAAAGTAGAGATGCGGACAAATTGTATTTTCTTGTTATTTCCTCAGAAGGGTCCTTGAAAATCTGACCTTCATGCGGAAAGGCTGATCCTAATTTTCCAAGCTGCACTCAGGCGTTGGTTTTAACCCTTTCATTGACCCACCCAAGGTGCATGTCATAAGATTATGTTCCAAGTCAGGCAGAAATTGACATAACTTAAAGTGTATATGAGGCAGATTTCCCCTGGCATGCTTTGCACAAAGGATGCTAAAGGGATATGGGTGCTTTTCATCAAGTCGGTGTTTTTGGGTGAGGACTCGGCTCCATCAGACAACTAACGAGCAGATGTCCTGCCACACCAGCGGCACTCCGCAGTGCTCACTCAGCCCCCGAGACCGCTCCCACCCCACCGCTCCCCGCCCGCACCGGGCAGAGCCCGGGCTCGCTCCCCGCGCCACGGGCGGCAGCGACACCTGGCGGCGGCGCTGGTGGTCGCGGCCTCCCCGGTCACGGCGGCGGCGGCAGCACCGGGAGCCGGGGTCGATGCAGGGCCTGGGTAAAACCAGGGCCGGCGGAGAGAGGAGCTGTTGAGGTTTAGCCCCCAGGTTCGTCTTTGCAGTGCAACAAAGACAGGAAATGGGCCAGAAACTGTCCTGGTTTCGCCGGAATAGAGTCGCGGGCTCTGGTGTCTGTGTGGGAAAGCTGTGGGTTTGAGAAGGCTGCAGCACCCCATTCAGAGAACAAAGTTGATGGAACACTTTGTTCGTGGAGAGCCATGGTGTGTGGGTCTCCATAGTGATCAAGGTCTTTGCTGCTGGGAGCATCCAACTTGTGACCACTATGTGGACTGAGTAAACCTTCCGTACTCTTTATTAGTATGAGGCTTTTTAAATTATTGTTTTATTTTATTAAATCTGTTTCCATTTCAACCTGTAGGTCTCCTTTTCTTTTCCTGATTCCTCTTCTTGGGGTATATGTCATTGGGTGATGGAACAACTGGCTAAATGAGGACAGAAACACAAAGAGAAAGCAGGATGGGTTAGGAGAAGGTCTCTGTGGTGCCGCATGCCCTGCATCCTTTCAGCCATACTCTTTCAGTCCATTGCTGTGGGATGGAAATCTTAAATCAACAGATTGTGTGGTTCAGTCCTGAGATTCTGGTGCAATAGAGCGGGGATTAATGCTGACAGCTTCTGCTTTTCATTGTATGCACCTAAAACCTCGGCTCTTCAACCCAGAGGATTGTGTGAAACTGCTGTTATGGAGAAAGGGAAACAGATAGAAAATATATTTCTTGTCTCCATGATGAGGGAGGAAAAGTTTGGAAAAATATTACTTTGAATTTACATATACTGAATCAAATTAAACATAGTATGTCACTATTTTATTATGGAAGAATTGTAAAGTGTTCTTACTTTGTCTGGGGGCGCTTTGAACTCCAGGAGAGAAGAGGAACCTGTGACCTGCTCCTTGTGGGGAACAGCCTGTGGCTTGGTCACAAGCCACGAGTGTCTTCCTGAGGACTCTTGCTTTCTTCAAGCTCAAGTCTTCACCCACAGACTCAACATTTCTTGTCAATGAATTCTAATTTCCCTTGCCCATGGAGCACCCTGAGTAATGAGGCCTCCTCTCTCTCTCTTTGCACAGGAACAGCATCAAGTGGGATTGTCTCGGACCACAGGGCCTATGCAGCCTTCTGTCCCACCAGGTTCCAGCAGTGTGGTCACAGGCACAAGCTCTGGGGGTCCCTTCCTGGGAAACCAACCTCAGGCAGCCATCATGAAGCAGATGCTGATTGAGCAGAGAGCCCAGCTCCATGTGATAGAGCAGCAGAAACAACAGTTTCTAAGGGAGCAAAGGCAGCAGCAGCAGATCCTGGCAGAACAGGTACAGTACCCATTCATCTCAGACACCACGGTGCACACTGGCATGAGAGCAGGAGCACTGCAGACGATGCAACGCCAGCCCTTCCTTCTGTATTTGGTAATTCTCTCTCTGTGGTTCCTATGGTGGTATTTCAGTGATGGCTGTCAAAGAAGAGGCATCTGCCTCAGTCCTACCATTAGCTTGGCAAATGTCGCCCATGTTCCCAGTGGTGGGCTTGATGGTTGGATGGGATTTTAGACACTGTAAGAGTTAGCCCTTAACCTGGTATCTCCTGGTGCATTTACTGTGGCAGAGGCAGACTCTGCTGCAGGTGCTCTCCTCTACCTCTGACTATGGTCCCACACTGGCAAAAGCTACGTGCAGCCATGCAGTGATCTGAGATAAAGGATTGATGTGGGTTAACAGTAACCAGGCAAAGGAAAAAAATCAGTATTTATCCAGATCAATTCCTTAACTGGTTTATCGCACACCGGTATGAGCAATTATGTTAGTGCAAGGGAGAGGCAGCATCAAGGGGGGAACCAGAGAGCAGTAAAAACACCTCTCACAGTGGCAGTGTGGAGCTGCTGCGTTGAAGCCTGTCACCAAGCCTCTGGAGCTCTCAGGTTTTGCAATATAGATGTTAAATTGCCTGGTCTGAATGGTGATGTCTTACGCATGTTTAAGTCAGTGGTAGTTTAAAAGCAACCGAGGAGAAAGTCAGTGGGAAGTCACACTGTTCAGTTCTTATAAGCTTGTACCCAAGTTTAAATGTGTAGTCCCCTAGCGTTACTTAGCTAACAATCTGATATGCCAGGATTTGCTTTAAGTTTAGCTTGGCTTCACCTCTCTTGCTGGGGAAATACAGTTTAAGACCTGGGGTCAGCTTTAATTTGCATTAGAACCTGTGGGCGTTGTATAACCACAGAAATACTGATAGCCTTCCCCTCTCCTTATGAGAAACAGAAAAATTCAGCCCCAATGGACAGGAAGGATGCTTCTAGAAATATCCAGGATGAAGATCATAGGATTGTAGAATGGTTTGGGTTGGAAGGAGCCTTAAATATCATCTGGTTCCACCCCCCTGCCATGAAGATGCATTAATTGGTTCAAGGGTGAACAAGTGCAGAAGTGTGAGGGTGCAGTAATGTCCTCCTGTCATGGATTAGGCCAATTCATGTGTATAAACCCAAGAGCCAGTCAGTGACCTGGCTGCTGAAGGCAAGCCTGAAAGTGTTGAAAAACTGTAAGGCTGAGGCTGTCAGGTGTGCGGGCAGAGCTGAAAAGTGATGAAGTCGCAGTCCTCAGGCTCCTATTTTGGGGGGTTTTGTGCCTAGCAAGATTCCTTTTATCTTTTTGATAGTTTGTGGCATGTATTTATGAGCTTCTTTCTCATCTTTGCCATTCTCTTACCTTTATTATACATCCTTGGGTTTGGACATAGTACTTGTACAGCTGTAGATGAAGCACCGAGACATGTCCTTTTCGTAAGTGCTTAGTTGAGTATACCCTAGGCTTTGAAAGCTGTGGTAAACATGCTCTCTGCTTTTATAATCAGCCCTTGATTCTGTTTTAGATGCATGAGTGTTCATAGAAAATAACCACAGAGGAGCAGTGTGGGCTGGATCAAGGGATTTGCAATCACCTGCTCCCCAAATATTCTCTGGAAAGAGGGAATGTGCCATCGTAGCCATTTCTGGTTTGGCAGGGAATGGTCCTAGGTCGAAGTGCTCAGGTCAGGGTGCAGTACTCCTTGCAGCTGTGTTTGGAGTGCAGAGGTGGAGGGAAGTCTTGCACCAGGAGCACAAACCTCTAGACTTTGACAGGGCCGGGGGAAGGAAAGGGTGTGTGGCTACAGTTGCCCTTAGACCTAGGCGAGCAAAGTTATTTGATACCACTCCTTCTCCTTTCAGCCTAAATGCAGTTAAACTCACATGGTAGAGGTCGAGATGAAGTGGTTGTAAGTAAGGAGAGGTGATGTTCGCTTCAGTGCTTGTTCCTTTACGAACCAAAAGGAGTCCACATGCTGAGTAGCCCAAGTGCTCTCAGGAGGACTTTTCAAATGACTCTGCTTGTCTCTCCAGAACAGCTTGCTAGATAAGAAACGCTGCAGTTCTGCTGCAGTCCTTCTGCCACCAACCCCTTTCTCAGCTCACTAATAATTAATCATCTTTTTCTCTTCTGCCTTCTTTCCTGTACTCGTTCTCAGCAGTTGCAGCAGCAGTCACATTTGCCTCGGCAGCATCTGCAGCAACAGCGGAGCCCGTATCCAGTGCAACAGGTCAATCAGTTCCAAGGTAAAAGTCAAATTCTTTTTCCTATATTGGAGTCAGTGTATGTCCCTGTGGTGGGCACGTGAGAGTTCATGCGTTCTGTGAAGACCAGGGTTTAAGCAGTATGCCAGAAGAGGAAGACAGGCTGTTCCACACTTGTACATACCACATATTTTACCAAAGGAGAATGGCCAGGTTTGTGTATTTAGTTAAATTTCTAATTTCCTTTCTGCTCCCCTCAGTGAAAGCTGCAGTTTTTATTTGACATTTGTTTTGCCTCTTCGACATCTAGATCCTATGGATTTATCTTGTTTACCTCTGGTCTCATTATGCCTTTTCTTTTCCAGCTAGTGTCTCTCCCCGTATCTTGCTTTCAACCCTCTTCATTCCCCACTTTATGTCATTTGATGAGCAGGGAATTTCAGAGAGGTTACCCTTATCTGCAGAAGTGACTGGTAAATGTCAGGTGTGGGAAACAGTGAAATATCTGAGATGTAAATGGAGATTTTTTTAATTATTTCAAAAAAAGCAAGTATTGTTTCAATGTTACAGATAACTGAAGAATTTAAGTACAATCATTTTGGCTTAGGAAAAGAAGTTAATTCTGAACTTTTTAGGAGCAAAGCGTCAGCTGAGTGTCTTCACTAACCATGGATTCTAAATAGACATGAAATGAGCTTGCACTTGTCCTGTATATTCATGATAGCGTCATGAAACTGCCACAGAAAACAAGCCTCTTGCAGTACTCATACCCAGGAAGCAAACAGGCAGCCTGATCTTCTGCTGGTCTGTATCAGGGTGACTCCTTCTAATTTCCTTCTCATTTTTATCTTTGGCAGCATAAATTCTGTATGAAATGATTTTTTTCCCTCAATAATTCATTTACGAAGTCAAAATGTGTGTGTGTGCGGTGCCGTACATTAAGCTGCACATGTAATATCTCTCTGCACTAATGCTTCTTTGAAACCTTGCCTTCATATGTATTATTTAAAAGAAATGGAGAAGGGAGTTTAGGCTAATCTGACAGAGCAAGGAATTAATTTTCATAAATGAGCTAATTTAAATATAAATATTTCACAGTTTTTTCCTATTTAGTCACAAGAATGTAATCCAGTGCAATAGGTTATGTGTAAATGAGACCAGAAGGTGGCCCAAAATCTTAAAATCTGTTGCATCTCTCTTTTAACTACTCCTTGTCCTCTCTCCTGTCTCTTATGCCAAGCACAGTAGTTAACAAAAGTAGTATGCGAACCACTTGCTGGTAGTGACTCCTTTGGAGGTTTTCAACTACCATTTTCAATTAAAAAATAGTTAAAGATGCACTAAGCAAGTTTTTAATGTTATCTGTATATTGAGCACTTGCTGGAGTCATTGTAAAAAGACTGCCTCTAATCATGGAAGGACGAGGTAATGTAATTTAAGAAAACTCAAGGAAACCTTAGTGCCAATCACTAAGAAAAAAGTCTGATAGCATGGATAGAGTAAAAGCTGCCACTACATTTGCCCTGTGAGATCCAGATGGTCTCTCTTCATGCTACAAAATGTTTCCTTTGTCTGTATGTTGGAGGTAAAAGCATCCTCCAGAAGCTTACCCTGCTGCAGCAAAAAGGAGATGTAGCCATCCTCTGCATTATGTGCAAACCTATAGAAACAACATTTCCATTGTTTGTACCCATTTCTCATGGAAACCAAGCCAATGGAAATAACAGGCCCCAGTATTCTCTCTTCTCCATAGATGCTCAGGTATGTTGTCTGCCACTGAGGGACAACAGATAGAGGCTGATTTAAGACCATGCAGATTTTGTTGTACATTTCGTGACTTTTAAAGCAACAATTTTATAATTACACCTTGTTTTTAATAACATTTGTGCTAGGAGCAATTGTGAGCTTCATATTCCTGGAGCTTCACCTGCAGGATATTGCATGGAGTTCGGTAGTGACTCAAAACCACGATGAACCCATGGCATAATCAGAGCTCCAGTAATTGTTTTTAGATAAAGATAGTAAATACAGAAGTGTATTGGCTTCCCAGAAATCGATAGCTCCCCCCACCCCTGAAAGGAAGACACAAGCGTGGTTCAGTTATCTGCCATGGTGTGGAATTTAACAAGGTTAGGATTTTCTGGTTTCCCATCACTGGCCTAAGGTGGAATAAAATGTGCTTATAATATTGATTTACTAATACACTCTCCCCTCTCTAAATGTCTACAAAAAACAATTTTTCTTCTTTCCATAGACTTAATCAGTAACAACAATATAGAAAATCTATTCATTTATGCCTCCTGAGCTATTAAAAAATTGATTGGCCTTTGGAGCCTGACATTTCCATTTTCAAGGCTTACTTTTGAAAGACAATGGAGATATTTAAAAGAGAGCTTCAAATGGTAAACTGAAGTTCAGCTACTTTGCTGCCATTGAGGAAGACCAGGAGAAGCTTTCTCATTTGCTTTTTAGAAGCTGAATTAGGCTTGTCTGAAGAAGATGAGCGCTACTGAATCACAGTGCATGTGCAACTTTGAAGTCTTGGGGACTAATTTTTTTCACAGAGGAGGGTGCACATTGTCACTGGGCCTGGGGAAAAAAATAGACACAAAAAGAAAGACTCATATTTATCTTCAAAAGGGGACTTTGACTCCCAGGTCACTTCTTCAAAATTTAATCTTTGGTCCTATGAAGTAAGAGGAAGGCAGGCCTGTTTTAGACCTGCAGCTCCTGCGGCTGTCTGTCTTAGGTACCTGAGTAGGTTATTACCAGGGAAGCAACTGTGGCTGTAATTACGCATCACTCATGCAATCGTGTTGCCTCAGTTCTTCAAGAATCTGAAGCTGTGAATGCCTTTGGGTACACATCTCAAAATTGTCATAATTGAGAATTACTTAGTGAGTAGACCATTGGCCTTTGAACCTTGCCAGCCTCATTTTTGGCCTTGAGGGAAATGAGGCTGCTCATCTGCATCGATGGCATTCTGTGCTGAAGTATCCCGCTTCACAAATTGAATGCATGACACGATCAGCGATTCCTGTTTCGGGTAACACTTGACCTGTGTTGGCTCTCACCTTCAAGGAGAGGAGACTTGGCAGGTCAGGACAGAGGCGGCAGCCAAAGTGGAGTAAGGAATACATCATCTCTGAAATGCAACTAACATTAGGCAGTAAGCACATCTTCCAAGGATGGATAAACCTTCTAGCTCTCTGCTGACCTTCATGTGAAACAATAAATTATTCCCTGAGGTAGCACAGCAATCTGAAATCCTGCTGTGATGCAGAAGGCTCCTACGGATTCTCTCTTATACAGAAATGTGTTAATTAAGATTTACAGGGTTGTGGGTTTTTTCTTACCTTCCTCCCTTTTTGGTGTAGGTTCTCCCCAGGATATAGCAGCTGTGAGAAACCAAGCAGCACTCCAGAGCATGAGGACATCCCGAATAATGGCCCAGAACGCGAGCATGATGGCAATGGGTCCCTCGCAGAACCCAAGCACGCTGCCCACGACCGCAGGCCAGTCAGACATGGGCATGGCTCCTTACAGCAACGCTTCTTCCAGCCAGCCAGGAATGTACAGTATGAGCACAGGGATGAGCCAAATGTTGCAGCACCCAAACCAAAGTGGCATGAACATGGCACATAATGCAGGCCAGGGCACGAGGCAGCCTGCCTCTGGACAAGCGGTGGGAATGGTCGGCAGTTTTGGTCAGAACATGCTGGTAAACTCTGCTCTTCCCCAGCATCAGCAGCAGCTGAAAGGACCTGTGGGCCAGGTCTTACCCAGGCCACAAACACCACGACTTCAAAACTTGATGGGGACTGTCCCTCAAGGAACACAAAACTGGCAGCAGCGAGGCTTACAAGGTATACCTGGAAGGACTAGCAGTGAAATGGGACCCTTCAATAACGGCACAACGTACCCAATGCAGTCTGGGCAGCCACGGCTGTCCAAGCAACATTTCGCACAGGGGCTTAATCAGACAGTTGTGGACACGAGTGGAACAGTAAGAGCCCTGAACCCAGCGATAGGGAGACAGTTGCTGCAACCACTACCTGGGCAACAAGGAGCCAGCCAGGCCAGGCCAATGGTCATGCCTGCAATAAGCCAGGGGGTCCCCACAATGTCTGGCTTCAGTCAGCCTCCAACACAGCAAATGCCAGGTGGTAACTTTGCTCAGAACAGCCAAGGCCAGCCCTATGAGAGGAATCCCACTCAGGACATATCTTACAACTACAGTAATGAAGGAGCAGGGGGGTCATTCTCCAGTTTAGCAGAGGGCGCAGACCTTGTGGACTCCATCATTAAGAGCGGACCAGGGGATGAGTGGATACAAGAACTTGATGAGTTATTTGGAAACCCCCAGTGAATGGGCTTGTATAGTCTGGAGCTTTGATTGTTACATTTGAAAAAAGAAAAGAGAGAGTTGGATGTTCTCCCCATCCTTGAATTGTTGTTTTTCTGTTTGAATTGGGTTGGGGTTATTTTGTTTTCTTTTGTTTTTAATCGTGCAAACTGAGCTGATCTGTAGCCAGCTTTGGAAGATTCAGGGGACGATGAGAACATCGGCATCCCAAGACTTCCACCAAGCAATCTCTGCTGCATGGTAGCACCTGCTCCATATGTGTGTGGTGGGCAGGATGGGGAAACTGGAAGAGCTAGGTGATGCCTCTGGTTGGGAAAATTTTGTCTTTCCCCACTGGAACGAGGCATCATTGCACAGTGGTATGGGGTGGACCCGATTATCTCCTGCCTCATGTAGCTGTAAATTCTGCACCTTTCGGGGGAGCAGATGAAAACAGCCAGGAGCAAAGCCTAAAGATGTCCGTGAGTGATTGCACAGGCCCTGGTGGGAAACGGGCTTAATCCTGAGATAAGCAGGTCTCGGTGAGCCATGGCCGGGGCCACAGGGCCAGCTCTGAGCTGTCACAAGGGAACGTGCAGCACACACTTGACAAACCTAAACAGTCACAGGGAGGTCACCATTTTCACTGCAGAGTGATAAAAATCCAATAAACATGTAGGAGACCGTAAATTTGGCAGTGCAGTGAGGACAGTTTGATTATGGGGCTGCTGCTGGAGACAGCTTAGGTAGGTGGGTTAACTTAAAGAGCTATTTAGTCCCCTTGGGACCTACAGTAGCACACTTTGGTGTGTGTTGGCTGCATGAAGGTGCAGAACAGCAGCTATGAGTGGAGTTGAGGTGCTAAGAGGTACCAAGAGACATCAGCGTGGTTCCTACGTAGGTCTCTCTCTCTCCTTCCTCCCAGTATATTTTCAGTTCAATTCCTTCCCGTCCTATCTTTCTGTGGCCGCACTTTTTTTCAGGTGAGCAGCAGCTGACACCAAGGGGCAGGCAGGGGAGGAGAAAACAGGTATGAGAAAATGTACAGGAAGAGTTTGGCATGAGCTTTTCCTTTTCTCTTGAGAAGTGCAGGTTTGGTGGGTAGTATTACCCTGGAGTGTCTGGGTTCTTGATGTGATGTTATATGCAACCTGATCTTCAGTTTTAAAAAGGTCTAATCTCCCTGGTCTGCTGCAATAAAATTCATTGCAGTATTTGAAGAACAGGAACCAGTGAAGGACTGCTGTAAAGATCATTCATGAAGGGGTAAAATAATTGATGCAGTTATTTCAAACATGGGGCCTGCCCAAGTAAGCTTTTAGGTAATAGCGACGTATCACTATCTCCACTGTGTGGACCAGTGCTGAGCAGCATTGTAATGAAGCTGTGATGTGTCTTGCACAATATTGAGATGCCAGCCATTCTGAATGCCTAAAGCAGCAGTTCCCAAGCTGCAGTCTGAGGCCAAGGTAAACTGTCCTCCAAAACCTATTGCCTTTTTAGTGTTTTCAGCTGGGAGCTGCTTATCAGGTTTTATAGTGGTGCATAAAAAATGTTAACAGGATCCACAGTCAAAAAAGTTTGGGAACCTCAGGCCTAATGATGGCCTCTGTGAGCCATACGATGTGCTCTGCAGTGAAAGTGTCTAGTGTACAATGACCAGTACCAACTGTCCAGCTACTGATTACCTCCTTGTGCTCTGCTCTCCTTGGGCCCGGCGATGCGAGGTGCTCAGATGTTGAAGTCCACAGAGCTGAGGGGCTTGGCACTTTGCGTTTTCAGGTCCTGCCTTTCTCTGTGGAGCACAGATAGGCATCACATCAAGGAGTGGGACCAAAATGGGTCTGGAACCGTCTCAGTGCCCTGTTATGGTTCCCTTTTGCACAGTAACCCTTTACAGGGCTTGCATAGACAAGGGGAAGTATCTGTTTTAAATCCCAGCATAGTAGAGATTTGAAGGGACCTCTGGAGATCATCTAGTCCAAACCCCCTGCCAAAGCAGGTTCACCTAGAGCAGGTTGCATAGGAGCATGTCCAGGTGGGTTTTGAAAGCCTCTAGAGAAGGAGACTCCGCAAATGCTGTAAGGTAGGCAGCACAAGCTGCATTTTTAACACAGACATGGATTTTTAACATGGTCAAGGTGAGCTATCAATCCAGCTTGCCTTGACTGCTAAATTTTTATAAAATGCTTTAGTTACATCTCCTTTTGCTAACCTCTTTTTAAAATACAGCACAAAGACCTATTCCAGTTCCTACTGAAGACAACAGAGGTTTGCCTGTGCCTCTTCAGCAGGAGCCAGGTCGGGCCCTAATTCAGTGAAAGAGAGCCCCAGCCAAGTTTTCAATCTTTCAGGCAGGTGAGCGGCTCGATTGGGCTGGGCTGCACAGCAGGGATAGGCAAACAGTGAGAGGATTGGTACCCTGAAGGGAGGAGGGCATCATGCAAATGATGGAAAGGGAGCATGTGAGTGAGGGAATGAGGAGCTGGTGTGGCACATACCTGTCCTGCCCAGGATGAGGAGGCAGTGAGCCCACACGGCATGGGGGGAGGGCACAGCATCCCTTTTTCGGGTGTGAGGGCCCAGGGGTCACCTGCCAACGCAGAGCTGGGAGATGAGGGTTTAGAAACACACAACCCTGATGTGGCAGCCAAGTGCAAATCCGTGTGCTTCAGGGAGACGCAGGCTTTGGTGAATAAATGGTGATGAAGGCTGAGTCTCTGCTGTCTTTGTCTTTGCAAAGCTTCCTCCAAATACTCCGTACTGGGACCAAGAACTAGAAAGGTAGATTTTATTAGATTTGGGGTTGTTGTTTTTTTTTTCTTTCTTACTATGGTGCTGATGTATATGTAATGTTAAAAAAAAAAGTTATTTGTAAATATGTTTTTACAATTCTACAGATATCACTGGGTCTACTATCTGTAAAATATATACATATAAAAATATATATATATACTGTTTGTTTAAAATAGAGTATTTTTATTTCATTCCTTAACTCATCCTTACTGCAGTGGTATTGCACTTCAGATGACGTCTAATTACTAATTTGTACTGTATCCCTGACAGCAACTTGCTCCATTTTATTCAGATTTTTCTAGTTTTCTGTTTTTACTTTGTACATTAAGCATTGCTTATTTCCTTTTAAGACCTGTACAGAGCTCTGAAAATGTAGAAAAAGACCTGATGTTAACATACCACTTTTAAAGAAAAACAAAACAAAAGAAAAAAAAAAACAAACAACAAATAAAAGATGGTTATCTGAGTCATATACCAAGCTGGTTTATAGGATCATCTCTTGCCCCACTCCTGCGCCTCAGTGGGTGATCTTCTAGGGGGAGGAGGAATGCTGGTTTCAGCCTGGTCTGGTTTTGGCCCTGGTGTTTCTGCATGGCTGCATCACTGCACCCTGAGGAGCTGCCCTTGTCTGGCTGGAGTCGGGGTGTTACAGGTAGGGTATAGCCTGTGCCAGGCCACCCCTCTTGCCCTGGGCTTGTTCAGCAGCTGGTAAGCCCCCTGCACCCCAGTTAGCCCCACCAGGCACAGCTGAGAAGCCACAGGTTGCTATGGTGAGCCATCGGGCGGGCAGTGCTTCATCAGGTGTGTGCCTTGCTTTGGGGTCATGATGTCCTTTTCTCAGAGCAAGGTGAGCTATCAAAACTGCGTGTGCTCTGCAGTCAGGCAGTTCTATGGGGCAATTGGTCCATAATTAGGTCTGTCAGAGGTGGCAGCTCCAAACTTCTGCGTTTATTCCATGTGGGGAGCAAAAGTAGGGAGTAGGGAAATGGATTCAGGGGAGGACACAAGCTGGTGAGCCCAGGATGTAGGAGTCCTGTTACTGAGATCTAGGGAGGAAAGGTGGGGCGGAAGAAGGGAGATGTGTGGTTGGATGTAGAAGTTGGAAAGAAGAGATGGAAAAACTGGGGAAGCGTGAAGATGCCTGCTTAGAATAGTTCCCTATCATCTACTACTACAGTATGGGAATTTTGTTGTCAGAAGCCTTTTGCAAAGTGCATGTAGACTTGTTGAATTTACATGACCTGCTCAAGATGAACATGCCATGTTGCCCTCAAGGCTCAACACCCATTTCTCCATGTTTCCAGCCTACCAAGGAGTCGTGGGGGATCAGACATTGGATTTCTGTTTGCATGGCTTGCTGTTCAGGATGTCAGTATGGCTTGGCTCCACATACAACCTTTAAGGTGAGGTTCTCTTTCCCTCCTTGATGTCAGTCCTTTACCATTCTAAATGTGGATAAACAGGCGCAAAGAAGGAGACTGGCCCAGATCAGAGCGGCTTACCAGAGTTAGTCCTCAGCACGTGCTGCAGAGGGCTTGCTGAGAAAAGATGCTTTCAGCAAAAGGCCCCTAAGTACTGACTGGCTTTGAAGCTGCAGCAGAGACCATCGTCATTTCTGATCATGACTGACAGATGAACATTTGCATCAACTCCCGGGGTATGCTCAATGTGCAGCCTGATGCTGACTCCTTGATCAGCAGGCAGGAAATGGTGTGGTTCTCAGTAGAGTTAAACTAAATACTGACACTGACAGCATCCATCCGTTATAGGTGTATTTTGTTTTTAATGACAGATGAGTCAGTCTTTTAACACTTTTTCATCATAGACATTCTGTCCTGGTTTACTGGGGAAAAAGCAGTGACTCAGAAGACAGGTGGCATCCTCAACTCTAGGCCTGCTTCTGCCCTCTCGTTAGCTGGTGCAGCTCCTGAAATGTTAGATTCATGTTTATCCCCTAGCACCCTGGCTTTGTGCTGTCGTGCAGCCTCACACCCACTTTTTTTGGAATGTGAAATGGTCCTTTTGCAAGGGCAGTTTATTGCTTGCTGTGGAGCAGATGGCGTACGGGAAGCTGTCTATAAACACACCAGACCGCTACAACAGGTAAGCTTGGAATGGAGTAATTTCAGATGCAAAGACCTATTCGAATACAGTGACCTTTGGGCCTCCTCTAGTGTGCATTTCAAGCCTGTTACGTAATTTGGCCCTTCATCTTGGTTTTGATTCTGGCGGCAGCACTTCCTGCTGCCTGTGACTGAAGGCACCACTGGCAGGTGGGTGGGTGGATTTCCTGTCTTTCAGCCGATAGAAGACAAGTTAGTGGAAGAATTTCCAGTGATTTCTGTGGTTGTTAAATCTGGCTCCCTTGTACTTTCTCCCTGGAGAGTTGCCCTTTCCACAGCTGTGTCAGTTCACCATCTTGATCTGTCCTTTTCCCCTCGGAAGCTGCTATTGGACCCAAGTCTTGCACCTTTGTCCTTCTTTTGTTTTATTGTTTCAAATGCCATTTCAGCCTTTGCCACCTGCAGGCACTAAGTTGTGTCTCTTAATCACGAGCTGACTTCATGTGCACGTGTCCACATTTTTCATATGAAAGGTTATTCTGAACCTGGTCTGACACTCAGTTGTTTTGTGGTCAGGTTAACAGCCTCAGTGCACTTTTAGCGTGTTCATTATATAGACCTGACTGAACATCACTATAAACGTGCAGTGTTTGGGGCCAAATCATGTCTCCAGAGGCATGACAAGGAAAGATGCTGTGTGCTGGCTCTAGCATGAGTGTATTCAACATTGCCTAAATAGTTCGAATTATCAGGAACTAGCAAAACAGGCATGGCCTTGCTTCTCTGTTCTTCTACATAGTTTAAATTGATCATGAGGATACTTTGAGCTCACAGTATAAGCCAGAATTTAGCAGAAAACAGTTTCCATAGTCAGTTTGCTTTTCACTGTCATTTTATAATTCCCAGAGCTATGGCCATACTGAGATGCGTGTCTAGTCTTTCCCACAGCCCAGCCATCTGTGCCTTGGTGGGAGACAATGCAGTAGACCCAATTGTTGGATGAGCATCTTTGCCTTCTTTTTGTCTGGGCTGGCTCTCCTTCTCACAAGTGCTGGGTTGTGGGTACAGTCTGTCTTGAAAAGACTTTATGTGACAAGGAGGGCCCCACTTCTATGAGAAGAGCAGGATGAACTGTGAACATGAATATAAAATCAAAGGGTCTTCATGCTTAGGGTCAAGTGGAGCCTTAAACGTCTTCCTGAAGAAAGTAGTGTTTCCATATATGCTTAAACAGCCTCCTGCAGTGGGATCAGATATCCTTGGAAAACTGGGACCTCACAGCAGCACATTGCCTCGAAGCGTGTGTTTACATTTGTGCAGGATGGATGGCACTGCTGGAGGAAGCCAGGAGCAGTGAGGGAAGACGGCAGAGGCATTGGCAAAGCTGAAGGACATTGGGTAAGATGGGCTGCTGTTTGCAGTGCCAGTTGCAACTAAATTACTTAGTGAATTAATGGGATTTAGTTTTATGTAATTTGTTTAGGATTTACAGTACTGTACGGGAAAGCAGAACATTTAATTGCAAATGCAGATGTGACATGACATTCTGTCTTACTGACTCTTTTTCAAGAGTGCATGGAAAGGAGAAAGCATAAACAGCTCAGGAAAACCATGTATTTTACATTGTGACGGGCTGTTAGTAAAGAGCTCTGATGCCTTATTCACATGCAGCTTATCATCTTTTTGGTGTTCAGGGAAATTATCCACATTATTTATTTATTTTTTAAAAAAACAACTAGTCTTCAGAACAATTTACGTAGTTTCTTCATAATGCTGAAGTCCAGATATTCATCCAGAAAGCTGTTAACAATCCCAGCTGCACCCAGGGTTATCAAGCACATTAGAATTATCAAATTCAAATAAAAACCTGTTAACCTAGAAGTGGAAAGCAGAAAAATCCTGTTACAAGCTGTACATGGTGTGTTTTCAGAAAAACTGCTTGTCCACACCAGCTAGGAAGAGGTGTGAAGAATCAGAAAGGGTCACTGCTGCAATGCTACCTTGGGGCGTTTGGTGACTTTTGCTAGGGAGAAAAGATATTCCCAATATCCTTTCTATGGGAAAACTCTCCCCCAGTGCTTTGAAATGTTAATGTGGAAGTTAAGAACTTGCTCCAGAATGAAGGTACCTCATCACATGACATGAAGACCTGTAGGTAAAGCCACAGACAAGCTTGAGCACCTTACTGCAACTCTAGGAGTGTGGGAGAAAAGCCTTCAGGGCTGAGAGATACAGATCTCTCACATCCATATCTGTTGGTCAGATACTCTCCACTGAGATGGGAGGTCTGCTGCTGGTTATCACTTTGACTTGGAGGTGGGTTTTTGGACCGGAAAGGAGGAGTGTTGATCCTAAAAAATCAGCAACTACGGCACTTTCTGGGAGAGGTTTGGGTTATTTTATTTGTACAAAATAGACAGTGCCCACAGAAGAGTCTGGAAGAGCCCTTCAGCTGTGGAACACAGAGCTCACTTTTTAGGCACATGGGAGCAAGGAGCTTCCCCTCCATGCACACTCTTCTGGGGCTGTTCTCAACTGCCTTGGTGCAGACTCTGGTCTGATAGGCATATTCTGGGAGTTGCTGCTGGGTTGGCCTCTGCTGGCAAAGCAATGAAAGGTCTCTTTGGAGAATCTGATCATGTTAGCACTGGAGAGAGGTCTGAGGAGCTTGTCAGCCTTCAATTCATAGCTAGCTATCCTCATACCCACAGAAGCTGAAGGGGTTAGGTACTTTGGCACCACTGGGGGTGTTGTAGCTACAACACTTGGAGTCTACAGCTTTGGAGCTGGGCTGTGGGGAGCCTGAGAATCTCACTGGTGCCTAAAGATATAAGCAGCCTTTCTGGGCATGGCACATCTAGACATAGATTTGAAAATGGTATGGTATGAGTTTTTCTCAGCTTCAGGAGAGCATGAAACAAGTCTTTAGCTTAGCCCTTTAAGTATCTGCCAGAGCCAGCTGGAGGGAAGCATAAAAGATATTGCTCGCTTGCAGAGGCTTCTTCATCACAGAAACCAAGTAAAAGGTGCATGTTCCCATTGTGTTCTTAAAAAATCCAACCTTGGCAAATCTGAACTGAAATTAGAATCTCACCAGAGTGTAAAGCTCTGTCTAATAGTGAAGCCAGGCACTGTCCTTAGGTTTCCATGAGAGTCTGAATCTATTGGTCTAAGAGTGCTGAAGTAAAACATGGGAAAGATATCTTGAACAATGGACTTTTTAGTTTGTTGATTAAAAAAGAGTCCATTATGATCTCGCTTGTTCATTTATTTACACAATTTTGCTCCTCAAACTTCCATAATAGTTGCTAGTTTTATGGCTGGTGTTCATTGCATCATTTGAATTATTGCATCTTTTACTGGGAGATAAAAAATTATCACTGTATTCTTGCCCTGGAAAACACAGCCTCTCCCTTCTCTTAAACAACAGCTCTTTCAAAGAGGCTAAAGAATTGGTGGAGACTATAGTGAAGGAGAATGGTAAGATCAGCACACAAGCTATGTAAAATAGCCCTATAGCAAAGTCTTTTGCTGCTGCAGGATTATTCACTACCATATATTCTGATTGTTTTGTATCTTACTCTAAAAATATACATTGCAACTCTTTTAATTTCATGACAAGCATATATTGTGCTATTTTCTTTTCATGACTGATATGTGCTCTGGAAGAGGAGCCTTAGGTCAGGAGACAGAAGATAGTGCAGTGGTTTCAGTGAAACAAGAAATAAATTGTGTGTTTATAGTGGAGTGTTTTGCCAGCATGTATGTTTGTTGAAACAGAATTCATGTTACAGGACACTGTGCCCTTAACATTCATTAACGGATGTGTATCTAAAGCTGTGTTCTCTTATCTGTTTGGCGAAAGTTCAGCAGCCTACAAGGCCAGATTTGCTTGCTTCCTTTAGTGCCTTTTGTATGGCTAAAGGTCCTAATGTGACAAACTGAGGACAAATGAAAATAGCAGATAGGCAGACACCTGTCCCCCACCCACAGCAGTCCTGAGCTGCAAAACTGTGCTTCTGTTTTCAGAGCTCTCTGAGTCTGGTTGCCAGTATACTCAGTACAAAGCAGGCACCCACAAGGTTGAGCATCAAACCTTTTCTCTCTCGTGACCTGTAGCACATGGCACATCTTAACCTAGGCTTCTGCTGTAACAACCAGCCCTCTTCCTTGGAAGTTTCCACTTCAGACCTCTTGCTGACACTTCACACATGTTGCGTTCAATTATAGTCACTTTTTACTGCCAGCCCTTGGCTCTCAGACCAGCTTCAGATCATAGCCTGGAGCTTCTAACCTGCCTTCAGTTGGTAACTCCTTACCTTCCTTTCACAGACTGGACGTAGCCATGGAAGTACTTGTAGCGGGCAAACACGTACAACAAACCCAGGAAGGATGCTAATTCTAAGAAAGACAAGATTAATAGGAGAGAAAAAAAAAAACCCAAACAGTTAGAAAACTAAAAATTGAGGTTTATGGACAATTTACTACTTTAGTTATGTTTTCTAGTTATATAGCTCTGGGGATTTTCATAGCTATTGATACCCTGGGAAGTTATTTTGGGAAAAAATCATTCCAAAGAGATATATGTATTCTTGAACATTCACTACAGGAGGCTCTTGATAGGGGTTTACAGATAGATGTGGGCATAGGACAATCCAAAAAAATCTAAAAGGATTCCCTGAAAAGGATAAATTACTGAAATCTGTGGCCCCCCTCCACAGTTTGGTGGTTCTCTCAGAGACAGGGTAGTGGGTTGGAGCACTGTGGCTTGACCCAGCACTGTCATTTTGTATTATTACGGCAGTTCATGCTAAAGGGGAGTGTTTGTTTTGGAAAGAGAATCTTATTTATGTTGTTAATAACCTGCTTTGCATTTATATAGCAGCTTTTATCCAAGGACATGAGAGAAAGCTGTAGTGAAGTTAGCTTTCTGACCTCCCTGTGGGAAGAGTATAAAGTCACCTCCATTTGATAGATGGAGCAGGGTGTGTAGGTCAGTTGTTTTATCCAGGACTAAGCAGTGCTACTTAATTTTGTGTTCTTTCAGACTGCGCAAGTGAGTGTTACAGGGGACAGCTTTTACTGTGTCCTGGATTAATTTGTGAAAAAATGACTTAAAGGGGAGGTTAACATCCTTCTTTTGTTACGTGTGACAGCATATGTCTCTGTTGCTGGTTAGCAACTGTGCTCTTCCTTGATTCAAGTGTCTGTCTATGAGCACATATATTATTTAATATCCATTTTATTGACTTAAGGGATGCTACTTTGGATTTGCAGTGGAGATGGGACTCTGGCTATAAGAGAGCCTCAAAAATAAAATGACTGGTTTGGTGCAAACATAGGAAATGGAGAAGAAAGTTCAGGAAAGAGAGGTGTAGTGGGCGTGAGCTAGTTATCCTTTCTTCAGCCCACAGACTTCATGCTTCTAAAACATCAGCTGAGGAAGGGTTAATAAAGCAGAGTGCAAAAGTTAGTCTCTGTCACAAGTTCTTAGAGAGTTGAGTTCACCATATCACTGTTAGGAGACATCACAGACCCACCTTGGAAAGTCCAACAGAGAAATAGTATGAAAGCTCTGTGGTGTCTGAGTTCAGAATATTTAGAAAAAAAATGTTCCCCAGCTAGATGCCTGAGAAAATATAATAGGTTTTCATGAGTCCCCACTGCATAGCTGAAGTAAAATGTCTGTGGCTGGAGATGCTACTGTTATGGCTGTCCCTCAGTGCTATGTCCTAGAACAAACAAGTCATAGCCCAGTAGTGGTGTCACTCATCTGGCATGTGAAAACCCAAAGGTTTGCTGGCTTGAGCTCCATCCCCATCAGCCAGGGCCCAGCCACAGGGATGAGTGCTCTGACCTGAGTCTTTTCAGGCTGCCTCCTCCCAAAGGACAATAGCTCTGCTTGATGTCCTGTGAGAATTGTCCTGCAATGTGCAAATAATTGTTCACGGGAAGCAACTTGGAGCTGCTTTTCTGAATAATTCACCCTGAAAATCCACTGAATGTATGATAAATGTGCCATGTGCTGGCTCCTTGGCTTGCAAAGAGAAGTAGAAGCTGGTGGGACTATGTGAAATGCCATGGCTAAGTGGAGATTTCAGTGTCACTGAGCATTCTTCTAGGGAGGCTATGCTAAGGTAATGCCATTAAAAGAAGGGATGTTTACAGTCATTTACCTCCTGATAAAATTAGTGTTTTAAAGAGTTATGTGAAACTTCTTAGTCCAAGATAAAAACAAAGTGTTTACCTTGATTAAAAAACCATCCTGCAGTCCAGAGAACAGTCAGGAATATTGGGTAAAACTCCACACAGTTTTGTCTGCAGAATAAATTTGAAAGGACGTTAGTCTGTAAAGGAAAAGAACTATAGGTGGGATTTTCAAGGAGAATCAGTTTTGGCCTCTTTTTGTTGTCACTAAAGTTAGTGCTTTGAATCCAGTAGGAGCACAGTCAAGCCAACATTAGGCACTCTTAAAAATTCTCTTCTTTGTAATCTGAAATACAAGCTATTTAAAATATTTTCCTGATATTTAAACTTAGACAAGGATCCGGATCCCAACTATATGGAAATAAATAGGAGCAATAATCCTAAATCAAGTGCCTGTGCAGCAGAGACAGGCAGACGTTCCAGCACACGGGTGTGATGTTAATAACTTACCTCCACACTCCATACATGCAAGTTTTGTGGGTCAGCATTCCCGGGACTGCAAGGGGAAGCCCAGAGCTGTGCATAGGCAGCTTGGATTGCTCTGCTGAGGCCAGCTGCCTTTATGAAGTGCAATCAGGCACAGACAGCACACAATATGTCTCATGGCGAGGACCATAACACCTTTACTTGTGGACATCATCAGTTTTTCTGCCAATATTTTGTTGGGATATCTTTTTTTTGGTTGTTCTGAATTAATTTATTTGTAATGAATTAGACAACTTTCTATATCTAGCATATTCAGTTATTTAATATGCTGACTGATGTCTTATTCTAAGTCTTGTTATCCACTACAACTACAGTCTCAGAAGGTGAGATTGTTTGAAATAAATAGAAATACTTTTGCATAGGGCCATTAGCTAGTCGCAAACTGAAGCCCTTTAGGAAAATGCTATCTTCTTATGCTATTCCGCCATTATTCACTGTGAAGACTGAGGTTCTGCTCTTGTCTCCCACATGTTTGGTGTTAGCCACAGGCCAAGAGCTGACAGTACAGCTTGCTAGATCCAGAACATCAATCGACAATCAATTAGCTCTCAACCCCTACTTAGGTTTGGGTAATCTGTCAGACTTTGAGCAGTGACTGTTTTAAGTGAGCTAACTTACCCCATTATCATTAAATAATAGCTGAACCATTTGAAAAGTGATCTGTTCTTTTTTTTTTTTTCTTTTTAGCAAAGAATGCAAAGGAAAGGTAACTTTTCAGATAATGTTTTTGCTTCTCTTCTGGACTGAATTGTTATTCATTGCTACCATCTTAATGATCTCCAGACTTACTGTGCACGAAATGTTCTGTCAAATTCTGGAGCTCCACTGACAGCTGGGGGCATGACCTTGTGCTTCATTCTTGATTTCCCCACCAGCCAAGCAAAATGACCTGCAAGTGAAAATAAGGGTTCATGAATTACACAATTCCTTGGTGCAGTTGTGTCCGTAAAACGTCAGTAATTTTTTTAATTATTCATTATTTTTGATCATTATTTTTTGGTTCTTTCCATTTCTTTTGACAGAAAGAGACCAATATTAGATAAACTACTTATTCCCTACAAAAATTTAGATCTTCTCTTCAAGAGTTACACTTATGAGGAAGGGGGGAAATTGCAATTCCAGAAATATATTCATTCTCTTTTTGCATTTGCTATGCTAGCTATGACTTAAATATCCTTCTGTTTCATCTGAATCCTGGAACTGCACAGTCTGGGAGCAGTCTGGTCTGCCTGCAGTGGCACCGTGCTACCATTGCAGTATCTCAGGAATTAAACTGTACTGGTGGAGGTCACTTCCCTACTTTTTTGTATAACTTATGGTCATTTTGTTTGAATGACACAAAGCGCTTTGATGCTTTGAAATATGGGACAGTGTTACAATCTTTGGAAACAACAATCAGGCAGCCAGCTTTTTAGAGTTATTTACCCACATCTTACAGTGTGTACTTTTCTGTCTGTTGTTATTGCCTCGGACTCTCAAAATTCAGTATGTTGGAAAGAGCAGAGAGCTGCAACTGATGAGGCTGTAGCCTGTTCCCTGCTCTCCACCTCATCTGCTGGGGAGTTCTGAGAGCTATCTATTGGAGGACCTATGCTATTACCATCTCCACTGATTGGAGCTGATAGTACTTACCTGTCCTGTGGAAAGCATTTATTTTAGAACTGATGCAGAGCCATGAAAAAGATAGATTGCTTACTGTACTCTGACTAAATATCAGTTGCTTACCAAAGAAACCCAAACCAAACACTACCACTACTTCTGACCCGTATTTCTAGTATCACTTCTGATGTGTATATCTATACCTCATTTTACTGACGTCCTCATTGCAGAAGTCTTCCCCTTAAAGTTGAACAGAAGCTTGCAAGGATGAAAGGCAATACACAGACAACAATTTTATGCATGCAGCAGAGCTATTGGGCATCACCCTGATCAACTTTAAAACTCTCTGTGTATCTGGAGGTTTTTTTCTGGCCATGTCACAGCCACCCTGTATGAGAAACTCACTATCTACCTTGTACCTAAACCTTATCTGGATCTAGAAACAAGGCACTCACCTGAATTCACTACAAAGACTTGTCTAAGGGACAAGCTTAGAGCATACCTTCTGTCCTCCCTTCTGGGAGCAATGACATTAAAACACAAATAGAGACATTACTGGTGCTGTCCTGTGCACCTCTTATGTCCCAGCTTTGTGGCCAAAGCCTCTTCCCAAAAAAGCATTTTCCCATCTTCCTTCTCCCTGTGTAAGTAATTATGGGCTGTGTTCAAGTGACCTCTTAACCTTTCTCTCCAGAGACTAGTCAGAGCATCTCAGCTATCTCCATGTAAGGCGGGTTTACAGGACCCTTCCCTGTATTTGCATCCCACAAGACCTTCTTCACTCCCACCCATGCATCTCTTGTTAAGCCTGGTGATTCATCTGTTATTTGCTACCTTGCAACCCTTCAGAAGGGAAGAATGATACCAGGATGGGTTTAGGGAAGATGTTTCAGGCAGACTGAAACTTGTGGAAGCACAAGAATTACCTCTGAATAATATTTTCCCAGAAAACTTAACTGAAAAGCTGCTTTTTAACTTCTGTCACCCTCAAAATGATACATTTTTAATGAAAAATGCTACATGCTGGCAAATCCTGCCTGGCTTACCAGTCAAAGCAGTAGGTGACCCGTAGTGGTTTGTGCCATGGTGTTTTTAGCCAGCAGTGTGTTCCTCATTTTCTGGCTGCACTTGAGCCATTCAATGCTTACAATCAGTATGGGACCTGTTTTTTTTCTGCTGAGGAACTAGGGCAAGCCAAGGCAGCTCATTGCATCCAAATTAATTGAAAACAAGCCTTGACCAGGTGCTGGAGAAAATAAACTTACTGGGGAAAATGAGAAGATTAAGGCACTGTAGGGGCCAAATCATTCTTGTTTGTTCAGTACAATTAACCAAAGCAAATCATCAAGGCTGTGGTATAACCCTGGTCCCAGCTGTAACTTGATTTGGCCTTGATATTGCTTGGTCACCAAGGCTCAAGTTTGAGGGGCAGAGATTTCCATATGAGAGACTCTGGTTAACCACGTGCAGAAGCAGGTTGTGGTAGTACAATAGCATGGCTGAACATCATAAAATCCACTTCTCTAGTGAAATGATACTGTGATTGATGGGAACTTCACTTCCATTAGGGACCAGCTGGCTTTTATATGCCAATGTAAACCAAGCCGTGGCACTGCATAATGGGAGAACTAGAGTCATGTCTGTCACCTTAAAAGAAAAGGTGAGCCCGGTGTGCAACATAAGTCAGGTGCCAACCAAATACTCAGAAAGAGCTCAGGAGAGGAATAATTACTGTATTTTTGGATAACTGTATGGGACTTGCCTTTTAGTTCCTTTCTGATGAAGGGAAAGTAGCGATGTAACTCCAAATATATGTTTTGTGATTATGATTTCAGAAGGGCTAAAGTAAATAATAAAGC
The DNA here is from genome assembly GCA_013401335.1 of Brachypteracias leptosomus. Classification (NCBI taxonomy): domain Eukaryota; kingdom Metazoa; phylum Chordata; class Aves; order Coraciiformes; family Brachypteraciidae; genus Brachypteracias; species Brachypteracias leptosomus. The sequence continues at coordinate 349,601 of VYZX01029739.1, forward strand.
AATGGGAGAGCTCTTCTGCCCCACCCACTGGAGGTGCTGTCATGAGGATTCCAGAAAGCATTGCAGCAGGAGTAAGTAAAGATTTTCACAGCCTTTTCTTCCCCCCGTATCAAGTTGTTCAATTCTAGCCGGCTAAATTACATGACTGAGGTAGTTACAAAGTATGCTTGAGTTGCCTTTGTTTGCTTTTTTTGCTTTCATCTTCAGGTGGCATTTATAGTTACTGAGTTAATATCTTTGCTCTGAAAATATGGGACAAAACAGGCTTTCAAGAAATGTTTCTCTCAAATGTTTTATATGTGTTAAAAAGCCTCTAGAGAAGCTGATAGTTACATCACAGTTTATGACAGTGTATGTTAATTTACGTGGCCTGGCCTAACAACCTTTTAAAAAAAAAAAATTAAGTAGTTTTTAATCATCTCTTGCTGGGTCCTGAAATTACTAATAGTGATTTTAAAAGGTGCTAGTTCAGAGAGATGCTTCAAAACAGAGGGGTAGTGGGACTCCTCTCCCCCCTGTTCTCTCCTACATCAATGACTGGGATTCATTCTGTCCTTTCATTGAATTCCCTTGTTTTCCCATCAGTCTACAAAACACTAATCTCTCAAGCAAATCTTAGCTGCTTAAAACCGGATTCATGACTGGAAACCACTTCCTGCATTGTTTCTGCTCTTTCTTTCTACCCTGGAGCATTTCTTGCACAGCTTAATCTTCGACTGACCTGATTCTTTGAATAACTCACGGTTCGAAGACACTAAATCTGATACCTCTGATGATTGCTAAGTGAAACCTGACTTCCAGCACTGCTTCGGGGAGGTCAGGTTGCCCATTAGCACCTTCCTAACTTGGGGCTGGAGGCTCAGCAGAATAAACAGAAGAGCAAACAGAGCATCAGTGCTGTGTATGTTGTGTTTTGTTCACAGGAAGTGGTCACACGCTGGGCTGCTCCCCTTACGTGAACTGATTATAACACATGCTTATGGTGGTGGTTTCTCAACGTTCATCTGAACTCCCATTAATTAATCTGTAATTTACTGCAAGCAAACCAAGCTGTGACAATTTAAGTCCAATCAGCAGATCAGATTCTTACACAGGTTTCTCTTTGGGCTTGATGTCAGACTGGCAGTATAAAGTTAAAGCCAGGCTATCTTGTCTTTTCTGTGATTTTAACTAAGATTAATTAATACAGATTAGCCATCACAAGGAAGAACAAGGTATTCCCCCCACCCCTTTGCAGTTCAGTATCTGTACAATTCCTTGAGCTCTCAAACTGCAGGACTTTTCTGGATAATGTTTGTTTGTTTGTTCTTAATCCTTCACACTTCTATGTTAAAAATCAAGGCAGGCAAGTTGAACCTTCACAGAACTTGATGGTAAATATTGCCACTAGATAGAAATGCTTTGTGAAGATCACAAGGATATGTTGTGGTTGATCTGATGGCAGAAAAAGAGAATGTAAATTTTAGGTGCTTTTTATTTGCCTTCTGTTGTGTTGGGCTTTTTTTAACCCGGAAGGGTCACATTCTCAAACTTTTTTTCTGTTGGGTACAAATGTTATTTCAGTACTTGAAGCTTTGAGAACAAACAAACAGAGTCAAGCCCCATAGATAGGTTGCTAGATAAGTTGGCAGTGCTATAGATATTTAAAAAAAAAAAGGCAGAGTAATTATTTTTAGCTTGCTCTTAATCTCATGCTAGTATAGCACAAATGCATTCAAAATGTATCTTGATTCCTGGTGTAAGCACAACTATATGAATTAATATATTTCAAAGAATACAATGATAAGCATTAAAGCTGCTACTGCAGTTTTAGACTGAAACAGTAAAAATACATTTTGGACTCGCCCACTTCTTTTCCTAGTCCTTGATTCTCAGAGATGTATCAGCAGGGGATAAAAGAAATCCATTTAGGTCTCAAAGAAATGTAATGACGAAGACATAATACGGAATATCTCATATTATGGCTGCCTGGTGTAAAGGTTTGCTTTCTTCTTTAATTTCAGATACTTAGTATATATCTCTCTATTTCAGGAAACAGTTTTTACAGTGCTTTATGTCCAGTTTTGGTGTATTTGATTTCACAAGTTTACTCTCACTTTTGAGGTTTACAGTTGTATAGGTGCCTAAATAAAAATCGAAACCAAGACACGATGTGGCTTTGGGGTAACTTTACAGCTAGTTACAATAGAATGATTCCAAAAAGTCAGCAAACAGAATTGAAAACAAATTAGTTTCTCCCACATGGAAAAGTAATCTGTCCCACAGAACCAACTCCTTTTCAGACTACAGAGAGCTTAAACCATGCTCCAGTGAGAAAAATTTTACGAGTTCTCAGAAATTAAAGTTACAGAACAACCAGTTTATCATAAAATAATTTCCAGTACTTCAGAACCAGTGGAAACCTCCCCAGTCCCCAACCACACAGCCCCACAGATCTTACATTGCTGGAAGGCGGAAAGAAGAGAGACAGCCGCAAGCAAAACTAAATCACCAGCCATGTTCCCAGCAGCTTCCGTGTGCGAGCAGGATGTGTGTATAGAAGAGAGCTTGGGTTGAGCAATAAGGAAAAACAACAGGTGGGGAAATTAGAGTGCTTTTCAGCCTTGCAACAAAGGTTTGCCTTAGAAAGAAAACAGCTCAACTTTTTAAAACAAGAGTGCAAAATTATGGCCATTTTTCACTCCTGAGAAAGTTCAAATAGAGTCAGCCAGCCCTGCTTGCTTCTTGCCTGCATGAAAGCACAGAGAGAACAAAACCAGCCTTTCCTGCCTCTGTGGATTCAGCTGTTCTTTTATGTCTTAGATTTCAGTTGCAATCTCTCTGGGGGTAAAGACTTTTTGTTCTGTGTTTGTCCAGGGTCCAACGCAGCAAGGTCTGTGTCCATCACTGGTAGCAGCACTCGAAAGGAGCAGGTGCAGGAGGTGGGAAGGGGGACCTTCGCTTCGCACTGTCCCTACACTTGATTTATGGGTTTTGCCAAACACGTACAGCTTGGGCTGTGGTGGGTGATGTGACAGCCACTCTGCAAGGAGTCAGCACGCAGAAAGGAATGGTTCAGCGTAGTTCAAAGGGCAAAACAACTGGGAAAGAAAGAAATAGCTCTCCTCCTTTTGCTGCCTGAAGTACACTTTCTATAGCTTATGCCCAGTCCTAAAACTGAGGGAGATTCTGTTAAGGAATACTTTTTCCTTGGCTAGATCTGATTTCCAGGAAGCTTAATGTCATTAGCCTTTATGATCCCACAAGACCACTGGAACAAAACCAGTGTAACATTTGTTGTGACTTCAGGATTATCCATCTGCTTTGCCCCCAGCTGATGTTAAAGAGGGATATTTCATTGACTTTAGTCAAATTTCCTAAGTTCAAAGCCTAACACAAAAAGATCTTTAAATCTGTTATTTTACCTTGCCAAACTTTAAAAGGTTATTTCTTGGGCATTAATTCAGTACAATATTCTTTCTAAAGATTGGAAGAATAGATATACTGTAATAAGAGTAGTTGGATGTTTGTGCTTAGTAGCTGATTTATGTGCTTTAATTGCAGTTCTTGTTGTAGTATAGGTTGGCTTTCTGACCACACAGTCTCTCTGTATTTTTAGGGGCTGGCTCAGAAGTGTTCAAAGCACTGTAACCCTGCTGATATAGGGAAGTGAAGGAAAACTGACAGAGCCAGTCATTTGAAAAGTTAAAATCACAAGGGCTAAACATTTTAAGGCCAGCTGACATTGAGGTTATGGGTTTTTTTCTGACTTCATTCAAAGGATGTGAATTTCAAAGTGGCAATGGACATGCAAAATCCAGCAAAGATTGACCTGAAAGTCAGTAATACAATTTAGAGCAGGGAGTTAAATCCATAGAAATATCGTAGGTTACTTGTCCATTATGGTTGAGCTAGAGTCTGCTTAAAACTCAGGTCACTGGTAGCAGGGAGTTTGTAGTTGCCTATAGATTTAGGATGGTTTTAGTCATATGTAGTCCACAGCCAATGTTATGTTTTCTCCCAGAATAGAAAGTCAGATCCTCTACAAAACAAGGTTGGGTTTATTTATGATTGTGGAAATACACTAGTACCTTAGATGTCCAGTTTTATGATGTGTATAAGCCCCAATATATAAATAGATGTCAGGATCCACCAAGAGATTTCTGCAGTTATGTCAGGACATTTTGGCAGCTTGTCTGTGGCTGATTTCTCAGCTTGCTCCTGATGAATGTAATTTGATTTTGCATTTCTTTTGCTTGCATGTATTTCATATGTGCTTTGCTTATCTCTGCTGTTGTAAATGCATGTGTTTTCTGCAGCTGTCCAAAGTTGTCTCCAAAGCAAGAACAGAGGTTCTAAGCAGTGAACTGTAACATGGAGTCAGAGATACTGGTGGTATCTCACCAGACTTAGGTCTTTCTCATTCGCAAACAGTGGTATTTTATTACTACACCAGAATTTGCATGTGTGCTCCCCAAGGAAAACAAGTTTTTCTAACCATAATTTACAGCAGCAGAAACAGAGGCCCTGGGTAGGAACAGGACTTGCCAGGTCCATACAGCAGCTGCGTGGCAGAGCTGGCTGCCTGCATAGCCCCAGGATTTAAGGGAAATTAGCGGTCCTGCCTCTTGCTGACCTGTGCATCCCTAGCAGACCTTTCCAAAGAGCCTGGCTCTTCTCTCTGTAGAGAAGATCCTGCTGACCAGCAGCGAAGGCAAATCCCAGCAGGGTGGTAGAACTGCTGTCACAAGTGAGCAGATGGTTGTGAGCCCGTGAGCATGAAACCAAGCTGATCAAATAAGCTCTTTTAATGGAGTTACACTGTCAAAGCTGCTCAGTTTTTGTCTCTGGAAGAGCTGAAAAGAGCTTTGCAAAGGGCAGTGTTTTGGCTACACTGGGCTGTAACTTCTTCTTAAAGACCAGGCACAAGTGGCAGTGCAGTATCTGTTATTTTCAAACACCTTCTGGAAGATGGGATCTGAAGGACAGAGGCTCCTCTGGCTGTAAGGGATAACACATTTGAATTCTCACATATTTCACTGGAAATGTTTATAGGGTAAATCAAGACAATTACAATGTATGAGGCTGGCTTGTGTATCAAAAGCAGTTTAGCTACAGCAGTAACAGTAGTTAGCTCTGCAGTTTATTAATTTACTCTGCTTTTCAACAATATATTGCAGAGAACACAGACCTGTGTAGCACTGGGTCATACTCAGGCTTTAAATTTACCAGAACTATGAAACAGGTGAAAGAGGAAGAAAATACATTTATTCCTTCAAATGTTCCTATTTCTACCTCCTAATTACCAGTTGTCACCTATGTCTGCTGTTGGTGCATATATGCTTTGCATGGGGCCTCAGAGGAAGGATGAACAGTCCATTTTATCCAGTTCATTTTAAGGTCTGGTTGCTCAGAGTCCCCTGCTTTGTGTCAGTGTTACCAAATGATAAACAGATCCTCATTTTCGATCCCCATTCTCTGGACTCTGGTGGCATAAGATCAGACTATTTTTGATTGTGGTGGCAGAGCAGATTAAAAGGATTAAATAGAGTAGTAGCCAGAGGTTTGGATTATTCCCCAATCTACACCTTCTCCAACCCCATGTCACCATAAATATTGGATATAAGTCAGGAAAGAATTGGTTCATGGTGTTCTCATCTGGGTGTACAAAAGATTGATGTGCTTTAACTCCTATCAGTGTTAATGTGAGTTGCTATATGCACATAAATTCCCATATGTCCACAGGCCTTTTGGATTTCCTTACATTTTTTCACTTTGGACATTGCAAGAGCATATCTGGGATGCAATTCTGGACTGTGATAGAGGATAAAATATTTTTACATGTGTATATAAAACATAAACTGCCAATCTTGCACAATATCCCACTGTAATCATAGCAGGCTTTCAAAGTAGCAGCAAAAAGAGGAGTCTAGATTATTACAAGAAGTACCTTCATGTAATTACAGTGTGGGGTTGTTTTTTGTTAAAATAATGCTTTTCTGTTAAAAAAACATGGGTTTTTTCTTAAAATATCTTCACCTGCTTTCATCCCTGAGGAGCTCAGAAGTGCAATGGCTTGGGAGAGATTATCAGAACTTGATGAAGAAAATGATGCCCACGTAAGCATGTCTGCACTGCTGTGTGAAAAAGCTGTGTATATGGTGATCAAGGAATATCTGGGGCATACAACTGGGTAGAGGATGAATATTCCTCACCTCCTATGTCTCAGAGCTCCTCCTAACCTGAATGTTTCTGGAACAAGGGGTAAATTTCCAGGGAAGTGGTACAGCCTAACACAAGAAGGGAATTCTGCAAACCCTGCCTCTCCCATGCAGCAGCAGAGGAGGAGGAAACGCGGCATACAAAGCTATTTTCCATTCTTTTCTTTGGCTTTCCTTGTGAGAGATTTCATGTGTGCTGCAAAAGCTGCCAGCCTGGAGATGGGATGTGTTGGGCCTTGCAGCCACATAGTGTCTGAGGAGAGAGTTAGGCAAAGTCCCATTTCTTTTGTCAGCGCATGTGATTATGCCTGAAGATGAGAAGCAGCTCTCCCAGAATCTTCACCCTATGGAAATCAGAGTGGCTTACACTCCACGCCTCACTAGCAGGCTAAAGCTGCTGTGGACCAGTATGATCATCTTGCCTGACTGCCTGTCTAATACAAATTGGCAGTGTTTCAGCAATGAACAGCAACTCATTAATAAGTGATGGGAGCTGGGAGGCAGCGGTGCTTCCAGATATTAGGATACTCCCTGCATCGCGCAGTCCTGCTGGCTCTGCATACGGTATCTCCGATTTGCAGCAGGTAGTCTTGGGAGAACCGAGGGCTGGTCTGTGAGATGCAGATCCCACATGACTTATGTCTGGATCAAAAGGAGGTTTAAAGACTTTCCTGTTGCTATTGACCAACTGGAAGCAGATCCCCAGGCCAGCGTGACTGCTCTGATATCTGGAATGCAGGGGATTAGTGGGGATTCAGCAAGAGAATTGAAGGCATGTTGTTGTACATCCTCTTGTCTCCCCTCACAACACCTAGTAGATTCGTGACAATGTAGCACTTGCTATATTTTAACTTCCTAACCTTGGACAAAGAGCTATTTTAGTTAGTGGACCACTTCAGGTCGAGGGAGTTTTTTCATCCATACAGAAGGAAGCTTAATTTCATCTTTGTGGAAATCAGCTATGCTTAGGAAGTAGAAGGTAAATTGAGCTCATGTTCAGCCTTATCCAATGCCTTTAGGTGATAACACAGAGCTTAGCACCCGCTCAGGTAGCTGGCGAGCCAGGCCCTCCAGCCTGGCCAGTGGTTCAGCACAGCTTGCCTTACAGACAGTCACAACCGTGTGCTGTTAATTATTGCCTGCTTCAACCTTTCAGAAATGCTATTGGTAAATGTTGGCTCTCAGTGTCAGAGCGATGCTTGCTTGACCCTAGCTACCAGGGAAATGTAGCAGCCCAGTCATTGTCATAATTGAAAAATTGACAGTTTTCCAAGGTGCCTGCTGTAGTTATGCATTCAGCTGCTCCTGAATTTCTATCAAGTGGAACGCCTGATTCCCTGAGATTCACTTGAAAGTCTTGTGTGACTTGGACATGCTAACAGAAGAGGTTAATAGCAGAGACAAGAACAAGAGCAGGTACCTGGCTGCCACCCTTGAGCTTTGAATTCCAGACTCTGCACCCTTCTCCCTTCTGGCAGGTCACAGAGAGAGCACGCTGGGATCTAGATGTCAGCTCCATCAAGAAAAATATTGTAAGCTGCTGATATTGTGAGTGCTATATTGACATGGGCATGTTTTGAAAAGGAAACAAAAACCCTGATGAGTTTCTTCCTTCTACCATGCTCCTCCATCTCTCTCTCCAGCCTAGTCAGGTCCAGTCCTTCCACACTGGAGGGGGGTTTGATCCAAGTGCTGTCCGACTAGCCACACTACCAGATCAGCTGGTCCATCCTGGCTTGTCTTCTGTCTATCCCCGCACCTCCTTTCTGTATCCCTCCCTGGAGGGATTGACATTGCTTCCCTTGGTCTCTGTAACATCTCTTCACCAGTTAGAGGCTCTGCTCTCATCCCCTCTTCTGCTCACTCACTCCACCTATGTCCACTTTCCCCTGATGGATGCTGGCTTAGCTTTTGGAGTGGTTGTACATTAAATCCAGGAGGCCTGGGAAGCTTTGTCTGCTCCCAGACAGGGGAGGGGATCCTCTGGCCGGGGTCTCGTGTTGCTTGGCAACATATTTCTCTCTCCTCCGACAGTCATTTCCCCTCGCAGCGCCTGCTGATGCACGCACAGCAAATGACAGCAATATTACAGCAGCAGTTGCTCCCGTCACTGTTTGTTTGCTTGTTATTTATGGTTATTGCCATGAAAGGATTTGTAAACATTTCTTCACATCCTTCCTTGGTCAAAATAGATATTCTTACATGCTTTTGTGGCACGCCTGCATAATTAATGAATGGTCACTGCATTTCAGTGCACGTGACATACAATCTTATTGGCTTTTTTTTAAAGTGACTGTGGGTTCTGGATGTTTCTATATTTCAGCCCCAAATTGAGACATCCAAGGTTTTGTGCTCAGAACTGCAAAAATCCAATGTAAGATAGTTTGGCTTAACTGTATCAGATTGTGGCTCTCGTTTTTAGGTACATGTGCATTTAAGAGATTCTGCTCTGAATCACTTTCTGTCCCTTTCAAAAGGACGCTAAGGCTAGCATTAAGATTTCAAAATGAAAATGTTTCTGTGAACAGAGATAAAGCAGCCAGAGTTTTTCCTGATCTCTGAATCTCCACCTTATCTATTTGCCCTTTCCTCCTCCACACTAACCACTTCCAGCTTAGTCTTTCCAGTTTGCATTTGTGGATACGCCAAAAAAGAAATATAGCTTCACTTATTTGTTTTCTCTAAAAGGGCACAGCAAGAATGTCAGACTACATGTGTTTTCTGATCTTACAATGAAAATCCTGCTGAGGCCTTTCCTTACTTGATGGACTTTTGTCACTCAGGACAGATCTGGAAAGCTTTGTGCACACTGCTAGCTAGATGTATGCTGCCAGATCTTCTACTGGGCCTTGATTCAGCTCTAGATAGGTTTTATTCCATTTGTTAGCACGGACTGACTCCCTAGCTTGTGACAAGATCTACCAGGCAGGGGAGAACTTAGTTTTATGTCGCAGGGGTGCTTTGCAGCGACAGATGCTTATGTACATCTGCCATTGCCCTCTGCTGGGGTTTGCCAGAACTACTGGTGAGTGCCCTCCACTATCTCAGCCGGAGGAAACCTGTTAATTTCCTGAGTAGAAGACTCTCCTTTACTTTAAGAAATTACCTCTTCGGGAGCTAAGGCTGCCTGCATGGGGCTAGTTGGCAAACAAGATAGGTTTTTTTGTGCAGCAGGTCATTGTCAGGCAGCATCAGCACAACAAACGGCACAGGAGCTCATCCAGAACAGGAATGCCCACCTTACCGGGGCCCAAGCTGCGCAGGAGGATAAACATCATCTCCAATGCAGAGTTAAAAAAGATGGGGCTGTAAATTTTTTTCTTATTTAGCTCTTTTGACTGGCCAATGGAGCTGACTTTACAGTGGATGCACATATATAGAGCTAGTTTGTTAGTTTGCCACTATACTACTCAGATTGTATATTTATTTATTGATTGAATATTTGTGATCTGCTGGAACTGAATGCAGAACTGGCTTCTGATCACAGCTCCAAGGCACGCTGCCTGCTCTACCTCCGCTCACTTATCTCCATGCTGAGTAGAGACAAATGAAAGTCTCAGTCTAAAAGCTCTTAGATGGAGACTTGGAATCCACTTTTACATTCAGTTTTCCCACAGCAGGGATTATTAAGAACAGCTTTTTTGAAAGGGCTTTTTAGAATGAAGACCTTTGAAAGGCCTTGAAATGAAGACCTTTATAGAAATGAAGGCTCAGTGATAAGGCTGTAGGTATACCTTCAAGGAGGGGGCAGCTTGCATTTTGATGGGATTGCACCACTAGAGAAGGAAGGGGACACTGTGTCCCAGCTATTCCATGGAGAAAGAAAACAAGCTCCAAATCAGGCTCACTTAGCCTAGGCAGGCTAGTTGCTTAGGCAGGAGTTCTCTGAAGTCAAACCAGGACAGAATTGATCCACAGTAGTGACCCCATATTGACCATTTCTTTCCCGAGCCTGCAGCATCTAGAAGAAAAGTCTATTGTTTATGGGTTTTTGTTTGTTTATTTTACTTTGCAGCCCTTCTAAGCCACAGGCTTCTCCATAGTCTAACTGAGAGATCTGAGTCTCCCAGCTCCACCCACTCAGCAGTGCCTCTGCACCCTGGGTGGGTGCAGTACCTTCCAAATCAGGAGTTTTCTGAAACTATTCAAAGTCATTTGGAGAGCGCTTTGAAATTCTTGAATGAGCATGGATGGCCCAGTTGGCGGTAGTTTTCAGTCGTCTTCAACTTGAAAACCCCTCTGGGTTTTCTGATGGAAACAGAAGCAGAGAAGGAGCATGAGCTCAAAGCATAACTTGGTAATGCTTATACAGAGGCTTGCAACAGTTAAACCAGGTAGCGTGGGAGTGCAATTAATGTGTACTTTCATCGGTCACCTTACCCTGGTCACTGTCTGGATCAGCTAACATCCTTGTGCTGCCTGAATTGCTTTTCTCAACTCAGTGAGAGGTGATACTGCAGAGCCCAGAAAACTGCTGATAAATTAGCAGAGTTTGAGAGTAAAAGCCATTCCATTTCCAGAATGGCCTTATTATTCTTTGAACAACCCAAATGTTTCTTGATATAGTTCATTTAGCCAGCTCTGAAACAGGGAATGTAGAAATAGGTGGCATTGACTTGGGACGTTTATTTTTAGGTAACATTTTTGTTCCCTTTCTCAGCATAAGAAATACTTTCATCTTCTTCAAAGGCAGAGTTATAAATATCTTCCATTGAGATCCAGGGCCTCTGACATGAGTGTATAGCGCTTCTCCCTGCTGCGCATGGCAATCGTATTTCCTTCCATTCCACAACACTCTCACACTGCTCTGACAGAAAAAGCCCCCTCAGCTCCTAAAATCCATTAGTTAGTTTCCTGAGGAGGAAGGGGATGCTTGTGGGAATCTGCAATTATGTGTTATATCGATATAAAATACAACATGTCCCATTTCTGCCTATTCCCAAGATGCATTACACACTTCACTTCCTTGGATTTCAGCAGCCTGATTCTTTGTGTCATCAACAGCATGTGCAAACTGCTCCTGTCCTTGCTCTCCTTTGCTTACTGGTGCCTTATGCAATGCAGTGCTTGTCCCTGACGCAGGCACCATGACAGCTGCAGAGCGACAACACTTTATTTGTCAACATGTGTTATAGAGAGGACCAAGCAAGAAAGAATCAAAAGCCTGCTGATGGCAAATTTACTTCCTGCTCTCAAAATTTGTCACCAACCCCAGACAGACTTGTAACTCCTTAGCCTGTTTGATAACATCCTCCCCTACAATCCTGGCTGCCCCACTCACCAGAAAAATGGTATCTCCTGTGAGGAGTAGTGAGAACTGCACAGAAGGTGCTTCATGCATTAGCTGCTATTTCTGACTGGGAGCAGCTCAAGTGGTCAAGCTGCACAGCATGATCCATCTCACAAGACTGGTTTACTACTTCTACAAATTAATGAAGTGCCCATAGAGACAATGGAACTACACAGAGGTTTACCTTGCTGCTTGCAAGGAAAACACTGGAATTTCCCTCACCTTGAAGTAAATTATTTGATTTGCATCTCAGAATGAGAAGGGAGCAAAGGCAAGTTTTGATCCATTTTCTCAGACTTGTACTGTTCCTTTAGGAAGCCTTGCTGGGGTAACCTAAAAGAAAAATGGCTGAAGAAAATAGAGCAATAAATAAAATGGTAGGGAAATGGCTACCTGTGAAAATCTGGAGTTGCAGGTAGGGAAGTAGAATTTCAACTATCTTAACTTTCAAGTGCATCAACATATAAATTGTGCTTATATTCCCTGGTGGATAGAGCTATGTGCACATTACCATTTGTGGGCATGATTGTATAAACAGTGTTTGCTTATAAAATACTCATAGCCTGAAATAAGCATAATATGACCCTGGGCAGAGAATGTCGGAATGTACTTCAAGTTGTATTGTTTCAGTATCATTTGCAATTTATGCTAGTTCAAAAGTAAACAAAAGCATTTTAGGCCATTTTGGAAATGTATTCCCTTTTAATTTTCTATGGGTATTATTGCGTTTTTGTTTCTTAATCAAAATTTCTTTTTTGGCATTTGCTAATGGAGTATTATCTTAAGATTTGGTTCTGTTTATACCTCTCACTTTAAAACCCGCATTTCCCCAAATGAGAGTGGAAGGAGGTCAACTCTTTAATGGGCGAAAGAGATTCATATTCCAAGCATTTTTCTATTTTGAAATTAAAACACTACTTCTCCTTGCAGAAGAAGTTTATTTTAACATGGTTTAAAATGAAAAACTTAAGTTTCAAAATAAATTAAAATTTGGCCTTTCTTGAATAGTTTTCCTGCTAAAAGCACACTAATAAAAATGTTCAGACCAGTGCAAAAAAGATATGTCCCAACAGATGCATTGCTTTAATCCCTGCTTTTTGTAATTTTGAGTCTGTTCTATTGATTAATAAAAAATTTAAGGATGTAATATTTGTGAGAAATTGTGTCTTTCCACATTAGATATTTTGAAAAGAAAAAGGCAATTTATACAGGATAGAGAATGGGATGCATTTTGCTTTGAGGCATGTCCTGGTATCAATATAAGTCATGAATTCATGTCAGATCCCCTTCATTTTAGACTTCATGGACAACTTGGAACCATAAGGGCTTTATATATTAAAAGTAAAAAAAAACTGTAAGGGCTTTAAGGTAGTTCCTTTCCTCCCCTGTGTTCCAAAACAATGTCAATATGACAACCTCCAGTGCTTATTTTTTGGGGACCACCTGGCTTGTAAAGAGAAATGAATGAGTTAGCATTTTTGGCAATGTATATATGCTACCTTTTGAATATGGGATGAGCTGGGAAGGTCCATACATTGATTATTGTATTCTGTAGCACTGACAAGGCTTTATATCTAAAACAGTAAACAAATTAATACATCCTATTGCTTTCCCTCTTTCACTCGACTGTTGTAGCTGCCTAGCATATTGTAAGAATGAAGTGAAGTGAAAACTGGAATAAAAAAAAATACACATCTAAAGGAAAAACAAAGTAGTAGAATATGATCCAGATTAAACCATGTCCTGATATAACCTGGAACATTATTATTAGGGTGTTGAGCTGACCCTGCTTGAGAAGCACAAGAACCCCTGGCTTAGACTGAAAGGCCTTTGACTATTACACAGCAGTATTCACTCTCTAATTGAAGTCAATGATCTCATAGCCTTGGGGATCTGACATGGGGCATAAATTTGCCACAGTTGTAGTTTATAAATGAGCATCGCTATTTTATAGTGATAAGAGACCAAGGCCAGTTGGCCTGCTCCCTTCCTTTTAAAAGCAAAATGTTCATAATGCATAGAAAGCCTCATTGTTTGATGCTAATGGACGGTATCTCTTTCTGCTAACTGAAATATATTTGCCATTTTGGCACCAGACACTGTGAGTACTTTTCATGCTGTTTCCAGGCTCAGATTGGTTTTATTCCCTTGCTAATCTGAAGAGCTTCCCTTCAGTCAAGTGGGGCCATCTAAGAAAATCCTCTCCTGCTGTAAACCTCTGAGCCTGTGTTTAACATATAAATGAATTTTATGAATCAGGCTAGGTATTAGAAGGAAACTGCTGGAGACTAGAAGAGCCTCATAGTCTCCATGTATGCTGTAGGTGTGTTACAAGATAGATGGCCTAGGCTGGGGAGCCATGGACTGAGAGTTTAAATTTGCTCCCAGTCCCTTGCTGAGCTTCTTCCAGGAGGAAGGTCACCAGGCACTTTGTTTTCCTCCCTTGCACTCAGTCTTCTGAAATAATCCACTGTGCCATGCCTGGGGACCCAAGAGGTTGATAGCCAAGTACTGGCATTTTTTTGTCAGTGAGTTGTTGGTACCATTTAGTTATGTTTCTGATTTCTGCTCAGGCTTGTCCTCAGATGCCTACAGAGCTGCAGGGGGACAAGCGAGGAGGTGCCCTTAGCCTGCAGCTCTGCATGGGGTAAATCCAGAGCCCCATTCCCTGCTAGCTTGTGCCAGAGTTACTCATGTGGTACCAAGAAAAGGGAGGTCTCAGACCCACTATTTCATTAATATTAGCTGGTTTACCTGAAGGGCCTGTGCTTTCTAAAAATCAGCTTGTCCTCCAATGCCCTCTGGTGACGGGAACTAATTAGATGCCACTGCTATTACTGAAGCCAGTTGCAAAATGCTAATGTTATTTTATTCCTATTAAATATTTTAGGCAAATACTGAGCTTTAGCACAAGCTGAAGTCTGCGTTCATTAGTTTGAATACAAACCTTTCCTTGTAATTGCTACAGCACTTCCTCAGAGTGGAAAAATAAACATGTTCCAGAGACACCATAACTTAGGGAATCTCCAAATCTTATTAGGTTGATCCTTTAAATACTTTAGTCCTGATCCTTATTGCAGAGAAATACGCTTGTGCGTGTTTGTGTATCCGCATGGCTGCAGAAATGCCTTGTGTCACCTTCCACGCTTAATCCCTCAGGGTGGAGAAGCAGTGGCTCAAATTGACTGTAAGGGAAACAGGTTGCTGAAATAACCACAACCACTTGCGTATGCTGGTGCACAGCTTCTGTCCTATGCCTGCCAGGGCTCGTGTGGATGAAGACACAAAACAGCCAAGAAGAGAGAGGGAGGCCGAGAGGCACAATGGGCCACCTTACTTGGTATTTGAAAGTCTGCCTGCCTAATAAATGTGCAGACACTTTTCAAAACTAGACTTGATAGAAAGCGCAATATGTGACAGCTTATCCACTTCTTAGTCTGACTTTACTGTTGGACTATTGTGATAATAGGGAAGCAGATAGTAACACTGAAACACACAGTGACCAGTTGGTGAATGATAAATACCATTTTTAAATTAAAAATGCAAAAATATGGAAATAACTTTCATAAAGCAGACGTGATTTCCACTTTGTGAGTGTAGTGAGCTTCTGAGGGTATCAGGCTTTTTAATTATTTCTCTTCCTATTTGCAATCTCTGTTCTTAAAAAAAAATCCCACCAGAGAAATAACACATCCTTTCAGAACGCAATGCTCCAAGACTTTGCTGCCACGGTGTGCTTGCCATAGACTGAGTGCTTGCAGCTCAGTTATTAACCCATGATAAAGAGCATTTGTAATCGGAAGTGCCAGCAGAGCCTTGATTACTGAGAGGGATGCAGGCCCAGGTATAATTTGATAAGCGGCTGGGGCATGCAGATCTGCAGCCATTAGTAACTGCCTCCAGTGGCACCAAACATCCGTGCATTACCTCTACAGCCTCTGTGCCTATAACCAGCACTGGTTGCTTCTTACTTCTTCCCTTTCCTTTTTAGCAAACCAGCTGTGAATGCCATGTAGGACTGCAAAAGCGTGCCAAGGGTTGTGCTCCAGCTTCCACTCTGTGGTACACTGGAGAACAGACAGCAGCAGCAGTGAGTATGTGATTTTGTGGTAGCTGATGGCTTTCAGTACCTGAATAAGGAGATCAGGAGTTTCAGAAGTTATGACAGCCTTCCTGGTTCACTAGCAGAAGGTCCTGCCCAAGACAGGTCCATCAAAGAAAAGATCCTTACATGTATCAGGGCAGGAAGGATGGCCAGAACAAACTAGGGTGTGCATTAACTTATCCCTCGTGCACGGTCAGGGTTTGCAATGGCCATGGCCTTTCTGATGGTACACAGGACTCTTACCTCCACTCCTCACCCCTCAGAATACCCTCCTTCCTATTCAGCAAAGCCAGCTCCCTGCTCTGAGAGCTATCAAGCCTGTTGCTTTGCATTTTATGCATGAAATAACCTTTTGCTGTAGCCATGTATCTGTCTAACAAAACCATTGGGGCTTTAGAAATAAAGACAAGAGCTAGGCATTTTATAAGCTTTTTTGAGGAAGGAGATTTATCTTAAAATTGAGTTGAGCATAAGCAGGGAGTATGATATAAACCTGTGCAGATTACCTCATCCCTATGCAATGGAAGTTAATCTTTTAGAAAAGATGGGTGCCTGTTCATTACAAGCAATTACCATCAGTCATAATCCTTCTAGGAAGTACATGGAGAATGACTCAGTTCATTTGATGAGTTATACTGCCGGTTTTCCCTGAAGCACTGGCCGGCAGAATTACCCTGGCTGGCCCTAAGCTTTCTGAAAGGTAGGGTATAGATCAGTGCAGCAGCATTTGGCTCAGCTGGTGGTAATGAGCAACTAATGGAATGGGACTGACCAAGATAAAAGAGGCAGCAGGTGAAAACTCAGCAGAAGTATGTATCTCCTTGAACATGCATCTGCCCACCCCATCTTTCTATGCTCTTTTGATGGGTCTGCAGCCAAAGAAGCTTTGAGCTACTAGCAATACTTCAGATTCATGTAACCAAGGATCTTAATGCTTTACAAACATTGATTTAGCTTCAAAACAGGTACGTGGATGGGATCTCACATCTTCATGTCTATGGCATGTGCAAGGTATGGAGAGGGAGAGAAAGAGAAGGAGAGTAGCTTTACAGTCAGTGACAAGCATGTCAAGCTCAAGGCTTCAGCCAGGCACACAGGAGGGTTAAGCATAGGCTTTTCAGAAGTACCTAGAAGTGGTTTACTCCTGCGCAAACAGAAGCCAATGACAGTAAGTAGACCTGAGCCAGGGCAAATTGCTACAGAAAGCGTTGCCTGAAATGACTTGTAGAAGGCTCCCTAGGGAGTCTGTCACACAGCCAAGGATAGATCCTTCATCAAAGGAACATTTTGTCTGCCCCCAGGTCCAGTGATATTGCCAAGCTGGCATTTCAGAGGAAGGAAGAGATTCAACATCTACATTTTTTAATTGAGAGTTAACCCAAATTTTGAGTTATTTGGAGCACTGCCTCTGTGCAGGTGGATGTGTGGATGTCCTTGCTAAGGTGAGCACTCCAAACAGAGGGCTTATTTTGACAGCTTTACTGACAGAATTGCATGGTCCCCTATGCAAACTGATCAGAATGCAGCCCTTCTGTCAGCACTAGATGGGTGCACAAAACATTCACTGCTGCATTGGCAGCATGGATTTGGATGCATCACTATTAAGAAAAAAAGTAGCAAGCGCTCTCAGCAATGTTTGAAAGCAAGGAGTGTGCGCAGCTGCTCCACAGCAGTGGCTTTAAATTTCTGTCATTGTGGGGCATAGCTGATCTGTGGGTTTGTACAATGTCAGAACAACCCTGAAAATTTCAAAAGAAGGTTTGTGTATATCGAAGGAAAAAACTGCCAGGAGAAACTCTGCCCAAGGCTGGTTGGTGTGAAGCAGTTGGCTCAAAGACCTTGCCTACCCCAGAGCTGAAGCAATAGAAAGACAATACCAGTCCTCACTAACATACGTTGCCAAGTAAGTTTTGTACTGTTGAGACATGTTTTCAACAGCATGAAAAGTTTAAGTTACCACAAACTGGCATCCCAGTCACATGATTGGCCTGCTGATAACTAGAACGAACTCAGCTTTTCATGTGGACTCTGTCACAACTGTATTTTGCCAACCCACCTATCACAGTAGTTATGTATACATTAGACTTCCCTGTGCATTTTAACATAGATTTGTAGAGCAAAGAATGAATAAAATTATACAGGTTCTCAGCTGCTTCTGGCAACACCATTCTAAAAACTAGCCATGCCTTTAGAAATATCTGGAAAAAAATATTTTTGCTTTGTTGTGGTCTGCATAGCCTCTGTTTCAATGAATTGAAAGGATGTGATTAGAGAGGGAGGGATGCACTGTACTGAACCTTGCCTTTCTTTCACTTTTGTTAGCAAGTCTGACCAGTGTCTAGAAAGAGTGGTCCTGTTGAAAATCTGTAAAAAGTGAGGGACATATGTAGAGATAGAAAGCATAAAGCTGCAAAAGCTGCATACCTGCATTCTGTGAAACTTGGGCAGAACTAGATAGTGGCACAACTGAGTATACAACTTTTATTATTAGATGTCTTTAAAAAAATCAGATCTGATCTGTCTAGATGTTTGGGATGTTTCATGTACACACTTAAAGCATATTACTTCTATCAAGAGAAAATGCAAGTGCTAAGCACCCCCATCTGCTTCTCAACTGAGGCAGATTATCAAAAATCACTGCGGTAGAGATAAGAGCTTAAAAGAGTAGCATCCAGATGCATGTGCACATGTACGCATTAGCCGTGTCAGTTATCCATCCTGTGTGACATCAGGTTGCCATTCTGTTGTTTGCTGCATTGCCTCTTGACAGCTATGATTCCTTACATCTCAGAGCCTGAGGTCCCACTCCATGGCCACATACAACAGTTGTTTGTATACTGTGGCCTTGCTGTGCCAACCAAACTGTTGACTAGGTCTCCAGAGGGCAAAGTGCTAATTGTTGAATGCGTTAATACGGTGTAGTCAAACAGGATTTCATGCTACTCCATCAGATCTTTACTGAGTTTGCCTTTCTACATTACATACACATCCTCAGGAAGGACTAGGGTTGTTTCTCTCTGCTCTCTCCTTTCCCCCACTGCCCTCTTAAACACCTGCGAATCACCTTATTTGTTTTTACAATGGGTCCTTGCAGAGACAGGCCAAGGAAGACCCTACTCACTGCACCTACAGACTAGGCAGTCACTGCATCATGACTCAGAGCTTACCAGAAACAGCAGGACGTTCAGTGCAAAAAGACAATTTGTCGGTGCTATAAGCTGAAGAGTCAGCAGCCGGAACTACATGTGCTGGGACCTTCAAAGGAGCATCAGAGTCCCCATTCTCACTGGCTGGTCCCAGAAGTGCATATGGTTCCCAGAAACAATGATTGGTACCAGATATTGAATCATGTTTTAATGGAAAGCTACATGTTAATGCTGCACATCCCACAGAGAGAACAGATTGCAAAATTGGAAGCAGATAGGAACCCATCTTGCTGTTAACAAGTGTCAGAAAGTTTCTGATGAGTGTTTAGTCATGCCTTTTGTAGTACACAAGTCCAGCACTATTTGTGTGGATCAGCTTGGCTTCCTCTCAGGCTAACAAAGATGCTCATGCAACTGAAATCAAAGCCTTTGAGTAGCGCAGGGGGTCATAGCTTAAGGAAGTGATATAAAATCACACAGCTTGTGTGCAGCACATACACTAACAAGGGCTTTACAGGAAAACATCTCATCCACCACAACTTCTAATGAAATTAGATACTTTCAGCAGACTTGTCATAGCTTTAAAAATCCTCACTTAGTGCTGGAAATTAATCCTCGCTTTCAGATGGGCAAATAAATATTGGCAAGGGCTTTGTAGAAACAAACAAACAAACAGCAAGATCTGAGAGTCCCTTTGGTCTTTTTTCTTTGCCAGAGGAGTCTTCTGAAGCTCCAGGATTCAACTTCAACAAAGTGTATGGTGCTGTGCTGCAGCCCTGTCAGTTACTCAGGCTTTGGCTGAGCAACAGGCAGGTGCTGTGCAGAACAAGGGTCACCTGCAAAGCTGGAAGCTGGGAATAAAATCAGGCATGTGCTTTTTCCTTCTTCTTTTAGTTATCTGCTTTAAAAATGGCTCATTTTTTAAAGATGAGTTGAATGAGGGGATAGGTAGGTTGGCCTCTGAAAGATGTTCTACAGGAGTATCTCTGGCATTGTGGCACCCTCAGAGGCCAGGTAAACAGCTACATCTCCTAAGCACATATGATCTCTTTGACACACGCAGAAATGCTTGACATGGTCATGCTTGTAGGGCTGAAAGAGTGTGAGGAATAAGTTTGTATGGTTCAGATCACTGCTAAATAGCTGAAAGTTGAGGAAAATAAGACAGTTTCAGCAGAAAAGAGGTTTCTAAGCTTTTGTGAGATTTTTCCTACCAGGAAGAAAGCTCCAGGGGAGGAATGAAGTAAAAGTTCTGACTGGCAGGGTACTTTTTCATAATCACGAGTCAAAAACTTGTTGCCATAAGACCTCTAAGACACAGTTGTGGGATATGCACTTATTTCTTAAGTGCCAGACACTGACTTGGGTTGGTGTAATATTTACATACATTTAGCTCTTTGCTTTTTCTTTTTTTTTAAGAAATCTCAGTGTACTCTTAAGGTAATAGAGGGCAGACTCACCAACAGATATGCCATGCCTATCTCTGAAGACAACTGATATCACGCTCAGTGATGTGCATGAGAACACAACTACCTTTCTAATCCCTAATCTCCCCAGCCACAAGTGAGACTGGCAGTGGCTAGAAGGACTCCAGCCAGCTTTCACTGTGCTGCTGCTCAGAGGCTTGCAAAGGCTGCAAGATTAATCAGGCTTGCAAATGGCACCTCACTGGAAAATGAATGCAATGCTATTTTTGGAGAGAAAATACAAAATATCAACCCCCTACTCAGTGGAATTACATGAGAAACCACTATGTGGAGCCAGCCACTAATTATTTGGCTGATGAAGAAACTGGATTCAAACAAGCTTGATACCGAAATTTCAGGTGTATGTGCCATTGCCTTTTGCTTTGCTTCTCTTAAAAGTCCAGACACTTTGCTGCAGTATAAATCAGATGCAGGTGAACTTAGTAAAGTGATGCTCTGGAGATGGAAAGACACATCCCTTCCCTGCCTTTGGGAGAGAACTCTCCACCACGTTTCCTCAGTCTGTGTGTGTGTAGCTTCTCCGTGCACTTCCATCTACCTTATTCCTTGTTTTGCTCCCATTTAATCTAAACTCTTGTGGCCTGTGAAAGAGTACTACAGGTTTCCCAGACTAAACAAGAGAACAGATATAGCTTGAATGTCATTACTGACAACATGCTGTGGTTTGTGTACATCATCTGGCGGATGCAGAGCCTCTTCAGCCACTTGATTAGGATGGAATTCGATTTAGAAAACAGAATAGCTTCTAGATAATGCGTATATTCCAAAGGCTGGGAAATATTATAAATCTCTCCAATCTTAGGCATAAGAGAGAATTTCAAATATTAAGGAAGGGGACAGTAAGAAACACACACACCACGGAAACCTTATCTGTTACACAAGAATTCTTCTACTGATGAGCCACAATGAGAATTTATGGACTGAAAGTTCAAACTCAGCTTTGCACTGGAAACTTTCCTCACCGTTTACTCCATTACTTAATGTGAATGCTCCTCTGTGTTTCCAGTACTGAGTTTAGAGGGTTTGTTA
Organism: Brachypteracias leptosomus; assembly: GCA_013401335.1. Lineage (NCBI taxonomy): Eukaryota > Metazoa > Chordata > Aves > Coraciiformes > Brachypteraciidae > Brachypteracias > Brachypteracias leptosomus. The sequence goes on from VYZX01029739.1 coordinate 370,858, forward strand.
CAGATAGGAAAATGACTGGGATGTAACCAAGATGTAGGCACTTTTTGTTGAAAGGAAACTCAAGGAAAAGAAGAATCTCAAGAGTAACTCAGTTTTTTAGAGTAACGTGAGATTTATCTGCCTTATTCCTGCACTGTCTCCAAGGACAGAGAGAATGGAATTACAGAAGAGAAAAATTCTGATGCCCTCAGTAACCACCTCAGATGAATTTAGTATTTGATGCATGCAGGAAGAAACCATAGAGAAAAGATGCATATTGTTGGCACTAGAAACCATAGGCCATCTGCTCAGGTGTGTCACTTAAACACAGTACTGAGTCTCTGCCTTGCAGTATATTCTCCTATATAGTCCCATCCTTAAGCATAGTTTGTGTATGCTATTATATGATGATGAAAGAATTTGAGAATGTATATAAATTTTTTACCACAGCATCCATTCTCTGGATTTCTCCACTGATGTGAAGCAATACAACCTACTGACAGGCAATCACTCACATAAATTCTTCAAGTTAGTGAACTCAGGCTGCTCATACATTCCCTGAACCTGGGAAACTATCTAAAGTAGCCAGTAAGGCACAGGGGAGGCAGGAGTTGTAAATCATCCCCAGAAAGCCTCAGGTTTCATGAATAAAGACCCAGTCTCCACTAACCTAGCTGTGAAGAAGTATCTTGAAAATCGGTCATTCTGGATGATGCTTTGTCACTTTCTCCTATCAAGTGAAACATTCCCAAGGAAATAATTCAATATTCATTCAGGATAAACAACTTGGACATAAATTTGCCTCTTCCATATTAGAGTGTGTCTCAATATTGCTAGGCTGCAGAGATAATCTTCTATTTTTTCTTAGATTCAGTGATGCTTCCCCCCCCTTGAATGCAAAAAGGAAGTCTTGGAAGCATAAATTGAAAGAAATCCACCTGCAAGTCCCCTGTGACTTGATGAGGCTGGACACCACACCAGGCTGTACAGATGCTTTTTGCTGACCAGCTTCTCAGTCAGAGTCCTGTGGACAGAGTCCACAGCTTGCAGCTGGGACCATTCAGTCTTCCCTACGTTAGCAAGGTCTGGCTTGGGCTAGACAAAAAAATCAGGTCTACTTGCAGCCCAATGGGAGTCCTGGGTCTCCCTAGGTTTGATAAAATACTTCCTGACCTGCGCAGGCTCTGAGGTTTTAAAAGCCCAGTTTTTGTGGACTTATTTGGGGTAGCTCTGACCCTTCCACTGCAGAGAGACGGGAGAAAAATGTCCAGCCATCCGGTAAAACCCATCATCTCAAGGTGTTCACACCCAGAAAACCCTGAGGGCCTGACCATCCACAGCAGCCCCAAATTTGGGAGCCTCCTACAAAAATGGAACAGAAATGGCTGACTCTACATCTGCTGACATTGCAACTTTAGCAGATTCATAATGCTAGAGCCCCTCAGCAGATATCCAAGCTGTTGCAGCCCTGGCCAGAAATATCAACCACAGCTGCTTTGTCTCATCTGATAAAGGAGCAATGATAACCAACTTCAGCAGTAAGAATAAAATGAGAGTGTTTTGAATGTAAATTGGATTAATAAATTATATTACTACTTTGTTACAGAGATGAAAAAGTTTCCATGTGTTAGAGGAGCCATTTCTGTCTCATTCTCTTGCAAATGTCTGCAGGAGCATTGTTCACAGTTCAGGAACCACCAAAGAACAACCCACTGTGCCTGATTTAAGCCTTCAAGTACTGCCCTTCAAAAAACAGAGTATCTTGTAAACACCTAGCATTGCAGATTAAATAAGCAACAGCCTGGATTGTTGAAAGGGTTATTTCTTATTTTAGCATTTCAAGTAGTTTTAAGAAGCGGTCATTCCCTTTTCTGTCTTAATAAAGCTTGTCCTACTTAGAGGTGACAAAACCCATTTGTTAGCAGGTGGCAAAACCCAATTGTTAGGAGGTGGCAAGCTGTACCTGACCTCTGCTAAGGCAAAAAGTGTAACCAAGCAGGACACAGAGGCAAGCTGGGTAAGAGCTGGCAGGGCTCAGTGCTGAGGGAACGGAAAAAAACCAGAAGAAGAGAAAGAGGGGGAAAGCTGTAAGAAAGGGGCAGGACATGGGCAGAGATTTTAAATCAAGAAAACCCTACTTCCTCCCAAAATCTCCTTAGAGAGACCAAATCTCTGGATTCCTCTTGTTGCTCTCAGGAAGCAGCTCCTAGGCTCCTTTGTAAAACAGTCACTCCTCCTCACTCCACCTTCTCCTCCCCATGATGACAATGTCCTGATGCTACCAGCTCCTACATGAATTCTGTGACCTTAGGAGCATAGCTAGGAGCCACTGTGATACTTTGTGTTGTTTTAATTAGGAGTCTTATGAACTTGTGTTAAAAGAGAGTGCTCTTCCAAAGTGAAATGTGAAGGAGCAGAGATTGCATGGCCAACTTCACCATGTTGTTCTGTGTGTTTTGCTGCTCTTTCATTATATGATCATATGTTTCCAAAGGAAACACTCAGAGTAGTGCAGGGAGATGATTTAGGCTTTTCTTTTCCTCCCAGTGGTTGGCATTAAATAATAGGTAAGGCGAGGGATTGCATAAACAATAATAAGATTAGACTGTTGGATGCAGAGTTAACATTTGAGGAGGGCAAGGCAGCATCATGCCCCTGCTTAGAAGAAAATAAAAGAGGCAACCAGTTCCTAGCAGCTGGAACAGATTTGAACAATGCTTAATGATGTGAAGACATACTGTGACTCCCAACATGTCTACTTGTCTGTTTAGACACTTAAGAAAGTAGAACACCAGCCTGGAGGTGCCCCTGCAGTCTGTCAAAACAAGCGAAGAAGTCTAAATGATGAGACTCCTAAACACTGCAGCCTACTATGCATTTGCTCGGGATTGCTCCTGTGGTGGGCACACTGGCTGAACCAAACTGTTTGCAGCTGATCACCACTTGTTTTCTGCTCCACAGGGGACACTTGGGAATAGCTCAGCAGATGGCTGAGCTCTCCTGCAATAGTCTGGCTGTGGGTAATGGCTTGATGTTATATTTTCCCCAACTTCTTAATATCCACCATGAAATGCTAGAACAGTGTGTTTACCATCCTCTCCATTTAACGTTGTTATGCTGCTCTTACAGCTGTATTTGAAGTTAGCAGAAATTATGCTTTGAACATGCAAAATGCAGTGTAATGCTAGGAACTCGACAACAATCCAGCACTTGATATTTGCCAGACACTAGTTTAAGCCTGGGCCTCTTAGTTCTCCTACTGTAGATGTGATGACATGCCTAGTGCCAACATTGTGCTGCAAAATTAAGTTTATTCATGTGTGAGGAAGCTGGGTACCATGGAGGATGAAGAGCAGAAGCTCTTATAAGTGTTACCTGTTGAGGAATTTGCGTTGGGGTGGCTGAAGGACAGGGGACACAGTATTGAGAATCTAATAGAGTTGGAGGAGAAGTAGGAGAGAGATAGTTTCAAGGACGAAGTACCCTTGGAAATAAGGAAGCAGCTGAGGGATGTGATAAGTAGGATACAGAAAGAGAACTGTTCATCGCAAAGGACGTCAATAAGAGATAGCCAATTAGGAGCTGTAGCTTTGCAATATGTATGAGGCTATTAAGATATGTATATAAGGATATAGTTACTGAACAATAAATGAGTTCTGCTGATGACCAAATGGTGTCTGCGTCTCCCTTCGCCGACAAAAGTTACCCTTATATGCACTGGAGGATAATAAATAGAATAAGGAAGGCCTGAGGCTGTATGTGGAATGAACAGGGCAAAAGGCAGCACTGTCATTGTATAGCTGGGCACAGGCCCTCTGGAAAAAAAATACATGGTTATGCAGTTAAAAGCAGGAGAAAAGCTTCTATATAGAGCAGAGCACATTGCAGTGGAGGGATACTTCTTGTATTTGGAGAACTTGTAACCTTAGCATTTTTACTGTGTGATTTTTGGGCAAAAGATAAGGGAAGAGGGCATGGTTTTAGTATGAATGCTGCTGTCCCACATCCTGATGAGCTCCTGCAGGTGAGCACCCATGACACAACCGTGTTTAAATGTCCTGTTGATCTACACTTTCTTAAAGCAGTGTAGGTGTAGGCCACAGCACTGCCTGTTTCCTCACTTTCTGTTGCACTTCCTGAACACTTACCTCAGTGAAAAGGGTACCTATCATGTGTACCTCCATAGTCTTGTCTCCTTTCTGGTCACCAGGTATGTAAGTAGCTAAAACATATCACCTTTGGTAACTCCAATACTATGTATGCACTATCAATTGATCTCTCCAGAAACTCAGTGAAACAAAACAGATACATTGCATAGGGATTCCTATTGTCCTCAAGCACAGTATTACTGTGCTCAAGCACAGCAAACTTGCAGATCTAAGGTAAACAATGCCTATGCCTGTTCTCACGCCTCAGTTTCCTTTTTGATGAGTTGATATCAGAATTGATTTTTATATATGGGCTTTAAACCACAAATCCACTCCCCTAAACAGCAAAACAGACTGTCCTTTAGTTAAATTAACCACCTATACAATATAGAAGCCCCTTCTGCTCTGCTCAAGCTTTCTGTACATCTCAAATCCCCTCCAAAGCTCTTGAAATTAATATTTTGTAAGTTCTCATGTCAATTAGGTCAAATACTAACCTCATTACTCTCCTGTTTAAAGATTTTGAAACTCTCTTTCTGCAGACACATCTAATTATTTGGTTTCACTAAGCTGTAGCTGTCCTGTTTTCCTGGTGTGATGTTTTCTCTGACTTCAGCAGCACTGCCTGGCAGCAGCGGCTGACTCAGTGTCGAGTCACTAAGTCCTTTGGGTGGGAATGGACTCCAGAAGGTCTCTACTCCAACCTGCTGCTCATAGCAGGGTCAGCTCCAAAATCAGATCAGGCTGCTCAGGGCTTTATCTGTTCAGTTTTTAAATGCCCCCAAGGATGAAGACTGCACAGCCTCTTTGGGCAGCCTGCTACACTGCTTGGCTGTCCTGATGGAGAAGGAGCAAGTTTTTCCTTATGTCATGTCTGAACCTCTCTTGGTTTCAGTAATGCCCTTTGCCTCTTGTCTTCTCACCGCTGTGAAGAGCTTGATTTCTCAGTAGCGCTGCTGTAAGTGCTGATGGGCTACTGCTGGGTCTCCCCAGAGCCATCTCCCCTTCAGGCTGAACAAACCCTGTTCCCTCAGTTTCACCGTGCAGAGCACACGCTCCATCCCCGACTGTCTGGGTCATCTCTGGTGGGATGAGATACCTCCTGTGCTCCCAAGAGAGCCGCCTGGAAGACCTAGAAACACTCTTTGACTTTCCTTTAATGTGATTCCTGTGTATTGTCAAGCTGTGGTGGAGAGTGAGGTCCCTGCAGTACCCTAAGGCATGCGGTGGTAAAGCATCGACCTCACATCGGTAAGAGCTCACGAATTGCACCCACCGCTCGGGGTCATCACCCTTGCTGCAAAACCGAAATCCGAGAGCCCGTGTGTTTTGTGACTTAAGCCCCTCAAGAGCAGCGGGCAGGAGTGTTTCTCGGTGGTGTCACGGTGCATGTCAGGGGTCCGTCAGGAAGGCAGGNCGGCGGCGGGGGGCCGGAGGTGCTGCCGAGGCCGGGCCTCTGGTGGCGCCGGTACGGTGGGGGGGTGCGGCGGCGCGACGGGGCCTGGCCGATAGGGCGTGGGGCAGCCGGTACCGGTCCCGCGGCGTTGGCGTAGCTCGGCCGCCGCCCGCAGCAGAGCGCCCCGAGCGCTGCGGCGCCAGCCCCGGGTGTGAGGCTCCGGGCCCCGCGCCTGGCGGTGACGTTGTGAATAATAATAATAATAAAAACATTTTAAAATAATTTTAAAGAATAATCGGGTTGGTTTGAGGATTTTTCCGGGGGGTCTGTGCCCCCGGTGCGGGGTAGCCGGTGTTCTGCTTTGTGCTCGGGGCAGCCGCCGCTGCCCCCCCCCACTGCGGCTCGGTACCGGGGCTGGGCAGCCCCATCTCTGAGCCGGGCACCGGCACCAGGGCTGGGAAGCCATGTCCTTTAAACCCAGAGAGGATCAGAATAGAGAGTCGCTTAGGTTGGAGAAAACCTTTAAGATCATCGAGTCCAGCCGTAATGCCAGGTGTAAGGGTTTTTAGAAGCCTCCACCTGAAATCTCCTGAAGTTGNCCAAAGCTCTTGAAATTAATATTTTGTAAGTTCTCATGTCAATTAGGTCAAATACTAACCTCATTACTCTCCTGTTTAAAGATTTTGAAACTCTCTTTCTGCAGACACATCTAATTATTTGGTTTCACTAAGCTGTAGCTGTCCTGTTTTCCTGGTGTGATGTTTTCTCTGACTTCAGCAGCACTGCCTGGCAGCAGCGGCTGACTCAGTGTCGAGTCACTAAGTCCTTTGGGTGGGAATGGACTCCAGAAGGTCTCTACTCCAACCTGCTGCCAATAGCAGGGTCAGCTCCAAAATCAGATCAGGCTGCTCAGGGCTTTATCTGTTCAGTTTTTAAATGCCCCCAAGGATGAAGACTGCACAGCCTCTTTGGGCAGCCTGCTACACTGCTTGGCTGTCCTGATGGAGAAGGAGCAAGTTTTTCCTTATGTCATGTCTGAACCTCTCTTGGTTTCAGTAATGCCCTTTGCCTCTTGTCTTCTCACCGCTGTGAAGAGCTTGATTTCTCAGTAGCGCTGCTGTAAGTGCTGATGGGCTACTGCTGGGTCTCCCCAGAGCCATCTCCCCTTCAGGCTGAACAAACCCTGTTCCCTCAGTTTCACCGTGCAGAGCACACGCTCCATCCCCGACTGTCTGGGTCATCTCTGGTGGGATGAGATACCTCCTGTGCTCCCAAGAGAGCCGCCTGGAAGACCTAGAAACACTCTTTGACTTTCCTTTAATGTGATTCCTGTGTATTGTCAAGCTGTGGTGGAGAGTGAGGTCCCTGCAGTACCCTAAGGCATGCGGTGGTAAAGCATCGACCTCACATCGGTAAGAGCTCACGAATTGCACCCACCGCTCGGGGTCATCACCCTTGCTGCAAAACCGAAATCCGAGAGCCCGTGTGTTTTGTGACTTAAGCCCCTCAAGAGCAGCGGGCAGGAGTGTTTCTCGGTGGTGTCACGGTGCATGTCAGGGGTCCGTCAGGAAGGCAGGTTTGGAGCAGCACGGGGAGGGTGCCCCGGGGTCAGAGTGCCGGGTGGCTTTTGGGGTCCGCTTTGTGCCCCCTCAGGGGCGCTCCTCAACGGATATTTAATGGTCGCCGCGTGCGCTCGCTCGCTCAACGTGCGCACCCACCGCTCAGCTAGGGTCTCGCGCGCGGGTGCAGGGGGACTTGGCCACGCCCCCATGTCGCGGAGGGGGCGGGACTACGACACGGCCCCTCCCTCTAGGGGCGGGGCGACAGGGAGGAGGGGCGGTGCGCGCGCGCCCGTCCGGGTTACCGCGGCTGCGCCCTGCCCGCCGCCGCTGCCGCTGCTGCCGCCATGGACAGCGACGAGGAGACGCTGGAGGAGACCGTCGAAGGTACCTGCTACCGTGGCGGGTACCGGCACCGGCAGGCGGGGGAGAGCAGGCGCCTGTGCGGTGCTGAGCGGGGGAANAACATTTTAAAATAATTTTAAAGAATAATCGGGTTGGTTTGAGGATTTTTCCGGGGGGTCTGTGCCCCCGGTGCGGGGTAGCCGGTGTTCTGCTTTGTGCTCGGGGCAGCCGCCGCTGCCCCCCCCCACTGCGGCTCGGTACCGGGGCTGGGCAGCCCCATCTCTGAGCCGGGCACCGGCACCAGGGCTGGGAAGCCATGTCCTTTAAACCCAGAGAGGATCAGAATAGAGAGTCGCTTAGGTTGGAGAAAACCTTTAAGATCATCGAGTCCAGCCGTAATGCCAGGTGTAAGGGTTTTTAGAAGCCTCCACCTGAAATCTCCTGAAGTTGTTCTGTGAAACTGCTCCTCCNCTCGGACCGGCGGCGGCTGCGGCCCCGGAGGGGAGCCCGGGGCCGGCGGCAGCGCATGACATCAGCGGGGCTTATGCAACGGCCGCCGCCGCGCACGTGGCGGTCTGTGACCGGCGGCGGGGGGCCGGAGGTGCTGCCGAGGCCGGGCCTCTGGTGGCGCCGGTACGGTGGGGGGGTGCGGCGGCGCGACGGGGCCTGGCCGATAGGGCGTGGGGCAGCCGGTACCGGTCCCGCGGCGTTGGCGTAGCTCGGCCGCCGCCCGCAGCAGAGCGCCCCGAGCGCTGCGGCGCCAGCCCCGGGTGTGAGGCTCCGGGCCCCGCGCCTGGCGGTGACGTTGTGAATAATAATAATAATAAAAACATTTTAAAATAATTTTAAAGAATAATCGGGTTGGTTTGAGGATTTTTCCGGGGGGTCTGTGCCCCCGGTGCGGGGTAGCCGGTGTTCTGCTTTGTGCTCGGGGCAGCCGCCGCTGCCCCCCCCCACTGCGGCTCGGTACCGGGGCTGGGCAGCCCCATCTCTGAGCCGGGCACCGGCACCAGGGCTGGGAAGCCATGTCCTTTAAACCCAGAGAGGATCAGAATAGAGAGTCGCTTAGGTTGGAGAAAACCTTTAAGATCATCGAGTCCAGCCGTAATGCCAGGTGTAAGGGTTTTTAGAAGCCTCCACCTGAAATCTCCTGAAGTTGTTCTGTGAAACTGCTCCTCCAGACTTACTAAAGGATTAATACTTGTTTATTCCTGAGAAGATACAAACAGAACGCTAAAAACCCCCTTTTCAATCAGTATGCTTAGAAGTGATTACTGAAATCTGCACATGAGCTGGGTGGTAGGGCTGGTGAAAGAGGAACCCATCCTCCTGGGGCTTAGCTAACTCCTTCAGAGGTGGTCGGAGTCCCAGAGTGTACCTGTCCTTGGGTAACACTCTGGCAGCTGCTCTTGGAGGCTGCTGTTACATTAGTGCAAAGGGAAAAGAAAATGGGCAGCTGGAGAAAGGAACAGTGGTCATGTACATGGGCAGCAGAGCTGAAGTCAGGTCACCCGTATCACAGCAGGAAGACCCATCTAGCAGGTGCCCATATATGCCCCCTTTTATGCTAGCCTTAAAACTGACCCTTGCAGAGTTTTAAAACAGAGGCATGTGCCTCTGGGAGGCATTATTGATGGAAACCGTGGCACAGAGTGATGCAACTCAACAACATGCTGTTGTCCTGTGAGGTCCAGGTTTGCCTCATGCAGCTCTCAAAGCTATACATGAAAATGTCTGCTCCCCAAAGGTTCCTCGCAGGACCGAAAGAGCAGTCCTGGATTTTCAGCTTGTTGGGATTAAGCACACAAAGTAAGGAGCTGCCTGGGACGAGATGCTGTAATTCTCATCCTTCGGTGGTGAGCTGTTTGTATCTTGTGGCAGGAGGATTAGGCCTGGCAGCACGTTTCTCCGGAGAAGACATTGAGCTTAGTCTGACAACAGATGCGAGCTAAGCAGCTGCTGCTAGGATCTGGATTTATTGCCTAGGTATGAGCTAGCAGAGCCAGAGAGAAGCTTTGTTGTGTAAAACATGGTTGTGAGGGGAGCAGATTCTTCAAAGGCAGGCTGCCATGCCCTGGGCTCTAGTAGATGTGTTTTCCTCCCCGCTCCTCAAATCTGTGGATTACAATCATGTGTTGGGCAGAGAGTCATAGTTTTGATCCTCCTATCACAGGTAAAGTGCTCTGACACATTATGGATTTGCTCGGTGTTTCTGTGGGCTAAGGAAAGGAGTTTTTAAAGCATATTTTATTCAGCAGTGTGTGTGAAAGTGTATGTTTTTCTGAGTGACAGGGAAGCAGGGTGCTGTTGGGGGATGAATAGGATGGCTGGGTGTTGTTGCGCTTACCCAAAGGAAGTTAGAAATATGCCAGAAATCAGCACATATTTATTTTTGTAAGGGGAGGAGGGGCTGGTTTATTATTGTTATTCCTAAAACATCCATCTGGCATCTTTGTGGCCAGAATCTTCTATTGATGATGCACACTGTATGTCTCCTGACAAATAATAGTCATACAGACAGCAAAGGGCTTTTATCTTTGCTTTGTGTACATCAGGGGTTTTGGTCAGTGGCCCCATCGTGCTGCCTTGTGAGCTAGCTCCTATTAGTATAATTCTGAGTATTTGTGTAATTCTAGTGTACTAGTGTAATTCTGAGCTTAAGAGGAGATCTTGGAGACCCTTAAAGAAGTAACAAAAGTGAGGTTTTACAATCATTTAAAGATATGTTTAGATACTTTGGGTTTATTTTCACAAATGAAGGAGAGGGACAAGAAAGGGAAGTGGAGCGCTCTGCTTTGCTCCCCCTGAAATAAAGAGATTTTTTTCCATTGACTTCATCTGGAACAGAACTAGAGCCTAAGGCCACAACCACATTGGAAAAGTTGTATCTATGTAATTAAACTTGAAATTGCCTTTTTTCCCCTATTGACTAAAAGAGACTGAACGCCTCTTGTTTTGTTGAGGTGGGGGATATTACTTATTTTTCTCAGTGGGGGAAAATATCAGAAGAATTGGATTCTTTGTACTATGGCTGAGATTAAGACCCTGTTTAGAGGCCATCAGCTCAAAGCTGAGCGTTTAAATCTCTGGGTTAGCCTGTATCCTACTGTGCAAAGGCCCTGACATGCGTACTGTGTATAAGCACGGCAGCTTTTGTGTTGGGCTTTGCATTCCAGCAAAATCTTGACAAAACTGAATAGTCACAGAGAACAAAGTTGCAAGTTTGGTGGTTCTTTTTAAACAATGTAATCTAACAATACTGTCAGTATATTTTTTTTTAATCCAAGTGTTTTATAAAAATTTTGCTCCTATAGTTTAGAGTTTGTTAACTTATACCAGTATACCCTTCCCATATTGATAACAATGAAGCTTTTAATTAAAACTGTAGATGTAGGTGTAGTTGGTTTTGGTCTAAAAGAGGTGTTCGCATCAGAAATTTTACTGACCTTTTAGTTAAATTCACATAACTGCTAAAACTTTTCCCCTCTATGAAAAGGGGTGTCCCAGCTGAACAGGAGGAAGAAAAGCCTTTCTTCTCCTCCTGAACCAGCAACAAAAAACGAAGGGAAGACTTTTCAGCCAACATGATGACTTGCTCTGCTTGCAGAGAGTGCTGGCCAAGTGCCAGAGCAGGCATGAGAGAAACTTTGAGGAGCACATGTGGGAAGGGTGAAGAAGGGAATCTTGGATGAGTTCAGGTATCTCACCATTAATTTCTCCTGTACACCTCCTTTCTAGGTGCATTTCTATACTCAATGTAACAAATGCAGGAGATGGGTGATAAACCTGCACAGCCTTACTTGGTTACTTTGAGGAAAGTTCATTTAGCTCTTTTATCTTCCTCTGTCTTTGTGTCTCACCTTCTTTTTTTTTTTTTTTTTTTAAATAAAATATTACTTTGAGATAGACAAAAGTTTGCAAATATATGCTGACAGAGTATCCTGTGCTGCATGGCATTCTTCTGTCAATCATTCTGGTACTAAAAGGCTTGGGCAGGTCATGTGCCTCACTGGAGAGGACTTCTTAACCAGGTGCTGCCCCACATCCTTACCATGCCCTCTCTGTGACATCCCTGCAGGGCTGTGGAGCATCCCAAGGAAGCAGTAGCTTAAGGTGATGTGAGAAGAACACGTGGGCATGTGTGTGCCCTCAGGGTACCTTTGTCCCTGCAGAACCCCGAGGACCTGTTGTAATCAGGGCATGAATAAATGGACTTCTGAAGCCACATGAGTGGGTGGCTTTTCCCACTGCTGTCTCCACAGCTTGTTTTCTCTCTGGGCATAGGACTTGAAGTTTGGTCATGCTGAAATGCCCCTCATTGCATGTATCAGCCTGGGCTGCAATTGCTCCCCCTCGCACTGAAGGTTTTTTCTGCCTTTCCATCTGTGTTGAACCTTTTCAGTTTAGGGCAAATTTGGTCAGGAAAGAGCTTGACCTGTAGAAGTGGATGTGTGAGCTGTCTCTCACCTCTAACAGGCTTTGTATGCCTCACCAAGAGACTTGGGGGATCAGAGGTCATTTTTTATTTAGAAACGTGGAAGAATGTAACCATACACTAGCTTTTATTGAGTCGTCAGTTTTCATGCAAAATTTATACCTGATAAAATGTGACGATGGGAGCTTGTTACAGCCACGCCTGGTGTATCGCTGTGCTGAAGGCAACCCTGCTGAGCTTCAGCATCTTCATTCTGCAGTTGGAGCAATGTTCTGCTAATGCAGAAGCAGACTCCGAGTTCACACGGGTAGACTAGGCAATAACAATAGTTTAACACACTCTTTCCTTTTTTTTTGGCTTTGAAGAGGCAGATAAGAGATGCAATAGGAGCCTTATTGTGCTTTAACTTAACCAGAGTTGGCCAGTTGTATTCTGTAAAATACAGACCCGTGTAGATGAGGATCCAAGTGTGTCAACCTTCTGCTTTCCCACCTGCAACAGCTGTAATAGAGAAAACTGGTAGGTCTAGGAAAAGGAATGGGATGGGGGGATGTGAGGTGAACACATCAGAAAGGCACTGGAGAGCAGCACTTAAAATATTAAATAGCAAGTTGACTGACATATTGCAAGGGCATAGTGTTATAGATATTACATGCTTTTATTTCTTTAAATTCCTGTGGATATAGCTATCAGATGACACACCCACATTGTTGTAAGATATGTATTTATCAAAAGAAAAACCCAAACCTTTTCTTACTCAGTGGCTTCAAGTCTAAATCTATTCTGTTCTCACCAGGAAATACATACTTTAGATCAAGAATTACTATATTTTTGAAGGTGTATATTAACACAAGAATAATATGAACCTTGTTTCTTTTAGAAACATGCTTTTTTGCTTATTCTTCTCTCTCCTGTCTCTCATCCCTTCTCTTTTATCCTGACCCCTTTTATTTTTTACTTTAAGCAAAGAGTGTTGCACAAGTACAGACTTGAGTTGTGCCAAATCTCTGATCACCGTTCCTAGCAGACATGTTTTGATGTGTATTACTGTTTTATACTAGGGAGCTACTGCATTTCGAGCATCTACATAATCAGAACAGGTTTGCAACTTTATATAATGTTTAATGTGTTCTTTTGTTCTTTGTCTGGATTTTATTTCAGGGCATCTAGATGATGATGGGTTGCCCCATGGATTCTGTACCGTCACCTATTCATCGACAGACAGATTTGAGGGAAACTTTGTGCATGGAGAAAAGAATGGCCGTGGCAAGTTCTTCTTTTTTGATGGAAGGTAGACACTCTTTGATTTTTCTTCTATGTTCTGCCTCCTGCTTGTGTTGATATACAGCTAATCTGCATTGATTGTATGGGTAAACTTTCTCATTAAAAACTGTAGCTGGAAGGTTTTCTCTGCCACTGCTGTAGCCATACTTTTGTAGGCTCAGGGGCTTTGTATGTGACGTGATGCCTGGACTAATTGGAGACTGTAAGAACTGGGAGGTGGTCAGAGCTATTGGAAACCATGCTGACAATGACTGGAACTACAAAGCTCAAGTCCATAAGTGCAGGTGGAAATCTTTGTCTTATAGCCATATACAGAGTCTGCAGCTGGATTGGGAGCTCCCCGTGCCAGACCTCATGCACAGATGTAGGACCTTGGCAGAGAGGCTCACCCTCTGCTTGGTCTTGGAAATTGTTCAGTGGTTGAAGGGCTGAGTTAAATATGGTTTTGTTTCCAGCCCTGTCTAATCCTCCACAAGTTGCTTGTGGCCTGATTTGTTTTCGGAAAAACCCCTATCACTTCCACTCTCTTCTCTGATAATTGTGACGGTGGAATTGGGCTAGGATGTGTTTTCTTCTCAGGTCTTCCTTATGAACATCTTGCATGTCTTCCCCCAACTGGAGCATTTCTCTCTGCAGTTGCTCAGAACTTCTTCCAAAGGAGCAGCAGATGTATAAAGTGACATGATTCTTCATGGTTTTGCAGCTGTTGGTGGCACCATGAATAGCAGCTGTTAAACTGACAGTTGTGCCGGGTCTGCTCTCCTCCTGCTCAGTGAACTTCTGAGCAGGAGCAGAGGTATTGTGCTGTCTCAGTGAGTCAGCTCCTTGTCTGTACTTGCCTTTGCAGTTGCTTCATACTGGGGATTGTGGGGTTTTTTCATGAGGAAGATAATATATTTATTCAGTTATGTAGAAACTGATCAGGCCTCTAAGCTTGGATGGAGAAAAATCCCCACTGTTGGTAATGGGCTTATTAAATCTTTGTGAGTAACTGAAAATCAGTGCTGGCCAGCAGCTGACCTCTCTAAAATAGCCTTTTTTTTTTTTAAATTGGCAGACAGTGTCTCTGTGGACACATGTACATAACGCTTCTGTGCTTGTTGATGATCTCAGCAGAGCAGTTGCTGATTGTACAGTCAGAGAAACTGACCCACTATTTTGCTGTAGGGCTGCTCCTCCAAGTTATCCAGGGTACAGGCAGTGCTCTGTGGGAAAACTCAGACTGCTGCTGAGCCATTTCTGTACCATTTCAGTGTTGCCAACACTTCTTTAAAAGAAAATTAAAGATTGTAACTCTTAAAGGAATGGAATAGTTGGCTACTCTATGACTTCAGGAACTAGCAGAATGAAAATATATGAAAACAGCCTGTAAAGTGGATTTGGAAAATGGGGTATTTTTATAAACTGCGCTAAGTTTATTTTAATTTAGCTAAATCAGCCTTAACTGAGTAGTGACTCTGGTTACTAAAGGTCTTACACTTTACCTAGCTATGCCCAGCTAGTGAATTGCTCTCTCAAGTGGGTGGCTCAGGTGTCGTGATGTGTTGCAGGAGGAATGACCTGGCATAAAACAGTTTCCATTAGCTGTGCCTTGGGTATGAAGAGAAATTAATCTCCTAAATTTCTCCAGCACCTCTTCCCGTACAGTATTGTATGGTTTAGTGCACTAAGTGAGCTGGTTTCTGCGTTCCTGGATCTGTTTCCCTCCCAGGCTGCTGGTAAAGGCTGACAGCTGAACTGCTGTAAGTGTTGTTTGGGAATAGTTGAGTCCTGTCAGACACTGGACTGGCAGCAGTGTAAGCATTCTCATTTTTTGAGTGTTGGGAAACAGGATTGGCTGCCTTCTTTGCCTCAGTGAAAACTTTTCCCTTTACTGGAATAACTGCCTGCCTTCCTGTTGGTTATTTAAGGGAGCAGAAGCCGGGAATGAAATGTCACTTGTTTCTTTTTCCTTCCTCTGCAAAAATGCAACAAAACCTAACATGCTCCTTTGGAGAGAGACGTTTCACCTCTGGCATGGTCTCTGTTTTGGATCATGTCCTCGAGCTTCCATTGGTGCTAGGCTTGTGGGAGTGTGCTTTACAAAGCGCTTTGCGCAGTGACTGGGAGCACAAGAGCTGTGTTTGGCACAGAGCTGCTGCTGCTGCTGTTCTCCTGCAACTGGAAACTATTGTAAACTGACATCTCCCAGAACACAGCTGAGAACAGCGTCACTTTTAAGGAAAAGTTTTCAGTGTTCCCATGTAGAGGGAAGGGTGGGAGGTCAGGGAGTGAGGGATGAATGGATCAGGGTCTATCGATGTAACTTAATAGCTGGAAGGATATTGAAGAAAGTGTTTCCCATTACCCCCAACTCTTACCACTTGTTTATCTTTTAGGTAGTGGATATCCTAGATCCCTTCTAGGCCTGGTGGATAATGGGAAGACAGTACATCTGATGAATCTTGACTTTAGTTAAACTTTGCATTTTCACAGACCAAGCAAACCAGAGAAATCTAGGCTAGCTCAGGGTTTGTATGGACAGGATTTTGTTTATACAAGACACAGAAGCTGTTTGTTCCTCCTGGTGTGGGTCAGGTCATTGTTGCAAGTATTGTGTCTGGATGCAGACACCATACTTTGAGAGTTTGAAAAGAGAGGGGGGGAGTGGGAGGTGGAAATAACTCAAAAGCTGTGAAAAGTAGAAAAGTTTTAGAAAACCTAACTTTTTAGGCAAGGTTGAAAGACGTGAAGTTCCTTCATTAGGTATCTTTCTTTTGATTTCCTTAGATAAGAGAGCAGAAAGAGGTGGATCTTTTGAACATTTTTTGGAGCTTAATACAATGAAAGAAAACCTAGAGATTTGAGTTACAGTAAAAAAAAATTTTATTTTTTTCCCCAGTGCTGAAGCACTGTTGTAATTTAGCAACTTTTAACTTCAAATATCATTAAAAGTAACAAGATGTTTTTTTCAGTCTATTTCATGACATGAACTGCTTCTTTTAAAGAGTTTACATATGGACTCTTGTGTGGTGCCAGCTACAATGATCTGTGATAAACTGAAGGAGAAAGGTGGTATCATTTATAGTCGAGCAAGTGCACAGATTTCTGGTCATTCCCTCATCTGCTCTGCTCCTTCCCTGTGCTCTGGTGTTGTAGCTTTCTGCACAGCTCTGTAGCAACCTGGATCAGGAAATTAATCCAACTGAAAAATAAAACAGCTTTCCTGCCCTTTCCTGCTCTGCATCTGGTTTGCATCGAGGCTTTTATTGTAGTATATTTTCCCATGGAAACCTCAACCAGTTTGACAAAGTTATGTGAAAACAGAGTGAAGCTTTAGAAGAACATTCCTTCTGCAACTCTTGAAAATCTGTTCTGTAAAGTTCTGTATAACATGCAGAGTCATGTGCTCCCAGACCTGTTTGGGCTTATACCTTAGACATCTGCATCAGAAGAAGAATTATGCAGTGGAAGTATATTTACTGCAGCTGGCTGTTAGCTAAATGTGCTGGGGTAAAAGCTAAACCATTTGTATTTCCTTACACTAGTTCTAACCTGAGAAAGAAATAGCTGAGTAGATCCTCTTTTACAGTTACTCTTTCATTCTTTGCAATTTCTCTCAACAGCCCTTTCTTAAGAAAAAAAGTGAAGCAGATTGCAGGATATTATTGTGCCACTTCCAAAAGGTTTGCAAGACAAAACTGAAGTGAAATGTTTCTTTGTTCAAATCCAAGAGCAGCACTGGTTCTGCTTGACAGGCTGTGTTCCTTTTTAATAGAAGTACATGAAAAGTGACCATGCTTTTAGCAAACCCGGTACAGATTGCTGCTAAGCGTATGGCTTGGGAGCTAAAACTGAACTGGTAGCAGGTTACAGTTTGTGCTGTGTTGCGATCCACCTGTGTGACCATTCAGTTTCTTCTCACCAGAGAAAGAAAAGATCCAACTGTAGGAGGTAGGAAATCCTATCGTGAGATTAGCCTACTTGAGCAATAATTTCTTTGACCATGAGCACCTGTTCGTGCTGTAATTTGCTACCCCAGCCTATAACAAAAGCTCAGCAATGTGATGTAGCTGGACGATGCTGTGCCCATGCAGCGCACCCTGGTGAAAGGACAGCGTAAGTTCTTCTCCACCTTTGCAGCTCTGTAGGAAAAGGTTTCTATTTTTTCATCGTGGTTTTCCAGAGAAGTCAGGTTTACCTTCCCACTCCCCTTCCCCTTGTCTCCCTCAAATTTGGTTGAAACTAGCAAGTACATCAGCGTTTCAGACATGGGGGACAGAGGAGAGAGATGCTGGAAGTGGTGTTGCAGCAAGGGACCCCTGGCAGCTGCCACCACCAAGCCTATCTCTGCCCTGCAGCAGCCTGGGCTCTTTGGGAGAGGCCACCAAGAGAATGAAGAAAAGCTGTGATTATTGCAGTGGTGGTGTGCATTTTGGGGAGGGTTGTAGGGTACTCAGCAATAGCAAACCAAGCATCAACACTTACCTCCTTCTAGGATCTGACTTTCTTGAAGGTTTCCCCTAAGCCTCTCTGTACCAATAATATGTGGAATGATGAGCAGAGGAACAGGGTTGTGCTATGCCCTGTGTCAAGACTTTGGGTTCACCTCTTAGGCAAATAATCTTCCACTACTGTTTTCTTTCTCTCTTTACCAGCACCCTGGAAGGGTACTATGTTGATGATGCCCTGCAGGGCCAGGGAATCTACACTTATGAGGATGGAGTGGTCCTTCATGGCACATATGTGGATGGAGAGCTGAACGGACCAGCCCAGGAGTATGACAGTGATGGGCGGCTGATATTCAAGGGGCAGTACAAAGACAACATTCGACATGGTGTTTGTTGGATTTATTACCCGGTAAGCCCGGCCACCTGCTCTCCTCACTCCAGAATAGTACCATTATGTATCTTTGTTTTCTCCCCAGCTGAAACAAATACCCACCACAACCCAGCTGTCCCCAGGTCAACACACAAAAATCTGGGTAAAAGGTCTGTGCATTCTGATTTTTGGATAATCGAACATACAGTTAAAGCCTTTTCAGTGTTGAATGTTTGCCCAGTAGACAAAATTTAGCAAGGCAGGCAAGATGTCTACACTATTTTGATCTTCCAGAGATGAAATGCCCCTTGGAAGTGCATTTATGTGTATCTCCTTGGGAAGGGTGGGCTGGTGATTTTGCCACTTCATAGTGCTGACTGCAGGTGAGGAACATGGGAGCCATGAAAGCTATTGCAACCTGCTGCTCTTATTTAACTAGGGGGGGAGACTTTGTCCATTTCTGAAGGGTATGTTGCAAAGTCTGGCTTCACCCAACAAATCAGATGTAACTGATGTGAGAGCTGTGCCTCTGACTGGAGTGTGGACAGGTGCTTTGCTCATTTAGCAAGCCAGAATTTTATCTTTCTGATTCTTCATAAACAGATACTCTTCTGGAAAACTCTGGAGAAATTTTTGGTGTTCATTTATAACCATGCTGGTTAGGACAATAATGGTTGTACTGGCTTTTAGAGTTTATGTAAGTTGTTTTTAAATTTTAATTGTTGTTGAGCCTTACCTAGTGCTCCAGAGTTGAACCTTTCAATCTTGACCTTGTGCTGGGGAGGGGGAAACATCTGCACATAATTAAGCTGCTAGTCAAAACCCAATCTATTCCTGTGCTACATATTGCACATACTTTAGTGGCAGATTCATTTCAAATGTTCACCATTGGCTGTTCATTTTATGTACTGTTTTTCACTGTTGCTATTCAGCATGTGTTAGAATCAACAAATGCTTAGTGTACACTGCCAAACAAGTAGCAGTTTTTCAGTACTAGTGTATAAAATACACACAGCTGACCCTGCAGGTCTTATGTCTCCTGTTTCATCCTCCAGCTGACAAAGTGTTGCTGTACCTTCTGGAAAGGTGGATATTTAGGGGTTGTTTATCATTGTCATCTTGCCAGACTAGGGCATGCAAGGTGTTTTAAAAAAAACCAAACACAAACCTTTGCTATGGAAGCAATGGTTTGTGCATGGTTCTGTGCATGATGCTATGTTCACAAATTTTTACCCAAAGTTAAGGTTCACTGTTCCTTACCACGGTGTGTGTTTGAAACTCCTTCATCCTTGGAGTTGAGCAAAACGGTGCCACTCTGAAAACGAGTGTGTGTGCAGTGATCTGGATCTAAATCAGTCTGTTTCCACATCACACCTGCTGGTTTTGCTCCAGGGCACTAGTTGAAGATGTTTCCTTGTCCTTTTTGAAATAAACACCTGAAATCATTAGACCTGTGCTAATCTATGCATCTCATTCTGCAATTCTGCAAATAGACCTAACCTGAGTTGTAGGCAAATCACAGATGGCAAAGCCCAGGGCTAAAATGTGTAAACCTTAGAGAGGAAAAGCATTGCCAGTGATGGCTTTCAGCAAACAGTTGTTCTCATCAAGTACCACCTGACATCATAAGGGGCTGTTGGGACAGAGAAGCTCACCAATTGTCCAGAAAATCTTTTTCTTTTCCTTTTATTTTTAAATAGGCACAAGTCTTTTGATGTACCAAAAAATAGCAATGAGCAAGACAGTGTTTGAATTTTTTATTTACTCCAGCACAGTATCATACTAAGAAAATTTGAGACAGTTTGTATGTGGCTTTGGGCCTTGGTTAGCAGACTGTTCATGTAAAAAATCTGCCAATTGAAACTTGGTATTTGTGTCACATGGAAGGAAAGACCTTGGCTTTTACCTATTTCAAACAACATAGAACCCCATTCATTTCTTTTATCAGTTTTATCCTCACTGGAATGACTTCACCCAGCTTCTTCATGTGTGTTTCTCACTCGTTTTCATGATCTCATGTCTGAACTTACTGTAGCTTAGGTTGCTTCTTTATAAAGTTAGGAAAAATCTTTTTCATTTACTGAAGATAGTAAAGTATAACTAAATTCTCTGCCTTTTTCTTTCTTACCCATGCTTTCAGGATGGAGGCAGCCTTGTAGGAGAAGTAAATGAAGAGGGGGAGATGACTGGAGAGAAGATAGCCTATGTGTACCCTGATGGAAAGACTGCATATTTGGGAAGGTTCATAGATGGAGAAATGATAGAAGCAAAACTGGCAACTCTGACATCTGTAGAGGATGGGAAACCTCAGTTTGAAGTAGTACCAGGCAGTAAGTTCAGCCTTGAAACTTGTGTTCCCACTACCAGCTCTTCATTGCAAACATCTTGGTTCCTATAATGGTCCCTATTAGACTCTCAAGGCTGGCTGCAATGAGATCAGAAGTTTATTAGTGAGAAGCCCTTTTTCTAAATTATAAAGTTGGACAGAAAGACATGTGGAGTGGTCTCTGTGCTCTGGGAACAGTCAGGCAGTGACCCATAGGGTGGTGCTGCTGAACTGCATTTCATAACCCTGCTCATGGGTGCAGTCCTGCCAGTCACACACACCATTGCCATCTGTGCCAGCTTGAAAACCTGCCTAACTGTGTTAACTGACGTGGTTACAGGCTTTGTTTTGTTAGTAAAGTAGCTAAAAGTGGAGAGAGAGGCCATGGTTTGGTTGTAGCTCTGGCAGTTGGGTTTGTGTAAGTGAATGTTAGCACTGTGAATGTTCTGGCATCTGTGTTACAGAGCTGGAAGGACACAGGGATTGGAATTAGTGAACTAGATTCAGTTGTTGTGTAACAGTCTGATTCACCAGCACCCTTCAGTCTGCCTAGTCCTGCCGATAGAAAGTGGCTATGATGTGGTTGGGGTCAGGGTGGTGCCTTCTACCCATGTAGCCAGGACTCTTTTCCTTCAGCAAAGTGGCTTGGACCTATAGTGGTTTTGTTGTGCTGAGGTGAGTGGGTTATGCTGCAGGCAGGACCATGAGTGATAAACAGGGACTATAAAGCTTGTGTCGCTTAATATGAAATAAGAACATAAAACTCAGTGAAAAGGCATTGAGAAGCAAATGCCTGTGACTTTTTATTTTTTTAATATCTTAGTTGTGATGGCAAATAAAAGAGCCTCTGAGAGGGCATGGTTGTGCTTTGTAAATAGGATTTAATTACACTCTGGAGAAAGCTGCCTTCAATCAGAACAGACCTTGGACACCAGGGACAATGGCCTTTTATCAAACTTTGTAATACTGCATTTTGGGGGATTTTCCCATCTTATTTCCACCTGCATCTGGCAGTTGATTGTAGAGTGATGTAAGGATATAATTAGAGCTGTACCACTGAGTTGCTTATTAATGGCAGGAAATGAATGACTATAGCAAGTGTGCTTTGTGATTGCTGAACGTTATCTTCTGGCTGAAGTCTCTTCAGGATTTGGACTAGAAAACTTCCCATATGTGAAATAGTCCAAGATTTTTTATAATTAATGTGTTATTGAATATACACTTTTAAATTTTGCTTTACGTTTTAATTGGAGACTCTGGGACGGTCAGTTGTGAGACTGTCCAGTCCTCCTTTAGAAATTGGTAGTTTGAAGAACTGTATCACCTTTCTGTGATAATAATACTACTCTAGTATGTTGAGGGGAAAAAATAATCAAGAAACAGTATCTCACTATGACCTTTCACAGATGCAGTTCTGTTTAATATCTTTTTTTGGAAGAATAACATGTATTTCTTGCAGTCATTAAAATTTAATTTTTGAATGTCTTGATTGATTCAAGGGTTGCATGCATTAATGCTGCCAAATAGTTTATTTCCTGTGTTGATTTCTGGTTTTTTTAGGCCCAATATACAGTTTTGACAAATCTACTTCATCCTGCATTTCTACAAATGCACTTCTTCCTGATCCTTACGAGTCAGAGAGGTAGGCTTTTTTTCTTCTTCTCTCTTTTCATGTTGTCCATATTTCTTCACAGTTACGTATTTAGGGCCTAATTTTGCAACCCTTTTTTCATTTAAAATTTAAAAGGAAACGCCTGTAAGGGTTTGTGGAATGGAACCCATTACTGCACATCAGTCAGCGTTAGACTTGATTGAATTTCTTTCTGATTCACACAATAAAATTGCACTCTAGTGGATATAACAGAGCAATACTTTTCAAGAGATTAAACTGAAGTAGTTTCTTAGCATTTCAAAGATATGTTCAGTCAAGTCCTGGACTCTGCTAATAGCTCACATCTATAATATTCTGAGGAAGAAAAAGTACAGTTCTCTATTTTACACAACTCCAGGTTGCAGTGTCCTGCATTCAGTGTGTCTCTCTGCATGGCAAGCATTGTACAAAGTTTTCTCCTATCTCCACAGATGTAGCGAAGTGGCAGGAATAAATCATCAAGCTGGAGAAAAGTGAGATACTGTTTGTGACAACCCTGTAATGTCAAAATACATTCCTCAGTAATTGTCTTATCACAGTCAATGATACCTCTTTCATGGCTATTCCATAATTAAACTTTTTATGTATACTCTTAAGAAGCCTTGCTCTGTAGATATCTCCATTGTAGTCCTTTTCTGATACTCTGAAATATCTAAGTAAGTGATTAGTAAAACGCTGGCGTTCATTTGCATCAAGTGCTTGCAGATCTAGGGCTTCACCTTGTAAACTTTTGCTCAGTGAAGTAATAATCTGTCCATGTACACACCAGCAACCTCAGCTTAGTGGGGATCTCTGGGATTCAGGTAATGAGGGTGTTCCTGAGCTGAAGCTGTCATTGAGCAGTAATAGTAGATTGTCACTTTAACAAAATAATAATTTCAAACTAGTAGATAAAGTCAGCCCTTGCTTCCCACCAAATCTCCATTTTGCCAAAATAGAGAGAATGTATGGAAGAGCGGAAGGAGAAGGAGTTGCATTTGAAGGTTTTGAATTATTATCGGTTTTATTATTATATTGAAGTATTAGTCTTTATGTCAGTAGTGTTGTGATAATACTTCTTGAAAATGAAAACCATAGTCAATCACTAATTTCATGTCCGTTTCCTCTTGTAGGGTGTATGTTGATGTCTCTCTCATTTCCAGTGCTGGAGAAGGATTATTTTCAAAAGTAGCAGCAGAAGCCAGTACCGTTATGTCCTTTTACAACGGAGTGCGAATTACACACCAGGAGGTAAAGGAGAGAAGAAAAAAGTCAGTCTGAACTTTCACTGCTGCTACTGAAATCTTCTTATACTAGGATTTTACACCCACCCTTAAGATTTAATGTGATGGAAAGAAAGTGCATGGTCAGATATAGATATGTGGTGTTAGGTTTTTTTTTAACGACTTGAGAGTCGTAACAATTTTAGTTGCATATATTTGAATGTTTGCTTTCAAACTGCTGGCAAAGTTGACCCCTCCACAAACTCGCTGGATTTTTGTGTTCCAAACTAGGTAGATGGCAGAGACTGGGCCCTCAATGGAAATACAATATCCCTGGATGATGAAACAGTCATAGACGTGCCGGAGCCCTACAACCACGCCGCCAAGTACTGTGCCTCGCTGGGGCATAAAGCCAACCATTCTTTCACTCCTAACTGCATCTATGATCCGTAAGTAGAGACCCAAGTTTTGGAGTGGAAGCTGCAGCTTCCAGGGTGTTTCTGGGCAGCCAAATGAGGAACAGCCTCATGAGGGAACAGGTGGGGCTGGGAGCAAGAGGTCCAGGTGCTGAAGGAGTTCCTGCTTAACCTGGGCTGAGTTGGAAACTGGCTGGCATTGTGTGTGCTTGATGTCTCTTGGGACTTAAACTGTGGAGTATCTTGAAGTTTGCAGCTGTGTTAATTCTGTTGTGAGCTTTAGGAACTGCCTCTTGATTCTCAAGTGCATAAGCGTAGTTCTCTAAATCCCAGCTCAAGTAGGACTGCAATATATTTGCTGAACTACGGATGCTTGACCAGCACCATCAAGTGTGCTGTCATTTCTGAAACTCAAAATATAAGCATCCTGCTGCTCTGCAGTTGGAAACTTTGGATGTATACATACACTCAAGATTATAAATATTTTCATACCAATGTATAAACAAACAGACCTGTGGAGATACATATGTAGGAGATAGTTGTCCTTCATTAAATAAGCCAGTTCCCTTTACTGTGGGACTCTGGGAGAAGATGTACAGAAGAGTTATAATTGTTTGGTAGGTAACCTGTACTGAGGAAATAGAGATGAGCAATTTTCCATGCTCTCCAGTCTCTCATGATTTGTGCTGTTTTGTTGTCATGCAGATGTTTACCTCTGCAAGCACAAGGCCATGTGGCTGTGCTTAACTTTTATTTATTTATTACAAACAAGCAATGTTGCAGGACTGTTGAAGAACTTAATAGAGCTACACAAAGCTGCTTTAATACATAGATATTTTTTGCCCTTTTTACTTAAGTCTTTATAAGGTTGACTCAAAGCAATCTGCTCATCTGATAGCAGGTGATGTGATATTACTCTGAACTGTGAGTGACTTCTGAAGCTATAAAAGAGGCTAACTGTCTGTGAATTGACAGCTAAGCCTAGCAAACGTGTTTTGTTCTCTGTCTAGGTTTGTTCATCCTCGTTTTGGGCCCATCAAGTGTATCCGTACCATCAGGGCTGTGGAGAAGGATGAAGAATTGACAGTGGCTTATGGGTACGACCACAACCCAGTTGGGCAGAACGGGCCAGAAGCGCCGGAGTGGTACCAGCTGGAACTGAAAGCTTTCCAGGCTGCCCAGCAAAAGTGAAGTGGGAGCGCCTTCTCGGTTCAGCAAACTGAAATAGAAACTTGGATCTATGCACTACCTTTATACTGAAAACTGGACAACCAGGGATTGTTCATGCTGTTGCATCATAACTTTGCATTCTGTGTTAAGAGATAAGTTTCTTGCGTACTAACTAGGTTTGACTGTGTTACTCATAGCAGATTTAAAATTAGCTAGCATTGCACCAGTCTTATCTGGAGAAATTATTTAATATTCTATACGAGATGTGATATTCTTTGGTAGCTTCTGCTTTTGCACCATATACAAAGATGCCAAAAGACTATAGACAGAAAATTAAAATGGGTATATCGTTCACTTTTAGTCGGCAGACTTAATGTTGCTCTATATCTGCCTAGGCATTATTGTGCAACTGCATTTTGCATATATGCCACTTGTGATGATAACAGTAATATTTTGATATTCTCTAATAGTAGCATAATATTGCCTTTTTAAACCTTTGATCTAAATCTTGCAATAGAGCAGTTTATTTATTAGCATATAGGAGGCTGGGTTTTAACTCCCCTTTCCTCTTGTCTGAACGTTGTTCTTTCTACAAATCCTCTTTTGCAGGAGAAAATCCTTTCTAACTAGTGGAAAGGCTTGTGTGTGTATGTGAGAGTGCTGTGTGTTGGTCTCTGTGGCTCTCTAAATAGTATAGCAACATGTCCAAACCTAATATTTATCTAGCCTGTATGGCTGGCTTATTTTATTTAATTTATGATTATGACACGCAAATGAAGCTGTTCTTTGCATGAAGATTTTCTGAAAGGAGAAAACGGATTTGCTTTTTGAAGGACTTTCAGAAGTACGTGTCCTGGAAGGCGAGCACATTACTTGCATTAGTGTCCATGAGGTGGTTTGTGTGTTTCACTTGTGGAAGCAGCCAGTTCTCAAGGCAGGAATTCTAGCAATGGGATGCTTGCGTCTCACATGAGTTCTCTTAGAGGAGGTGTGTGTATTTGAGGGCAGGCTGAGGCACTTGGTTAAGGAGAGATATATCTTCTGTGTGTTTTCAGGCGACGAAGATTATAGCCTTGTAGCCATCTTTTAGTAGTACTGGTTTAAGACGCAGTAAATTAATGTAGTATGAGATATCAAAATAAGATTTTTTTTTTAAAAAAAAGATATGAAAAGATTGTTTTTGAAAGACGAACAATGAATGTAAAAACATCACTCACTGCTCATATTTAGACACAGCAGTCAATCCATAGCTTTGTTGCAGCCAGCAGTGGGGGCTTGTGAATATTCATCTGCAGGGCTGTGTTCTGGGGTTTTTCAGGGGTAGGGAAATTGTTGTGCATTTTTTCAGATACTGTACTGGTCTTGCCTAATGCTGTATGAGAGAAATAACGTATCATCCTGGTCTGGATACTGGAGCCCTTCTGGGACTCTGATGCTCTTTTTTGGGTTTAGCAGCTTAGGAAAAACTCAAATGCATTCGCAACACTTTCTTTCAATGTTTGTAGTTTTAAAAAGTTTGTATATATGTAACATAAGTGATTTGGAAATCAGACCTACCTTTCTATTGCAACACACTTTGGTTGGTTGCTTGAACGGTCGGAAGTATCTGGCTGTCAGGGGAGCTGGACCTGGAGAATGTGTTGGGTCAGTGCCTGCAAGTGGAAGGATGAGGTTGCTGTTTTGTGCAGTCTGAGAATCCTTGCTTTGGTACCTCTACAAAGTTAGGAGTTACTAATAAGAACCTCTCTAACTTGGGGCTCTGTTTAGTCCCTGTGACTGATCACAAACGTTTTCCAGCACCTCACCATTTAAGCTTGCACAAAAGCTACCCTGTGCGTGTGCTGGGGGCTGGGGGGGGAAGGCAGGCTCAGGGCTTTTTGACACACTTCCAGCAGTGACCTGAATGTGAGCTTTGACACCACCCATCTCCTCGCGCTGGAGACTCAGGCCACAGTTCCGCTTCTCGTCCAAGGCAGGTGTCTGGCAGAGGGGACAGCTCAGGGACTTGGCTGAGTGTGCAGAGACAGAACGGGGCCTCACGGGTGAGGGAGGGTTGTTAGAGGCTGATGGGCAGCACAGCTTCAGCAGATGGACCTCAAGGAGAAATATGCATGTCTTGATCTTTCCCTGCCTGCCCACAGGTTGTTATGTTAGGTCATTGCTGTTTCAGCCATTTGCAGAAAGCATGCCTCTCTGGCAGGAAGCTGCTGTGTGCATCTTGTGAGTTATTCCTCCAGGACCATTAAGTTTGCAAAGTTGAGGCTTGTGTTTAAGTGCAGGGAAGAGGAGAAAGAAGATACGTGACTGAACCCTGCTGTGAATGGATGGTCACTCCTTCCACAGTCCTGACAACCTGCTTTGAACTGCTGGCCTCTTTGTGCCCACTAGAGAATTGTGCTTAAAATGTTCTGATCTCTAGAGCTCCTTCAGCTCCATTCCTGATCAGTCTCAGATTCTTCTGCTACCTCCTCCCTGCGTGGAGTTGCTTATATTTGAATAGATTTGTCAGCCTTCATGTTGCCTGATTTTTAGATAAATACAAGATAGGTGCTCTTTGCACATCAGGTTTGAAGGTGGCATCCTAGAGTAGGGAAATTCTGGGAAAAAAAAGGCACTGAGATATCCTCTGTGTGTTCTCAAAAGCTGTTCATGTGGTGCCAGTCAAGCAGACTCTATCACTCTTCTGTATGCTTATAGTATGCTGGTAGTATGCCACAGCTGTGGCTATTGTCTCTGTTAGCTCTACTGTCCTTTTTTCTCTCTGCTCTGTTAAAATCTATTGGTCCTCCTATAGATCCCTTCTTCAGTGACCAACCTTCTATAAAAGTTGTGATTACAAAGCTGCTTTGGCTTGATTCAGGACCAAGCCTTTTAGTCGTCTTTGTTTTCTTTTCCTTTGTGGTCTGTTAGAGTGGAGATGGTTGGGATACTTTTTACCACTGAGTAGCAAAAGGGCTCAGGGTTCAGTGTGTCCTTCAGAGGTTTTTGAGAGGTGTGCGTTGGCAACCACGCCAAGGTTCAAACACAGGTTAGTTACAGAACTCCAAATAATGCCTTAACTTGGTCAACGTATTGCAGCTCAGCTTCTGGGGCTCACTAGATAGCGAGACCAGCCTAGAGAAACATGAGACCCACACCAAAACCCAGTTTTAATTTGGAGCAGGGCAAGCAGTCCATTTGCAGAGCAATCCATTTGAATCTGCTGAATGCAGCTGACTACAGGTGAACATGCAATAAGTAAAGAAGCTTCACTTCTCAGAGTCTGTCCAAAGACCTGTCCTGTTGGCACAGAAACTGAAAGAAGAG
This sequence comes from Brachypteracias leptosomus, assembly GCA_013401335.1. NCBI lineage: Eukaryota > Metazoa > Chordata > Aves > Coraciiformes > Brachypteraciidae > Brachypteracias > Brachypteracias leptosomus. The sequence continues at coordinate 398,875 of VYZX01029739.1, forward strand.
CTGATGCCTGTCAGCTGAGCCTGGGCGAGCGGCTGGCTCTCAGAATACCCAATGTGACTAAAGAATGGCATAAAAAAACTCAGAGTTGCTGCTTTTTTCAGGTACAGATCAGTTCCCAACATCTACCTTTGATCTGCAGTGATGCACATGGCTCCTCCATGATGGGAGGGTTGTTACCTGAGCTCCTTTAGGAGAAGGAACCTCTATCAGCCTGTATTAGATGCTGCTGATTGTCTCTTTAAAAAACAAAAAATCTTAAATGGATCCTCGTGCTAGGGCAGCACTGTTTCGTCACCAAGAATACATAAGCTTACTTTTCTGGAGAAGTGGTTAATCTTGGAGACGAGAGAGCATGAGAAGCTACAGCTGAGAGCTACCTGCTGCTGGGTCACTTCTCTGGATAAGAGGGAAAAGGGCTTAGGCCTGGAAGTGGTGTCTCAAGTTGAGTCTCGTGCTATAATTTTACTTTTTGGGATCTACTAAAATACCTGGTTTTCCTTTACAAACATGAAAAGTTCTTTTCCTTTTTGCTAATAATTAAAACACCTATGTAAATATACGTATGTCCTAACTGTTGAAAAAGTCAAAGGAGAGATATGTGAATATGGCTCTTCAAGTGATGAGAGTGAGAGCTGTGATAACTTGTTGACTTTTTCCCCAGCTGCAGCAATACCCCCTCAGATGGGCTGTGCTTTTGCCCAGAGGCAGCTCCTGGGGCACTCGTGCAGGTTTCAAGACCTTTGGGAGGCTGGTTGCTCGGCCTCATGAGGCTGCATGTTCCAGGAGCAACTAGGGAGCCTGCTCCTTGGTTCAGGCTCTTTGGAGCTTTGTGTCACGCACAGTTGGCAGTGGCTATGGTTTCTTTCCCAGGGCTGTTATAGTACGTTGCTGGCGTGGAAGTGAGAGCACCATTGGGGATTCCTCACCCTCTTGGCAGACACCAGAGGAGCAGGGCAGCCAACATGTCCCATGTGGTGTGAGGAACTGAGAAATGATGGAAATGGCACTTTTCTCTTTCCTTCCCAGTTGGCTGCTCTTGTCCTTTGGTCAAAACCGGTGCTCACCATTTCATTTGCGCCAGGAACTGTGTGGTGTCGCTTCTGTCCCAGAGACCTCTGCAGCTTCTGTCCCTTCACTTCATTTGATTGTCTCTTTGGAAAACGCTGCCGTTGCCGTGAGGTAACGAGTTGTACGGAGCCGGTTATCTGCTGCTTTGCGTTCCTCTGGCACAGCAGAATTGCTCGAGCTGTGGGTGCCTGAGGAATTCACCTCCAAGCGCTTAAACAAACCAACCAACAAACCCCAGCTGCTTTGAAAACAACGATGCTGAAGTGTCTCCTTACATGCTGAGGTGCTGCATTAGACGCCTCTTCCTCACACCACGCTGCCGTTTGCTGAGAGCATTTGGGCGAGGAACGCAGGCGTGGGAGCAGCTTTCCCTGGGGTTGGACATGGGCTCCACACTCACCTGCACCCCAGGGAGAGCTCCTTCTTTTGCTTTGTGTACTGGAAACATGAGAACTATATTTTTGGACAAAGCATTTCTAAACGGTCTTATAAGGGATATTTTTTAAAAAAAAAAAAGGTGCAAGATTGAGTGCATGTTTACTTGCCCCAGATCAAAGGTTTTGAACACTGAGGTCACTGTTGAATGGACCCTCCTCTTGGCACTCTTCTGTCTTCAGGCAATTGAAGCTCCTGCCCTCTTTCTCTACCAGTTTTACTGTAACTATTTTTTTTTTTTCAGGAGAAATATATATATACAAAAATTCTAAGCAATGAAATGTTCAAGCCATAAAATCAGGAGCGTGGAAAGACCCTCTTCACAAGTTTTAACATATTTGTATGTAAAATGATGTTTGTATGAAATATTTTCATGGTGGAATGAATATTTAAAAAAACACAAAAGTTCCAGTAAGATCTAAACCAAATTTAAAAGGATATCTTTTTGTAAGATGCAAGTGTAATTGATTACCAATAAGTAGATAACTTTTTTTTTTTTTAAGGGGAGATGCAACAAATGATCTCTACAATTACAAATGGTAATGCTATTTGGGGGAGCATTAGACATGGCTGTCATAAATAATTGCAATAGCAAGGCCAGTTACATCTTCAGGACATACCTCTCAGCTTGTCCCTCCGAGACATTGTACAAACGGACCCATCCCTCCTTTCTGCAGATTTCCTCCTAGGAAAATTTTCCTACTCTTAACTGTACTGAATTTAACTCTTGAGCTAAGATCCAGACTAAAATTGTGTATTACTTAACAGTTTCTGCTGGGCCTTCTGCTATTTTAATACTCTTCAGCCCATAATTACTGGGTGTCTCTGTTCTGAAGAACTAAGTGCTAAAGAATAATCCTTGGGGTGAGCTTATACACGTGTTAACAGTTAACCCTGGAGTATTTAACTTGTATACAGTACTTGATAGGTGTTTTATGACATTTGTACTCGAACTATGAGCCTTACTGAACATCTGTAGGTTTATTCATGACTTTTAAAAATGGATAACTCTAAGAAAGATGTTTACATGAATGATGATTGCCCTTCCTTTGATGTTATGAATGAGGTTTTTATAGTGTGTTTGGGTGTATGTGCAAGGAAGTAAGAAAAATGTTTCTGGGGAAAAATAGACTTGACAAACATTTGTAATAAGTGAATTTTAAAGATTGCTTTAATTGCGCTATGAAGGCAATGCAGATATTAAAATATTCAACAGAACTGTCATCTCTCCTTGTTATTTGTATGGTTTTGGGCACTCTCTGCTCTCTCCCCCTTGCTTGTGTAGTGTGTGGTTGCTTTGCAGCCACGGTTATTGCTGATGCCTGGGAGCAGGATTTGAACCGTTAACACACTTCTAGGCCACTTGACATTAATATAAAGAGAAACATTAACACAAGGAGAAACCTCTTTACTGTGATCATTATGGAGCCCAGGAACAGGCTGCCCAGAGAGGTTGTGGAGTCTCCTCTGGAGACTCAAAACCCCCCTAGATGTGTTCCTGTGTAACCTGCTCTAGGTGAACCTGCTTTGGCAGGGGGGTTGAACTAGGTGATCTCCAGAGGTCCCTTCCAACCCCTACCATTCTGTGATTCTGTAATAATGAATGAACAGCAGAACACTCCTGACACCCCTGCCTTGCTTTTTTATTTCCACCTCTGCTGCTTTTGTTATTAATTTCTCTCTTCCCCGTGCACATAACAAGGGCTTTAGTTGTGTTGTGGTATGGAAGAATGTTCCACCTGTGTATGCCAAAGTGGCTTTAACAGTTATATTTCAAAACACATGAAAATGCACTGGTATATTTTTCTCTTGCCGTTGCCGACTCTGAGACCTGAAGGGTTATGGGCCCAGCGAGCCATGTTTTTCACCCTTATCTTGCTAGTCCAGATCTACCTGAGACATTTCAATCTTTGTAGCCTGATCCACATGTTGGTTGTTTTGATGCTCTCCAGTGGCCTGACTCTTGGGTCCACGATGTCCTTTCATAAGCAGATTCTCTACCCAAGGGGTAATATTTTGCCATAATCCAGCAGCCCAGATGGGTTTATCTCTGCGCTGCCAGTTGCTCTGCTTCCACTGTTGCAACCACCCCCATGGGGAATTTGCCACCATCCATGAGCTGGTGTAGAGACAGAGCACTGGCCATCTTTCTTGCTCTGCAATATCTAAACCCAGTTGGATGGTTTTCACCTCAATGAACTGACGTGATTTACCTTCTCCTTCAGCAGTTTTGATGACCTGGGTTTTGGATGCTGCAGTGGGCTGGCATCACCCAGTCCCAGACTGGTGTTACAGCCCTTCACTCACACTGTGAAGGTGCCATGGAATTATTTAAAGAAATTACCACTAACCTACGAATTGGTATCTTTGAAATGCTCAAGGGGCTGGCAGTGCTGTGCTTGGTGGGACCAGATTTGCTGAGAGCACTCGGGTGGGTTCTTGTGCTTTCTTTCCAAGGGAGGGGGGGCACTGACCTGTCCGAGCACAGAGAGGCCCCGGGGCTCCCGGAGGGCTCCGCGGGGTGCCGAGACTCCCAGAGGGCTCCGGGGGTGCCGGGGCTGCCGAACGGCTCCGCGAGGTGCCGGGGCGGGAGCGGCCGCTCCCGGCGGGCGGAGCAGCCGCATACCCGGCGCGGCTCCTGCCCGCTCTCGGCACGGCGGGGCCTCTCCCAACCTCCTCGGTCTCTTTTCGCACCGACTCTCAGAACTTTTTATCCCCCGGAGGCGGAGCCGGAGCTTTCCCCATACCTGACTCGCTTGCCGGGCTACGGGGCTCCCGGAGCAGCGCCGGTGAGTGCCAGCCGGGCCGGGCCGGGAGCCGCCGAGCCCTCCGCAGGCGAGGAACCGGGGCGGGCAGGGCGGGCGCGGCGCTTCCTGGGTCCCGCCGGCGGCGGCGGGGACGGACGGACAGACGGACGGTACTCCGCCGGCCTCCTCGCTGCCTCCCCCGGGCTGTAGCAGTGCGTTTGGGGAAGGGCAGCAGAGACGGGGAGAGTCGGGACCCGGGTGCCGGCGGCACCAACAGCCCCGGACAGCCGCGCCGGCCCCCCTGCTCCGCCGGCGGCATCACCCCCGAGGAGGTCTCGGTGGGATCCCTGCTGCTGCCTCGCCACAGACGGTGTTGAGCTGCTAAAAGGAGCGCAACCACCCCGTGGTTTTCTGGCCGGCAGAACCCCCGAAGGACAAAGGTTGGCAGTGGGGTCCGAGGTGAAGATGGAACGTCTCTGACCAGAACCATCAGAAATGGTGTCTCAGGAGCAGCGTGAGGGATTTCTCAAAAGCCTGCTCACCTTTGCTTGCTTTCACTTGCTGCTGATCAGAAAGAGCTGACCTCTGTACTCCTGGTGAACGTGTAGTGCTGTCACACCACAGGTCCCTGCGCCCCAGCTCACAGGGTGCTGATGCTCCTGTCCCTTCTTTCTGCTGCCTAGGTAAAGCTGCTCTCCCCTTCACTCGAGTGCCACAGCACAGCTTTCCTGTCTCCATGTCTGGGGGTTTATGCGTGGATCAAAGCAGAATGGATCGCTATCGCTATTTCATCTTTAACCAGAGGAACATGGTCGTGCTGGGTCTGTTCCAGATTGCCTTCAGCACGCTGTGCATTGGCAGTGGATTCATAGATGGCCTTTTCAGAATGGAGTCTCAACTGAGCAAAACCAGAGCTCCAGTCTGGGCTGGGATGGTAAAGTTGCACTATATTTTCCTTGTTTTGTGGGTTCTTTCCCCCATCTCTACCTACTAGTACTCAGCTTGAGGGTGGGAGGGAGTCCAGGACTTAGGGATGTGGTCTAGTGGTGACCTGGCAGTGCTGGGTTATCAGTTGGACTTGATGATCTTAAAGGTCTTTTTCAAACAAAATGATTCTATGACTTCTTGCCAACTCTTCCCTGGTTTCCTGCATTGAACCCAGATAATAGAAATTTCCTTATCATGGTATAGATGGGAAAGTACAAGCAGACTTCCCTCTGAAGGAGCTAAATGAAATATATTTCTACAGGATAATGTAGATGAACATCTGGGTGATGATCTGTGTCCCGTAGCACAGTGCCATTAAGTCTCTGTACCACAATGAGGAGTGGGCAGCCTCACTCGCTGACTTTCAGTACCCTGATGTCACTGTTCATACCCTGCTGAGACACCACAAGGGAACTGGAATGAAGACCTTGGTTCCATCTGGAGGCTGCCCATCTCCTTTCAGTATTATCTTTCTGCCATATACAAGATACATAAGGACTTGGGAAAGCAGTGCACATTTTTAGCCCTTTAATTGAGCTTATTGAATCAGTTTTATTATTGAGCCAGAGCCATAAAGCCAGCCAGAGGATTGCTGCTGTGGGGGTAGCAAGTGGGCAAGATGCATTTCACAGAGCATCCTGCCCCCAGGAGATGCTGCAGAGGAAAACAGAAGAAATCGGAAATTCTCTTTCCATTTCTGACCTAGGTTACTCTGATCCAAGCATTGAAAACAAGGGCCTTTCATCTGCTCTGTAATAGTTTATCTTTCGAATCCGATACTTGTCTCCCAGTTACCAATTCTTTTGTGCCCTGCAGGTGATGGGTGTCCCAGGTGTCCTGGCTTTGTTTTCCTCTCAGAGGAAGAATCCAGTTCTGGTAAGCCTGGAGGTGGAGGGACTGTATGTGTAGGAGGCAAAATACCGTTGGGACAATTGAAAATGTTTTTGGTAGGGAGGGAGCTGATGGTCCTTCTGCAGGATTGAGAGCTTATTGCCTCTAGTTATCTTTATAAAAGCTGCTGCATTCCCTAGCAAAAGGAGGATGCAGTGTTACCTCACTTTCTGCTGCAGCAGACAAGCACTGGCTCTAATAGCAAGCAAAAATCTGTAAAAATGCTTGCTTCTTTGTTTGATGTTTTGTATTTTGTTTGGTGTTCCTGTTATTAAGAATTGTGTACAAAACAAAGTGTTTGACTTTCATTTCTAGGCAGATCTCTCCAGCCATGTAAACTGCAAATGGGGGATATTGTTTATAAATAAGAGATCTCTAAGAACAAAGTTTTTGCATCAAGCTGGCACCTGTGGTTAACGTTTGGGACTCAGTTGTAGCTCAGAAATTTGGTATCATGGAAACCTCTGTGTTTGGCTTCCAAATGACTGGTGCTACTGGGTACTTTTTGTGTTATGGGAGGTCAAAGGCTAATACCTACAATGCTTGTTAGTACCCTTAGTCTGTATTCATTGCATTGATTTGTCAGAGGTAGTTGTAATTCTTACTCCCCTTCTTTTTCTCCTTGAATTTCTCCTTCTAGGTGAACGTGCTGATAGTAGCTTCTATAATCTCTTGTGTTGCCATCCTAATCATAATAGTTTATAGCTCCCTCACACTGAACTATGGTGAAGAGGAGGAGCTGAGCTCTTCCCCAGCCCATGTTATCCATACTGTAAGTATTGATATCATGCTTATTAGTGGGGAACATGTCTTAAGCTGCAAACATGACCAGGCACGACTTGGAAACAGAACCAGATTTGCAGAGTGCCTAAATTAGAGTTTGAAATGGTGCCTGCAGCAGGGCACTTGTTACAAAAATTTGGGTAGGTCTACACTTAGGTACTAAAAACCACAAAACCCACATGGGGCTAGATAGACATTTCACAGCCAGCTCTGGCCGTTCGCTGCTACTGCAGCATAGCTAGTACTGGTGGCTATGTGACCTAGTGCCCAGCTTGCCTGGATGTTCTTCTGAGAAGCAGCTGCTTGAGAGCAAAAGCTCGTCTTGGAGCCATGGGCACTGAATATGTGTCTAAGCACATGACAGTCAGGTTAACTGCTGCTGCTGGGTGGGTTTGATTTGTGCCAGGAGAAAATCAGGGTGCTATTCATGAAAAAGGGTAGATGCTGGCTGTGTCCCTGGCCTGGCTTGAGACAGCAATGGCCAGCCTCGAATCCTTGTCTGCAGGCACCTCAGGTGATGAAGCTATAGCAGTTACAGGTCAGCTGGTTAAAACTGGGTTTTATTTCATGTAAAGCTGAAAAGGAGTGAGTTGACCCTTTTGTATCTCAAACTGCGTACCAGCGATGGCTCCCTGTGGGGATGAAGACATTCCAGGGTAGATGAAACTGTTCATTAGTTTATTGCAGGACAAATCGAGAGGTTAGGCTGCTGAGGTGCAATGTAGCAAGAAGACATTTCTCATATTCAGTGTGAAGAGGAGCAGCAATTCCTTGGATTTCTACTCATTGCTAAAGCTATTTCCAGACCTGGCGCTGTTGCACAGAGTCTTACATTTAATCAGGAGCCTTATTTTTATGCTTGCTCTTTTACTATTTGAGGTTCACACTTGGCTTGTTCTTCAGAGAACAGGAAGAAAAGCCTTAAATAACAGTGACTCTGAATCAATCGCCTACGATGCAACTGCAGCATTCTCGCAGTCATTAGAGGGGGTTTTTTTTGGTGGAGAGCTTCACTTTTTCAATGTGGCTTTAACATTTCCTTTTCTGCTTGCAGAAGTTCGTACTTAATAAAGTAGTGAAGGGTGCTAAGGTCACCATGCTGGCTGCATCCATCTGCAGTGCTTTTGTTGTGGTGGTGATGGCTTACTTGGGATGCCGGAGCCTTCCACGCTGCTCCTGCTACGACAGTGTGACTGGGATGGTGAGTGGGGAGCCTGGGGCACCCACTTATTTTTATTGGGGTGGGCAGGAGGGGGAGAAACTGGGGAGAAGGTGTGTTTTCATTCTATAAACCTGGCCTCAGCTCTGCCTCAGTCAGCCAGGGCTAATGGTAAGAAATTAAGTGGATGTTAGAAGGGTTTTATAGTTTTTGTACTTTTACTACCTCCCTCTTATTTATAGTCTTATGTAAGACCTATCATAAGTTATCTCTATTTTCCAAACCATTAGTGCTGAAGCTTCTGTGGTCCCATTTTCTAGGAATTCCTGCACTCCTCAAAAACTGCTCCACCTTCTTTCACCCTCATGATTGCTCCTGGTACAGCATTTCAGAGACTTACTGATACTTAGGCACCAAGACGCCTTTTTCCTAGAACTATAAGTTCAATAATAAAAACATCCCTTGTACCTTCCTTAAAGTGTAGGGGAGACACACCACAATTTACTGCTAATTTATGAGGACTCTACCTCTAGTGATGAGGCACATGCTGCATGTCTCTGCTAAGTGAGCTCAGTAAATACCAGCTACTTCTCCACTAGAGTAATTCTGATGCTGTATTAAACACCATCCAACCATCTCATTTGATAAGGAATTAATAGGGTCAGTTTTACAAGGCAGCTGTTCTTGACTGAAGACACCAAGTTTATGATGTGAGGCTGCTTTAAACTTAGAACTAAAACTTGCTAGGAGAAGTAGACTACTCCGAATTTTAAAATGAGTACAGCTATATCTTCTTGAATAAACTCACAGATGAGGTTTTTGATGGAATTATTTCTTCATAGGAATGGTTGCAACCCAGTGAGGACCAAAATCAGGCTGTGGAAATGGTTTGCGCAGTACAAAGTGAGTAACTCTTTTCCTCCATGTGTTTGGATATTCACCAGGGACGTGGAGGGAGCATCCTGAATAAGTTTTACATCCCAGCCCAAAATCCTGATAACCAGAATACTCCAAGCCAAAAGGAGCTCAGGATTTTGTGCAAGTGTCTACACCAGGCTTAATGGTTTCTTCTCTCCTTCCCCACACAGGCCCTAGGGACAGAATTTTTAACTGTCCAGATCGTTTTCCAGCCCAGGACTTGGATGCAGAGGAAGACACAGCGAAACCTCCACCATATATCAGAATGGCCTGAAAAAGTGGTTTAGCATTTTAATGCTACAGGTCTAAAACCGTGGCAAGACAGATGTAAGAAGTTCTTCAATCTTTCAAGATGGTTATGCACTTTTCCTCAGCCTTTTGGAAGTCACACACAGAAAGAGAGAACTACTGAGTGCCTAGCATTCAGCAAAGGGGAACATCTGCAGATGTTTTTGGGACATTGAGACTTTGTATAGCTAAAATACCTCATTGCCTCTGGAAAGCATGAGCATTTTTTCTCCAACTTTTGCACTTAAATCAGGTTTTATTCCACTGGAATTCATCATGCAGTTTGTATAGCAGTGCTAGCCTTAGGCATTTAAATATTAAATACAATTCATTTTTAAAATAAACTGCCTGTGGACTATTTCTCCCCTCCAACAGCTATCTCAATTTCTCCCCCTTACCCAATGAATTATTTGGAAGCTATGATAGTGGGAGGAGAACAGTCAAGCACTCTTAAGCTCAGTAATGAAGTAGGAGCATTTTTCCTTTTCTTCTTGGCAGGGATGGGGGCAGGTGAAGTTTATGATACAAAGCCTTGCCAATGCCATTCAGGTACCTCTGTCAAAACGTGGATTCTGTGGGATGTACATGTGTCGGTACTTTTAGTGCTGAAGTGTAGTGCTAGAGTTTGGCAGGAACTGGAGTTGCAGTATCTCCTATTATAGAGTAACTTAGATACTCTGAATTCAGTTCTGGTTTTACTATTTTGACTTCAGAGACTGAAAATTTAAAAGAATGTTTATTTTGGGGCCCATTCTGCCAAAATTTATTACAGATCTAGACCAAGGTTCTCTGTTGGAGGTTCTCTAGAGGACCTCTTGGTCTTTTCGACCAGGAACTACATCTTCCAGTCAATTTCCATCAACCCTTGAGGCACATAAAACTCCTGTATGTACTTTATGATTCACTTTCAGAGGGGTCTGTCAGGTGATTATCTGGCATGCAGGCTTTGAGCACGAAGTGGTATTTACTTATTTATCCTGTGATGTAGATTGACACAGTACATTCATTTGAACAGGACTTGGCAAGCAAGTTCCCATTTTGAGAAAGTGCTTTGAGCAGTAAGGTAAGTCATACCCACCATCAAGTGTGTAACTCCAGGAATGATCTCAGATAAGATGCATCTTATTGCAGCATATAAGGTGCCTTTCCCATTCCCAAGAGAAGAGGTAATTAAATAGTTCTTGATTTATTTTTTTTTTCTAGAGACTGAAGTCTTTTTTATAACACTAGTAAAGGGACTCTGACACCTATATGAAGACATTCACTTGATGAAAGCACTGTACAGACAAAATGCTAGGCAGTCCTCTAAGCCTGTGCTTATCACACATGAACTTAAAATGCCCTTAGTTTCACACAGAATCATGGCTACATCATTAAAAATTAGCATTACAATATGCAATTAATCCTGGCACATGCAAATTAGGAAAGCCTGTCCGGCTTCGTAGTCTTCTGGGGTTGGTGAGGTGCAGAGTTGGACAGTTAGTTTCTATTGAATTATTTGTAAAATTCTAGAACTAAATATCTTCAAATTTTGAAGAGTTTATATTTGAGGTGTTTGTTTTACACCTTTTTTTGTACTTTTGAGTGGAAAAATACCCTAAGCTGCATATTGAGGAAGTCCTACTGGACTCTGGCACCTCTTCGTACGTAAGGTGCTTACCAAGTGCCTCCATTACTGACTTGAACCATTAAAATTACTAATGCCTGGGACTATAAAGGTGCTCAGATCAAAAGAACAGCCCAAACCACTGGCCTACCTTGTCAGCCCTCCTCTGGGCACACATTGATTCCTCTGCTGCCCAGCTTTGCCTGGAAGAGCTGCCCCCATCCCTTGGAGCTCAGGCCAGCAGCTTAAGTTGAGGATGCAGGTCCTACTCTGGGAACTGAAAGTTTGACTACACACCACAGCAGCCAAAATCCTCCTGGCTTTGTCTCTAAACACCTTTATATGTTTACCTACTCCAACCAAAACACAGTTGGTGTCATTGAGGATGTCCATTTGAAGATATCAATGCTTAAATTACTGTATTAAAGCCATTCAAACACTGTAATTCAAAAAGTGATGCTGTGCCTTTTTCTCTGGTATAGTGCCTTTCAGCAAACATCAAAGCACCAAGCATGACTGCTTTCCTCATCCTCGATGCTTCTGGCATAACTCCAAACAGTCTGCAGTGAAATGTTGGGGGTTTTCTCCTTGATTAGCATAAACTGCTGTTCTCGAACATTAAAAGAAAGTAAGGATCCTTATGAGGTTCTTGTGATTATTAATAGCTAAAAGCAGCGTGTCTTTGATTCTCCTTTAGTCTAAATCATATTTTACCTTTGAAAGGAGAAACTTGCTAGAAGTTGTTTGTTGCTAAAATGCACTGCTCAGACACTGCATCGTTTCTGGATGGAAGCTACTGTCCCATCCAGAAATACTGCTCTGTAACTAGTCATTACAGATGGTACATACCAAGTATAATTCAACTGCTGGTCGAACAGAGCAGTTGGCTTTTCATAGAATTGTAGAATGGCTTGGATCGGAAGGGACCTTTAAAGGTCATCTAGTCCAACCCCTCCTGCAGTGAGCAGGGACATCTTCAACTAGAGCAGGTTGCTCAGAGCCCCGTCCACCCTGACCTTGAATGTTTCCAGGGCTGTGGCATCCACCACCTCTCTGGGCAACCTGTGCCAGTGTTTCACCACCCTCAATGTAAGAAGTATCTTCCTTATATCAAGTCTAAATCTACTCTCTTTTAGTTTAAAACAATTAGAACTTGTCCTGTTGCAACAAGCCCTTCTAAGATTGTCACCAGCCTTCTTACAGGCCCCCTTTAAGTACTAGGAGGCTACATAAGGTTTCCCCAGAGCCTTGTCTTCTTCAGGCTGAACAACTCCGACATTATCAGCCTTTATTCATAGGAGAGGTGTTCCAGCCCTCTGATCTATTTTGTGGTCCTAAATCTTATTGCAAGCACGCAGAGAACCCATGTCACTGGTCTTTGTTCAAATGCAGCACTGCCTCATTGACTCAGAAGGAGACCTCCTGAGATGGGGATGGGAAATCCGTGCCTGTTCTGCAGGGCAGAGGCAACCAAAGCTGATGCAGATCAGGGCCTCCTGACACAGGCCTCAGGCGTAAGCTGAGGACCCTGCCCATTCCTCCCAGGCAGTGGTATTTAACATCAGGCAGAACTCCGCCAGTGTGGCAAGCACTCCTTTAGCTGTGAAACAGCCTTAACAGCAGATATTGAAGTATGAGTGTGTAAAAGAGAAGTATGCTCTATGCTACTTCTAAATAAAAATGTGTGTAATTGATTCAGCAGCAGCTATAAAGCCCTTGATGGCCCTATTTCTTTTTACAGTCCTGTCGGGGGTGCAATCACAGCATCACTATCACAATACTAGCACCTAAGATCACTTATAGACAGATGATTTCAACAGTTCTTTCTACAAAGGGGGAGCTTCTAGAAAAGGAACAGTTCCAATATGGAAACTGAATACCAATTTAATGTCACTCCCTCTAACTGGTTAGCATTGCAGAAAATATATTCCTGATTGCAGCTTCCAGGGCTATATTTAGTAGGCCGCTCCACGTGGTAGTTACGGTGCCTTTCCAGAGCCTGCCTGATCTCCAGGGACATTTCATGGTTTGCATCACCCTCAGCTTTTGCTGCTGGAAGTCGGATGGATTTTCATTTGTTATGCAAACACACATGCATAGCACCTCTAGTATAACCTGCCTTGCCATTTGTTCCCTACAGACTTTTCCTCAATGGCAGGATCCCAGAAACCGAGCTGATTTCCCCATTCTCTCCCAGCACTGCAAGATTTCCCCTGTGGTGTGGACAAAGGCCCGTGGCTGCTGGAGAGAGGTATGGTCACACACTGTGGCAAGATGTGGGTGTAGCCGCGGGCACACCTCAGCACAGTGTCTGTGGAATAATGAGAACAAAGCCCAGGGGAAAAAAAAAAAAATTCCAGGTTCCGCCTGAGCCCAGAGCTTGTTCCACACCAAAATACCCTGCACACATGCTCCTTATTCTTCATTGTTAAGAAACAAATAACTTGATGTTTTGAAGAGGAATGGTAGATGCAAATGTGCCTCAGATTTCCTTGAGGCCAAATATCCCATTCTTCTCTTGGGTGTATTAGAAATTGTCCCTCTAACTGGAGCAGCCTGTGAGCAGGACACCAGCACCTCACTTTTGACATGGGTTATGGATGCTGGTTATGTGGTTGCACATATAATTACATGGACACCAAGCACTTTGTGCTAGCACTATTTGTATTAAGTCAAAGACAAGACCTTTACCTCCAAAAACATTTTTTTACCTTTACCTCCATTAACAGTGGCCAGAGTTAATCACAGGGCGTAATCAGAAGGTTAATCAGGGAAGCTGGTTCTGGGAGTTAATGTTCAACTAAGGGCAAAGTATTTGCTGAAGCCATTTCCCACACAAAAAGGGCTAGATGGTGCTGGGGGAGGAGGGGAAGAGAAGGGGGAACTTCATCAAGATGAGGATCACAAAACTTTTCCAGGTACGTTTTTGACAAGTAGCTTGTCTGGGATTTTTTTTTTCCTTTTTTTTTTTTTTGTAACTTCACTTCCATCTTCACTTTTATTTTTGTAACTTCACTTACAGTCTTGTAATCCAACACTTACATCGTGCTCTTTAACAGGAACATTTTGCTTTTGTTCTCAGCCTTGTTGAATAATACGAATGGCTTTAGACTGGTGTGGAATGCACTGGACACTCTTTGCAAGCTCCAGGATTGGTGCAGTTCCTCCCCTGGGCTGTTTGAGCTCAGGGTCAAGGCAGTGGAAAGCAGTCAACCTTGCAGGGCACGTATCTCTTTCTCCTTTGCTGCTAAAAGGCAGTGAGAAGCCAGGGAATGAAAAAAAAAAAATCACAGCTCTGTGTTCTCTGTAGCTCTGCCTGCTCTAGCATGAAGTACTTAAAAATTTAAGTTAAACTTCACTATAGATGAACTGTCCTGAAATATTTCCTGTAGGACATGACTCCAGCAATACATATTACTTGCTTCTTAAAGGAAATGTATAAGCCGTTTACTAGACGAGTACTAGTTTTATAGCAGAAGACTCATCTGGCTTGATAAATGCAGAGCTTCTCCCCAAAGCCTTTGCTGGGTCTCGGTGACTCTGGCACAGCAGGTTCTTGTACCAGTCTCCCTGGCTCCTTCCTTTCCACCCAGCAACCTGTGGTACCTGCAAATGTGCTGCTTGGTGAAGGCAGACAGAGCCTTGAAGAAGCTGCGCAAGGACAGGAGGAATAGTCAATAAAAATACAGCTATGTTCTGAAAACAGAAAGGGGTATTAGCCCGCAGCTGAAAGGAAGGTGGTTTTCTTTTCCTTTTTTTTTAATAGTCAGAAGAAACCCCATTTAATATAACTGAAGCACAGCATGCACTTTTTAGAGTCTGTCAGCATGATTTCTTGATCCTTACGGGTCCCTTCCAACTTGAGACATTATTCTATGGTTCCCCAGCACTAACAGTGTATAAATACAGGGAAAAGACCTTGGACTTAACTCTGAATGAGGAGGGAAAGCCCATAAAAGCAAACAGCATTTCCCAGCCTTCCTTGGCAGCTTTTCTGTAAAGGTAGAAACTAAGATAGAAACTGCTTTGTCCTGCACCTCTTCAGGTCAATCCAACTGAAACACACTCTATATAGTTTCACTTGCACTTTCTGAGCTGCTGCAGTAATGTCTTTTTTTTGTTGTTCCAGTTACAGCTTCAGTACTACCAGAAACATGTGCGTTCTTTTTAATTGACATGACATTTATATGTCATCTTAATTTAAAAAAATTAAATTACTTTGGTTTATATTTCACGGTTTGTGTTCTGACTTCTGTCTACTTCAAGTTTTTAAGTACACTCATCGCATTTTTTAATCAATATTAATTGCTATATATATATAATGTTTATGCAGTAGGAATACATGCAAATACTATTGGGCCCTTTATATTTCACATTTCACCTTCTGACTTCTGTCTACTTCATGTTTTTAAACACACTCCCCATTTTTTTTTAAATCAGTATTAGTTGCTATATATATATGTATACATATATATAGTGTTTACACTCTAAGAGTACATGCAAATATTGTTAAGCCCTTGCCTTCCCCCCAGAAACCATAAAATGGATTTAGGATTATGGCTGATGATGTTCTCATTTTCCAGGCTCTTTGCCCTAACCATATCTCATAGGAGTCTGTAGTGGGTCTGTCTGAGCTGATTTTCCCCATACAGCCCTCATGCTGCAGTACTGGAAGCCAGAGGGTGTTGATAACACACACCCTTGTTATGACTATCAGTGCCCACACGGCACCAAAGGTACAGGGCGGGGGGGGACAAGATCTGGGAGGGGATACAACCCGGACAGCTGACCCGAGCTGACCACTAGGATATTCCATACCATATGACATCAGCTCAACTATAAAGGGAGGAGGACAGGGGGGATTCGTGGAAGACGTTTGTCCTCCGAGCAACCGGTACGCGTTCTGGAGCCCTGCTTCCCGGGACAGGCCCGACACCACCTGCGGATGGGAAGTAGAGAGTAACGGCTTTGCTGCTTTTGCTTCGTGCACGTGCGACCTTGCTTTCTCTGCTGTTTATTAAAACTGCTTCTTATCATAACCCACGGGTTCTTCTTTTCCATCTTACGCTCTCCCCGCTTGCCTTGCTGACGAAGGTTTGGGGTGTGTGTGGGGGGGAGTGATAGAGGGACTAGGGGTGGGCACCAGGCACCCAGCCAGGGTAAACCCACCACAGAGTCTCTTTTGTGTCTCTTATTTTGCCTTTAAAGCAACCCTGATTGACTCAACTCTTTGCTACATCCAACACCCATAAAGCCAGAGAGCTGGAGCTCCAAAGCAGATGCTAGTGTTGGACTCCCACCAATGTCATGTACCACACGGTGACTTCACTGCCATAGGAAAAAGTTGTAAATGTGTACAACATCTACCCCCTCCAAAGTGTGGCATTACGCTGCTGAAGTATGCATGCTTATGATGCCCCAAAAAACATATATGTGAATACACATATTTTCTGGCCTTCATTTTATATATAGAGAGAACATATGCCTTGTATATATTTATATATCATCACCTATCACCATGCATAAAAATGAAATAGACCTATTTATTTCATGAAAGGTGAAACTTCTGAAGCTGATTACTACACTTCAGATGCAATTTGAGGAAAAATAGCACAACTGTTGCCAGCCTCAGGAGCCACTCACAAGGGCTGCCAACGTTGTGCTTTTTAGCAGCACCATCACAGTGACTCAGACAGACACAAGCTCGGGATTGAAGTTAGTACTTCATAGTACTAATGAGGATGAATAATCACATACAGGAACTTGAAAACCCCCTCTGATTAGCCAATATTTTTTTATCTGCAGCTGAATCTTTAGTTGCTGAAGCCAGGAGACCTTCATTGCTTCTGATTTATGAGTGAGTTAAAAATATCTTGAAGCAAATGGGAAAGCTGTTGTGTGCATTTTAGGGGCAGTTTAATCTTTTTCTCATTGTGTGCCCTTCCTGGAACAAGCAAAGCACCAGGGGATGGAGGACTACAAAGGACAGGAAGACCAGCAGCATCTCAACACCCCTGAGCAGTTAGAGTTTGCCTGCTTGGGGTGGGTGTGAGAGGTGTGGGGGTGACCAGGCTTTTACACGAGAGCAGCCAAGAACGTCAAACCTTACCTCCACCTTTCTGCAATGGCCCCAAACCAAGCCTACCTGCCCCAGCCTTTTGGAGGGAGGCATGGCCTGGCAATACAGGGCTGAGGGTGTCCCTTGGGTGGACACAGTTTGGAAATCTTGGCCAACCAGGCTTTACCAACCAAATGCCAAAAAAATCCAACCCCAAAAGCTTAGGGACAAATATAAGTGCTGGGTCAGCACATAACACATGTTCCCCTGTTCCATCACCACCTACCTGTAGCTCGGAGTCCCCCTCCCACATGCAAAACCAAATTCTCTTCCATTAAAGTTTTTTTCTTAAACCTTCAGAAAATCCTAGCAGTCCCACCACCCCATGGCCAGCTCTTCCAGTTTAATTGTGGTGTGTAAGACATTTTAAAAGACATAATTTTGCTTGATCTCGTCTCCTGTCAGCTTCAGTCAGTAGCAGTAAAATTTTGTTGATTTTTTTTTTTTATCCTCTTGAAGAAGGGTGAAGGTGGGGTTCTAAAATGTATTCAGCATCCTGCACATTACCAACACAGTGACATGAGCTTGCTGCCATACAGGGAGGGTGGAAGAAGGGAGCTGAAGGAAAGCCTCTCCAGCTCCAGGGCTCTGCAGGCAAGGTGACAACCAAGACTCAGCTGGGCCACTTGGCCATGAGAGAGGAAAAAATGGCCTTTAAACATGGCTTCTGCTTTATACCGCGTGATTTAGATGCACAGTATGATGTTTTTAAAAATAAATAACTAAAAATATTCTTTAAGAGGGAGTTTACCATATTGCCTCACAACAGAGCCTGTTTTCTGCCTGTGACCTCTTCAAAGGGGCAATGCAGATGTTAAAAAAATAATTTCAAAAAAGGGAAGAGCTGAGCTAAGATCATGGTCTTATGACTCTTGCTTTTCATACGCTCACATTCACAATAGCTGTCACTTCCCTTTTACTCAGTACCTCTGTGTATAAACGTGTGTGTATGAAAAATGTAGGCTATAATCATGAAGGCTCCATGTTATTGTGATTTTACCTTTGTGATTTATTTTCCGTGTTTGAAAAAAAAATAAATCTGTGCAACACATCTCTTTTTCAGGGGTTTGATGGCATCTCAAAGAGAAAAAGCTATTTAAAAAGGAGCTTATAATCTGTTAGAAAGACAAGAGTTTTGGGGTTTTTTTTCTAATTTGTCACTCTGTATACCTCCTACTGAAAAGTATTAGTATTAGTAGAAAGAAAAAAACCCACCATTATGTTCCAAACTGAAGATCTGACTATCTCATGTACTGCTTTTACACTCAAAGTGGCTACAGTACTACAAAGAGAGTTACTTGTTTCAAACCAGGACCTGACAGAAAGATGGATTATGATGGGCAGATAAAAGAAGAGAGAGGCCCCTTGAGCTCTTCAGTGTTGTCAAATACAGTTGTTTTTCCTTGATTCTCTGGGAGCAAGTAACAACCTGAAGATTCTGGTGGGGGTTTTGTTGTTGTTGTTTCTATATGTGTAAGCAAAGTCTGTTTTCACACTCCTTCACTTGATGGAAACACAGATTGTGAGCCCCAAGTGCACCCTACAGGTTTCAAAATAAGGTGCAAGCAGATAGGAATCCAAAACATGCACCCTCTTCCCATATATATACATTTTTTTTGAGATGGCACATTTATTTCAAAGCCGATCTTATTATAATTAATTTCAGGGAGGACACAACAGGCCACTTCTTTTTGAATGCTTTATATTGGCAATACCACTGTCATACACCTGATGGTAAAGTTCTGCTACCACAAAAAAACAATAAAAAAAAAAAATTCGAATGGGGAGGAGAGCAGCAGAGTTCAATGTCATGTGCCTGCCTGCTGGGGGCAGGTGAAGATCATAGAATCATAGAATGCCAGGTTGGAAGGGACCTCAAGGATCATCTTGCTGATGGAGCTGGAGGCACTGAACAGTGAGGTGGGTGTGGCCCAAGCCTGGAACACTTCTGCTGGTGATAAGACACAGTCAAACACCATGTTCACTACTCGGCCTGCTTACCCCAGGACTCTGTCTGATGTTACTGCTCATAGTTGCCACTACAAGCCATGTCTCTGGTCAATGGCCAACACTGTACCCCAGTCTCCCAGCCTCAGCCACATGACATCAACCTCAGGTTGTTATTCAGGGTTAAGCAGAGCAAGATGGGGAGAGGATTATGAGTTTCTGGAAATGATCATAGAAATTTCTGGGAAATTTGCTTTTCATTCATTTTAAATGATTAGCTAATTATGCTATCATTAACCAGGGGTGATTCAGCAAAGGCAGAAACCAATCCACGTAAGCTGATACCTGCACGGAGCATTATGCCCCTCAGCGAGTGTCCCTGGGTGGAAAGCAGCTTTGGCACACTTTCCTTTGGCCCCTGGAAGTATCTCCCTGAGCTACAAGGAGCTGCCTTCAGCCAGTGCGTCAATAGGTGTCAGCCCCCAGGCCAACAACTATGCAGCTGGGCGGCTGTGCAGAGCCCAGTGCATCCCAGCACGTCACTGGAAACCAGCAGCCATTCTTTCCCTCTCAATGCTGCTTCACAGCCACCATTCAGCCCAATGAATGAGGGGCCTCCTTCAGTTGTCCAGTGTTAACAGATGAAAAAAAAAAACAAACAAATCAACCCTTAAACTCAAAGCAGCACTTTTTTGTGAGTTCTAGAATAATGGTGATTTCTAATGTTATCTACAACTTTAGATTTAAGAGTACGTGTCTGGTTTGTGTTGATTTGCATAGAAAACCAGACTGCCACTTTAAAAGTGACATTATTATTAGTATAAAATGACACGTGCTTCTACTGGGAATCGAGATGTTATGAAACACTGGTTGGTGGCCTTGAAAGCACAATTCTGGGAAAAAAAAAGACTGTTATAACTATATATTCTGTGGAAGTGAAAATTTTCACTGAGAGGGGACACAGAACAGGACTGCCAATGAATTCGTAAAAGCAGCAAGTTAGTAGATGATCAGTCAGGGAAAGTGTTAGTGCAGGGTGACAGTTTAGAGATGATCATTGTGCTGTGTCATACAGCATGAATCAGGCAACGAGAGTATGACCAGCTGCCAGCGTGTGATCAAATGTTATGGGAAACCAAGACAAAACCATCAGGTTTTGGTCCAAGAATGACCAAAGCCGTGGGCAAGCACAACACAGATCAGTTTTTTCTTCATGCAAAGCTGCAGTGCTTGAGGAGACAGTTACTTGGTGGTGTTTCTGCTGCTCGGGTTTGCAGATCCCAGGTGGGGATGCTGCCAGTCACAGGTGAAGGTGGTAAAGATAAAACAGGGAGTAGGAGGCAGGGCTGCCTCTACTTTAATTCTTCTCCAGACCCCCACATTACTTCCTTCCATCAAAGTGAGAGCTTAACTAATTTTTAGATCATTAAGCCGTATTTTAGCAATGAAGTAAGAACAAAGTGAAAGATATGACTTTGATGGAAAAGCTCTCTGGAAAGCTGTCTTTTAAAATTACTGGCTTATAAAGCTGCAAGAAATGACAAGGGTGGAGCTATTGAATCTTTCAAATTCTTTAATGTGTATGTACTTAAGACCCTTTATTGGATCAGCAATTTTATGCTTTGGGGAGATTACAATGCATATTAATAAAAACCCAACAAACCCTGTATTTTGATGCTTCTTAGATATAGATGGAGACATAAAAAAAATAAACCCAAACCCCAAGAAGACCCTTAATACTCAGCAAGTACATGAACAGGAGGACAAATCTGGAGTTGCCTGTCAGCCTCTTGCCTTCCCAAGCTGAAAGTCGCTACCCTCCTGATCAGTCTGATGAAACAGCTGGTGTCAATCAAGAACAAGGGCTGGCAGCTGCATCGCAGTGGTGGTAATCTACCAAGGTCCCTCCTGGTCATTCCCGGGGTCCAAAAGCACAAGGCACGCATGTTCAACAGACATGTTCTTTTAATCATTCAGTAGAATTAAGAGTCTGTGTCAGCAGTGATGACTGCAATCCTATAAAGACGTAAATCATAGAATAGAATCATA
>VYZX01029740.1:0-27005 GCA_013401335.1 Brachypteracias leptosomus
CCCTAACATTCCGTGATTCCGTATACACAGAAAATATAAAGTGCATATGTGAAAATATGGAAAAAAGGAGAAACTATGTGGTCAATAATTGAATAAACTATAAAAGTGTAAGAGATTCTTACTTTAAAGACCATGTATGAATAGAAAGAGATTAAATTTAATAGATCTGTTATTGAGTAGAAATATTCATCCAGTAAATATAAAAACTTAGTAGTCTCCCTTTTCTCATGTCCGTTATATTAGTAGTTCTATTTTTGGAAATATAAGAAAGTTTGGTTCATTTCATGTATACTTCTTTCTAAACATGTAATGTGATGGTAAACATTGTCAGAATACTAGAGATGCTGTGTCACTAATTAAAACTACTAAGGAAAATTAATTTTTTTCCCTTCCATTTTGACTCTTCATCATGTCTTTGGAACTTTGGAACTTTTAAAATTATTTTACTATTCAAAAGAACCAAAAATTCACTAATTTATTGTCAAGTTTGAAGAGAGATATTCACATTCTCTTTGGTATAAGATAGAAAACAAAGAAACAATGTTTGGTTACTTATAGTCACAAAAAAACCCAAAACTTCACAGAATTACTCATTTGACCTATATTGGATGCCTCTTTTGAAATTAATCAGTCCATTTGATTATAAAAAGAACTTAGCATGAAAAGATCAGGCTTTATTTGACTCAGATAGGATTGGCAAATTCCATCCTTATTATGTCAGCTTTATCTATTAAAATAAAAAATGTAACACATTCACCTATTTTCTTTTTTTTTTTAATAGAGTAAAACCAGGGTCATATTGATACAAGATTTTTGTTTTTTCCTGCTAAAAAATCTTTTCTAATTCATGCATTCAACATATATGACATGCTGGTAATGAGAGATTCAAATAACTGGCTATCTGCTAAAAAAGTATATATCAGAACAGACAGTCTAAATGTTCCTGGAAAAATGTCTTGAATTATAAAATGGAAGAAATTTTTAGGGGAGAAGCTACACTAGATTGATTGATTGATTTATTTAAATCATTTGAGGTAAATTCTTGAACATCTGTAGTTAGAAGGTAATACAGGTAAGAGTAATCACCAAAAAACGTACTATTATTCAGGAAATGAAACAGTGAGAGCAACAAAATAAGATGAACGAAGTAGTGGCAAAATATCCTATTGCTGAGGAAACTTAGGAGGCATACTGAAATAACCTAATGGCTGTATAATGAGCTCTTTAATGACTTTAAAATCTATTAAAAAAGGAATCATACAAAACTGAAAATAAGGACATGACTGAAGATTACTATAAAGGAATAGGTCAAGCATGTAAGGATTGTATCAGAAAGATATAACCATGAAATCAGTTATAGCTACACAGGGACATAAAAAAGGAAAAAGGAAAAGTTTTTATAATTACATTTCAGAGTAGAAGTAAAATAGTGAAAAGAACAGCTCTATTCACAGGACAGAAAGGATAGAAGACAAGGAAGGATTGTGTGCTGCGTAAGAGAACAGTTTGAGTGAAATTTCTGGACTATGCCAAAGACAACTTCTTAACACAGTTGCTGAATATGGCAATAAGGATCGGTGCCCTTCTGGAGTTACTGCTTCCAAACAGCCAAGAGCTGTTTGTCAACAACTTCTTTGGCCACAATGACCCTAAACTTTTAGTGATTTAGTAATAAACTATGGACTTCAGAAGTGCAGACTTTAGGTTGTTCTTCAAAAGTACTGGGAAATTTTCAGGAACAGAATTCTCAAAGCACAAGTATGTTCCATTGCACTAAATGGAAAACAGGAGCAGGTATACTAATAAACCAACCTCATTAAACAGCAAGCTACTAGAAGATCTCAAATGAAGAAAATAAAGAGGCATATCAGTCAAGGAAAGATGACAGATATCCAAAGAGAAATACAAAATTACTGCTCGATTTTGTAGAGGTAGGGTTAGGAAGACAAAAACCCAGCTGGAACTCAAACTGGCAAAAGATGTTTCTGTCTAATAGGTCCAATACTATTAATTACATTTCTAAACAATCTGAAAGATGGGTAGGAATCCACCCTCACCATAGATGATACCAAACTAGGAAGAGAGGTAGATACATTGAAAAGAAGGGATATACATATACCTCAGCAGGCTGGAAGATTTAGCCAAGAAGAATTGCATTAGACTTTACAAAGTTAAATGTGTGATCCTGAGTTAGAGTAATCCTGACCTGTAGAACAGGCTGGCATGTGACTTGCTAGGGGTGCTGATGACCAGTGAACTGAACATGACTTCTTCCAACAATGAAGGCAAACCATGTCCTGGAATGCATCAGCAACCATATAGGAGACCAGGTGATGCAATTATTCTACTCTGCTTAAGACATGCTAAGCCATACCAGGAGTGTCAGTTGGAATACCCAAGGATACTGCAAAACTCAGCAGTTGCTTCTGTGTCGCAATTGAAGCAAACCCTCAACATTCTCCACAGCCAGTGTGTTAAGTATCTCATGTGATCCACCATACCATAACAAGAAGTAACATGGGCAACGCTCTTAGAGCTCATCTATCAAGCTTATCTCCCTCTAAGGATTAGTTTGGAATAGAGTTTTAAACCTTTTCCAGCTGAAGTTAATTGATTGCCAATTAAGTTAAATAATAAAGCTGCAAGTGTTGTTCTAGGCATTTGCAAAGCTTTGTTCTAGTGGTAGTTTTGCTATTTTTTCCCCAGGATTGAGAAAAATATCTGAATTTAGTAATAAATTATTTTTCTAAAGTGGAATGAAATTACTGTTTCAATTATTCAATATTTTGTACCTGTGCACTTCCTGCTAGGTATAACACTCTACACTTGCCTTGATTGAATGGCATTTTGCTGATTTTGGATCTTTGTGTAATTTATAAAGATTATTTTAAATACTGATCATCCTTGTTTTGCATCTTCTGCAAAATGAGTAAATTCAATCTCTGTTCCGTACACTGTCTTCACAGTCATTGTTACGATGCAGCTGACATGGGTTCATCTTGATGGAATTTCATGTAGTTTGTCTTTCCTAACTGCATTAATTTTTTCAAGAAGAATATTCTTGGGACCAAAATAAATGCATGATACTAAGCTGTTATGTTTGGAACTATGACTTGACATCAGTAACTTTGGACTTTATTCTGAGAAAAAAGAGAGCATAGTCCCAGTAACTGGTCCATGATATCTTCAGATTGAACAGACCTAGTTGCTTCTCTCCTCCCTCTATACTTACTTTTAGTCCAGATGTCTTTGATATTACATATTAGACATTTTTATGGGACATTTTAGGGCATAAAACCCATATTTGAACATAGTTAATTTTAATATTTAATGGACTTACTATATTAGGGTTGCAGGCTAGCATCGCATCAAGAATTAGATGAAAGAATAACATGCAAAAGCTATACATATCTAAGTTGACATAGTTTGACTCTGTTTGTTCTAGAGCATTTAAGGAATTAACTGAAGCAGTCCCTGAATCTTTAGTGCTTATCAAGGACAAAGGAAACACAAAGGAATGAATAACAGTAGTGTTTGATTTGTTTTTTCATTTTAAATTAAATTTAGAAACATTAAGTGTTAAAAATGGCCAATATAGTTTAGCTATGAAAAAAAAAATGTGTTAAGAAAATGTCATTTATTCCTGTAGTGGATCTGTCTGAGCTGATTTTCCCCATATAGCCCTTATGCTGTAGTACTGGGAGCCAGAGGCTGTTGATAACACACCCATGTTATGACTAGCAGTGCTCAGACAGCACCAAAGGTAAGGGGGAGCAAGACCTGGGAGGGGATACAACCCGGACAGCCAACCCAAGCTGACCAATAGGGTATTCCATACCATATGACGTCAGCTCAACTATAAAGGAAGGAGGACGGGGGGGATTCGGGGGGAAGACGTTTGTCCTCCAAGCAACCGGTATGTGTTCTGGAGCCCTGCTTCCCGGGACAGGCCCGACACCGCCTGCGGATGGGAAGTAGAGAGTAACAGCTTTGCTCACTTTTGCTTCACGTGCGCGGCCTTGCTTTCTCTGCTGTTTATTAAAACTGCTTTTTATCGTAACCCATGGGTTTTTCTTTTCCATCTTATTCTCTCCCTGGTTGCCTTGCTGACGGAGGTTTGGGGGAGAGTGATAGAGGGACTAGGG
The DNA here is from genome assembly GCA_013401335.1 of Brachypteracias leptosomus. NCBI lineage: Eukaryota > Metazoa > Chordata > Aves > Coraciiformes > Brachypteraciidae > Brachypteracias > Brachypteracias leptosomus. The sequence goes on from VYZX01029740.1 coordinate 4,146, forward strand.
GTGGGCACCTGGCACCCAGCCAAGGTAAACCCACCACAATTTCTCTCATAGGATAACTAGTAGACAAAGGAAAAATTGTAAATGTGTCATATTTTGTTGCTTTTGTTGTTGGCGTGGTTTTCTGTATCATATTTGTGTTGCTACCTTTTTATTGAATTAGTAACACCTATTTGGTTAGCACATGGCAATCTATAGTTAATCTATAATTCCTTAGTCATCTTGAGATATTCTCATGCCAAGCTCACTATCAATTTGGTAGGGTTAATTCATAGCATTAAGTTTTTACTTTTACACTACTGTTGTCTGTGGTAAGTAAAATCTTGAGTAAAATATCTCCCATTAAGCCAAACATGGCATCAATTTCATATGCTTAGAAGACTTAACTGGCATTGCTTGGATGAAATCAGCAAGAGAAAATGTGAAACTCACGAGGGTTAAAAAAAAAAAAAGATAAAGCCCATACTTGTGGGGGAGTCTGTGTTCCTTCCAGTGGAATGTAAATTGCTTTACACTACAGTATCAACGAAAGTTATAAACGCACTTGAACGCTAGACTAGAACAGGGAGAGATGACCAAGTATCTGCCTGGAAACAGACAAATGAAAGCCTACAAACACAGGCTGTCTATTAGCCAAATGAATGCCAGTTCAATGGTACAGATTAACTAGAACATTAGAGAGGGTAATACAATGAAAACCAGACACAAGAGTATATTGTAACTACAAGGAAGCAGCACATAGGACAGCACAGCTCCTGCCTTGAAGCCCAACCTCTGTAGGGTCCTACAGTTCACCTTCTCATTTGGATCCAAACTGTAGACACCAATACAAGAGTAAGGAAATCTGTTCATGGAAGCTTGGGACTTATACAAGCACATGCATAGGAGGTTCACTATTTGTATGTGTTTATGTGTAAAATGTTGCCTATGAGGTTCAGGGGTATAGGATTGTGCTTATATAGTTGTGCTTATAGTTTAAAAGAACCCTCAACTCTTTTGCAGTTCTGACATGTTTCTGTTGCCATTACTCTTTTTTTTTTCAGAGTTTTGTTTCACATGTTGTTACACATGCACTCAAATAGTTCACGGCCTACCTAGGATGTATTCTGAGTCTTAGACTTCTCAGTATTTTCATTAGTGAATGGAATGAGGGGACAATTATTTTAATTGCACATTTCATAGAGAACAAAAAACTAGAAGTGTTTAGGTAATTCCTAGCATGGTGAATAACATGCTTAGAAGTTGTTTCACTCAAAAACATGAAAATGAAACGAATAAATTAGAAGCATTACTAGAAGGTAATAAAATAAAAAAACAGGGGATAAATAACTCAGCAAAATCTTGAAATAAAAGTATCTCAGACTTGTACCAGAAGCTGAACTGAAGTTAACAATACTCCGCTGAGGAAAAAAACTCTATTAATTGTAGAATATATTAATGTCCGTAAGATACTACAGCTAACAGTTAAGTGCTAGCGCAGTAAGCATCGGAAATGGATGTAGAAGAGCAAACACAAACTTTGGAGGAAACACTTCATTTTTGTATCTTTTATCTAAAAATGTCTAATTTGGGGTATCATTAATTAAAATGCATAAAATACAGTAGGCTGCATTGTAACAATTCTTGACTGCAAACTCTGTCACTTTGTTTTTACAAAACTGCTGGTCATATCTGACATAGATACGTATTTTAACATGTGTATTTTCTGTTTCCAAAAAATAACATTATAGAATCTGTATTGATTTTAATATGCCCAATATCTATTGAACAGATTCCAGTGTCATTTGGAATGCTGTGGGTAGCAATCAACAGAAGATTTCAGTATGTTACTTATTTAATAAGCAGTAGTTCATAAATTCTCTATGAAAAACTAATGTAGAGGCACTTGAATCATAAGCAGCTAGAAAGCTGACAGAAAATAATGAGGAAGAACTTAACATCTGAGAAAGTATGTAGTCAAGAATTGAAGAAAATAACTTGTTTTCCTTTGATTAGTAAACTTACTTGTAAAAAACAGCTATACAAGATTTGTTTTTTGCAAATGTTGCCTTGCATGACAAGCGTGTAGCAAATTTTAAGAGTGTCAAAGAAAAGGACAATGAGCATGGAATTGTGTTTTGAGAAAATATATACAGGTTTTACCTCTTTAAAATAAGAAAAAACACATTTTCAACCTCTCATCATACTAATCTGAAAGTAGTACCACCACATGATGTTAGCAAACTAAATTTTGTATGAACATACTCTTTCATGACAGATCAGTATGTGAAAGACAAATACCTCTATTTGCTACTAGTTCTGTTCCTTAAGAAAGCAAAAGTACTGGTCTCAGCATCATTGCGTACTGAATTTGATGGCTTGCTTAGTATGTTTGTGGTCTGAAAAAAACCTTACTGGGTCTCTATAGAAAACTACAAGGTAGCTGCTGGTTTTGAATGTGAGGTACATATGAATTCCATTATTAAAATATTAAAGATACCTTTCCCCTCAAAAAAAGCCACAACAAACCAAAACAAACAAAAAAAGAAACAACTAAAACAAGTGTTCCTTCCTAAAAATCTGACAGTCAATAATAAGAAAACAAAAAAACATAATGTATGTCAAGTAAAACTAGCCAAAAGTATACAACTTGAATGTCAGTGTTATTTCTTGAAAATTATCTGGAACAAGAAAAGAAAACTGATCAGGGATATAATACACAAGCATTAAAGCATGAGAAGTTCTGTTCCATCCTCCAGATCAAAGGAGAGCCTTACCAAATGCATCTCATTAGAAATCTGCAAATCACAGAATCACAGAACATTAGGGGTTGGAAGGGACCTCGAAAGATCATCTAATCCAAACCTCCCACTGGAGCAGGATCACCTAGATCAGGTCACACAGGAATGTGTCCAGGTGGGCTTTGAATGTCTCCAGAGAAGGAGATTCCACAACCTCTCTGGGCAGCTTATTCCAGTGCTTTGTCACCCTCACCGTGAAAAAGTTCTTCCTTATGTTTAACCGAAACCTCCTGTGCTCCAGCTTGCACCCATTTCCCCTTGTCCTATCACTGGATGTCACTGAGAAAAGCCTGACTACATCCTCCTAACATTTTCCCTTTACATATTTATAGACATTAATGAGGTCACCCCTCAGTCTCCTTTTCTCCAGGGAAATAGCTCTGAAATCTCTGAGAATACTGAAGAAAGTGTACAGTTGTTACCAAAACCAAACCTGCTATCACACAAGTTAAACACCACTTATTCAGAGAGCCCCACTTCCCTTTTGTGAAGAGAAGCTGTTTGCAAAATTCTCTATTTTATGTCCCTTATCACAGGGGAGATAAAAAGGGCAGCACAGGACATAAAAAAAGAGAACAACAAAACAAACAAAAAATAATTTACAAAATATATTATTTAGCCTATTATTTTTGTTATATTGATTACTATTACTGTTCATTCCTTTGGGATTTCTATATTTCTTAATATAGATAACAAATTACAAGACTACTAATAATATTACGCATGACTTCTTTGTAATTAACAAAAACTGAGGAGAAATATGAGGCATATTCCAATAGCTTGAGGAATAAAAAACACAAGGTATCTGAATCAGCTGCCTAAACTTATGTCTTTTTACGCACTCTATGGGACTCCATCTGACCTGCCAAGCTGGCACTCTAGGGAAGTGTTAAGTTATTTCAGATATTCTATGTCATCTTAGAGAGCACTAGGAGTCTGCATAAAGGGTACTGACCCAATTCTGTAGTTGTCACATTCTAAAGCAGACGCTATATCTGGTCAGCTGAAAAAAATCTCTAGACTCTATTAGCTGTACTGTAGCTAAATTTGCAATAGTCATCTGAGTTTCCTTTATGATCAGATATCAGTATTTTAAAGCTGTTCAGCTGAATCTGAAGGCACATGTCTAAATTGGGTCAAGTGAATTGTACTTCAGAAATTATTATTGTAAACATCTAGGACAGGATACAATTGCTTAAACATGGGCATCTGTTCATACTTCACATGCTTTAAAGCACTTTATGATACTGGACTGATGGGACATCACATGATTCTGGAGTAGGAGTTAGAGACCATGCAGAACATAGGAGATTATACTCAAATTGCACAATTTATTTGGTTTTTGGCAACTGAAATCTATCCATAAAGCTAAATGAGCCTCAGCCAAGCTCCTTTTATTTAACAGCTCAAAATTCAACCAATTCATGCTTAAATTAATATTTCCCAAGGTTGTATACTAAATAATAAACCAATTTCTGTTAATATTTGATATGTTTGAAGATTACACCATAGCACTCTGATACTCATACATTTGAAATGCGTTAGCTTTCTAAGCAACTGTGGACTGTGATTGATGCATGCCCTTCAGTATCTTTATGGAGGTGGTTATGAAGGTGATGATTTCAACTCACTCTTTTGACTTTGACAGGAAAGAGAGGACATGCACTCACATTCTTGTCATCTGGCCTTGGCTGATAGTTGGTAACAAATATCTAACAGTAGAGATGACATTTTCCCAAACATTTCGGCTGTAACTGACTGTTTAAAACACTACTGTAAGTAGGGCATCAGGTGAGTGAATCTTAACTTTTGAGGCAGCAAGGAGGGATACCACAACCTGCTCCAGTACAGAAGGAAAATGATCTCAGTGATGTCAAGGGCTATGAAGACCAGATTATGTTATTCTTAAATGAAATATGAGTTAAAGTGACATGGAGATAGTAGGGTGGATGGAACAATATTCTAGAGGCATATACATGCTTCTATGTGTAGAACAAGAGAATGCAAATTAAATAAAAATCCAGTAATCCTTTCCTTTCCCAGTTAATTTGACTCCTTTTGCTTCAAGTTCAAGAAATGTATAGAACTTGTTGAAAGGAGACTCTGGACTTCATGGCTTGTTTACATTTCTTCATAAAAACAGCTTCTACATACATTTCTTACCAAATAGGCAAGTGACCTGACCCATTACTGCTGTTGATCTTTACTAAAGAAACTTTTTTCAAACTTTTTCCCTGGCTTTTTAGTGTTCTTATTTTTTCAGGTTCTTACATTAAAGAGATATAAAGACTACTGAGAGAGAGTCATGACAATAACATTTATAGTTTTGTTTTTGTTAAGCATTTCTTGAGCTAAACTCCACCCCCAATGTGATCAGGAATTTTCATTATTAGCTATGCCTCTCAAATCTGAAATAGTATCACACTTGTATGTATCCATGTAAGTTAAATAGACTTGTTTAATACATACACTTTATTTAAGAACAGTTACACTTTATAGTGCAAGTATGATTGTATTCTGCTTACTCTAAAATGTTCAGTAGTAAAAAATACTGATTCTTGTTTGGCTTTTTAATCCCACTGTTATAATATATATATTTTAATACTATTTTAAGTATAAATAGTATCTCTCCAAAAGAATCTATTTAGATTTTGTAAGAATTTCCATAACAAATATTGTTAGCTTTGTTTCTTATCTTTCTTAATATTCACAGTAAAATACTGGCCTTTCCATTGCCACTAGGATTTCATGTTATGATTGTTACTCCTTACGATGCCTACTTATAAGACAGAAACTATGTGAGCCTTCTATTAGTAAAGTAGAATAGCAAGATGTTGTGGGGGTTTTTTTCTTTGTTTTTAATAATACATGCACCACAAAATAACTTTTTCTACTTTCTAGGCACCATGACTATTTCATCCTTAGTCTTGTGAAATGCAAGAATCAGCAGAAAGTAACAACAACAAAAACTTCATAAAAGGTGTTAAGTATCTCATGTGATCCACCATACCATAACAAGAGGTAACATGGGCAACGCTCTTAGAGCTCATCTATCAAGCTTATCTCCCTCTAAGGATTAGTTTGGAATAGAGTTTTAAACCTTTTCCAGCTGAAGTTAATTGATTGCCAATTAAGTTAAATAATAAAGCTGCAAGTGTTGTTCTAGGCATTTGCAAAGCTTTGTTCTAGTGGTAGTTTTGCTATTTTTTCCCCAGGATTGAGAAAAATATCTGAATTTAGTAATAAATTATTTTTCTAAAGTGGAACTGAAATTACTGTTTCGATTATTCAATATTTTGTACCTGTGCACTTCCTGCTAGGTATAACACTATATCTCAAAAAGGAGAGTTAGGTATTTCATAACTTAGGATTATAACAAGTAGTTCTGACTGAGACTTGACTCAGGTGATAAATTGAGGATGTTGAATTAGAGTTCTCAACTTCCTATATGGTCCCCATTAGAAGATAAGTCCCTCAGAGTGTATACAAATTTAATACTAATCATAACCTGATACAGGGACTTTTTTTCTTTTTTGTTCCTGTTTTGTTTTGGTGGTTTTTGTTTGGTTGGTTTTGTTTTAGGATTTTTTGGTTGAGTTTTGGGTGGGTGTGATTGTTGGTTGATTTAGGTTTGTTTGACTTTTTGTTGCTTGAAATTTTTTGCACAAAAAGTGAATGAACACATGTGTCATTATTTTATAAAGTCATTATAATACACTGTTCTCATAAGAACATGCCTTCCAGCAAGGCTCTTTAAAGAGACTGCAAGGCTCTTACCCTTTCAGAAATGTCACAAACTCAGCAACAGGTCAAAGCATACAACACAAGTGTTGGAGAGGTAGGCAACACAAAACAGGGTCATAAGGTGAAGTCCATAACTGGCTTTCAATATAAAGACAAATATTTCATGTAGGAGGATCAGAATAGGCTTCTAATTTTTATTCTTTAAAAGCAAAATAACAAATGGTAATTCAATAGTTCAGAGGTGGAGGGGGAATAAACAAGCTAGGAAATGTATATTTGTTATGTGATGAAAAAGAAATATCCTCGTTAAAGTAATCACCTACAATGCATAATTAGTTAGCTTTTAGAACAATATCTCATCCACTTTAAACGCTCTGGTCTGTGACATAATTAAGTTGGGAAGCATTTTGAACCTTATCATGAAGCTGAGATTCTATAACAGGCTGTTCCTACTACTAAGTAATTTACTGATTTCAGCCATTTTGGGTTTATAACAGATGTAATAATACACATAGTAAGTATCATTACTGAAGAGATTAATCCAGAGCCAATATTATGATATCAACAGAAGGAAAGTCATATGAAAAATAATATAGAAGACCAAAAAAAAATATTCAATAATTGAAAATATCTTATCAGCTATTAAATTATTTTAATGTGTGAAACTGCAAAAATGTTGTCATTTATTAGTCATAGCAATAATTGTAAATGAATAACTTACTTTGAATAGGTCAGAAGACTAGGTTTCTAATTAGATCTCCATTTCATTTCAAGGGCATACATAAAGGTGGAGTCCCTGACTCCATCAGAGTCCTCCAACCTATTTGGTACGCTATTTTCTTCAAGTCTGGGAAAAAAGAGCTTCCAAGACTCTTAAGATTTATCCCACAGGCCCTTATTCTTCCTGCACATTCTTTAAAACCATTCCCCAAGCTTTGATACCAACTGCCAGTAAATCTTCATATATGCATTGCATTTCTTTTTTTTTTTTTAATTTATAGAATTGACATCTAACTTCAAGACTGTTAAAAAAATAAATCATTTTATATATTCTAGGTTATGTATTAGCATTACTGAGATTTTTTTTTAATATTCTGGAAGGTAGAATTTTCTGTAATTTTCTCTGCTTAGTAGCAGTATAGAATTTTATACTGAAGTTTTGGATTTTACTCTTTTTTCAAAAAGCAGGACAAAAAGGGAAACTATTTGGGTTTTTTTAGTTGCAGTTTATGAATGGAGTGGAAAAATGAGGATGTTATATATTCTACATAGCTCCAGGCCAGCAAAACTAAATTGTTACAAGCACCAGATAATCCACTTATCATGTAAAAACTAGAACAAAACACATCTTTTTCCTTTAATATAAGACCTTGGAAGTACAAAGTTGTTTATTAAATAGCAACTTCTAAATGGTTTTGTTGTTTCTGAAAAATGTGCCACAGTACTTGTTTACTGAAAAGATGTTATTTTCAAAGCAGCATGTACATAGGGATGTTACTCTTTCCAAGCTCTTGTGCAGTAACATCTGGGTGCTTTAAAGGGAAATTAAATTATGCCTCTGCATATTAATTAATTTTTTTGCAAATATTCTTACAAGAATCAGAAATATCAATGCATTATGGATAAAGAACTATAAACACATTTGCTATATGATTTTAAATGTGTTTAGAAAAACCTCTTTTTTAAGGTGTGATATTTCTTGTCCATATGAGAAAGCTAGCATGAGTCTGATGACCTTGGGAGGGATAACTGCTTTAAAATATTTATTATGCTATATTTGTGATGCAGTCCATTAATTTCATGGCCTTCCCATTAGATATTCAAGAATTATATTCCTAATAGAACAATATTCCTATATTCCTATAGAACCAGAAAGCAGAGAATTTTTCTCTTCTATGTTTCAGGCTATATCCAGAAGAAACATTAGGACTTAACACAATTGTAGTTGATGCCTATTTAATCTTCAATAAAAATTTTATCTGTGTGTTCTGTTGCTTGCCATCAAAACCCATTTTTCTTTATTCTTTCTATTATTTTAGTAACATAGGGCAAATAGTGGTATAAAACTAGAGTATGTAATGCCCCTGCTAGCCTCAAAAGTTCACCTATTCAGATGGAAAAATCCAATATTTGGAAAATTGAAAATTTTGGTTTAATACTAAGACTCTTTCATTTGGAACATTGCAGTCTGGTGTTCATTATGCACTTGTAAAGCACATTGTGTTCCATAGTGCGTGTTTTGTTCATCATATGGACAGCACATTGAAATTTTCCACTTTTAGTGAGTGACAGAATTCAACAGAATTCTTTTCTGTAAGAGTATTAACTTAAACTATCCAGGAACACTGGTTAGTTCAGAAATTTCAATATAGTAATAAATTCTTTATTTGTCTTTTTGTCTTTGCTTGTTAATTCAGTTTATTTGCTTTATCTTAAAATTTATTTTACTTTAATTTATATATATACATAATTATTATAATAATTGTTATTATTGACTCATTTTACTTCAAAATTTACATCATTTATTTAAAAGAAAACAACAAAGAACCAATACTATGTACGACATCTATAGCATATGTAATAAAACATGAATTTTACTTGGATTTTACAGACTAATGAGGTAAGAGCAACTAAGTGTACTGCATTTTGAAATGTACAAAAATCACCCAATGTGGACCTAAGAGTGAAGAAGAAAACTGTCCCTTTTCAGTACCAGATTTTTCCTGGTCAAGAACCCCGTTTACATTCAAAATCTTGTTGTAACAGAAGAGAACATATCCTTTCTTGTTAGTTTGATTAATATTTAACAGAATAACCAACTACTTTACTTAATCAGTGCACAAAAGTCTAATTAGTATTACAGTTAGAATTGTTTTATATCATTTTCCTATGATCTACCATTTCTCAGTGGTGTTATACTCTCCTTGTTAATGGTCCTCTGGGCCCTAGTGTTAACCCCTAAGTTTCCATCAAGAAGAAAGAAGGACTGTTACAAGCCATCAGCACCCCATAGTCCCTGCCAAGGGCTCCTGAGTGCCCAAAGGCCCCTGAGGGGCAGTAAGCTGCACCCCAGCCTATCAGTGCTCAGTTTGCATTGCTGCAGGAGGGTTTTCCTTTCAAGGGGCAGAACTTGGCATTAAATTATTGAGGTTCCTGTTTACCCATTCCTCCAATACATCCATTCCAGAGTTTTGTGGGAGACAGTATTGGAGAAGTCAAGGTGATATTTATTACTATCAATGTAGTTAATGTTATTAACTTTAACACCTAAAGAGGACCTATTTAGCAATCCCTAAAACTGCCATTAAATCAATTCATACAATGAAGATATGTTGGTGTTTGGAATACTAGGAGGGTAAAAAAAAAAAAAAAAGACAAAAAATAAATATAACCCCCCCCAAATCCAAATGTACTAGAAGAGATTAATTGCATTGAGTGGGTAATACAGAATTTCTTTTCAATTAAAATTATAGACTCATATTTTTTCCAATAAAAAGGATAGTGAAACAAATTAGATAAGTTGTGCAACAGAATTAACTAAATGTAACCTATCTTACTGTTATTGTACCACGTATTTCAGGGTTTTGCTTCAGCCAAGTCTTTAATTAGGTTTAGTTTCCTACAAGAGGAAGAATTTGAATTTTCTTTTAAATTACATTCTATCAGAATGTTCAATTTCTTTCTTTCTTTTTTTTTTTTAATTTAGTAGATCCTAGTGAAAATTAATCTAGAAAGAATACCCAACAAAAGGTCTCTGAACGTGTCATAGCAGAACATTTTTGCATCTCTACATATACATTCTTAGGTATATCAATGTGATTTTTTAAATTTGGATTTAATACAGTATTTAGAACAAAACAATACCATGACAGCTTATTAAAAAGTTTATTTCATCTGATTAAAGGGAATCCTACCTGGTTACACTGTCTCTGTGCAAAAAGAACTACAAAGTCTTTGACTTAAAGAGAAAATCACAAACAAAAGAGTGAGTGTAACAGGTGACATGATTCTCTAAACTTGTGTTTAGAGAATAAGGGGAGAAAAGAGAGGGACAAATCCATTTGTATCTTGATCCTAGGATAGTTTTGTTTGATCTTTGTTGTAGTGGCCAGGACCAAAAAACTCTGTCTTTTTCTATCTGTTTCTTAACCTTTAGGGTATATAATCATACTTGGCTGTCTTTTTCTCTTTTTTCTCCTCAACTTAGGAAGTTGTACTGGTAGTAGTATACAATATCATTATCTCAAAGAGATAGATGAAAAATTACCATCTTCACACCAGACCTTTCCCAAAATAGTGTACTCAGTAACCTAGTAGTTAATGCACCACACATTCAACCTGCTGCATCTGTCGAAACTGAAACTGTACCTCATACATTTAAAAAGCGTTTCTCATCCTCTACGGGCAAGGCTAACACTTTCTCCTGACTTGGAGAAAGCTAGTTGGAAAGATTCAGAGCAGAATCAGGAAGCATCCTAAGGATGAAATTGTACTGATGATTTGGATCTAATGCTTTAACATTCCTTGTCCTTTCTTTTGTTTAACAGTGTAGATACATCCATCAATACCTAATTCATGGTTTAATAACTATGTGTGTCTAGTTTTGTATATATCCCAAAGAGCTATTTCTTCACCACCCTTTGTAACTTATGAGTCATAAACATTTGGTCTACTGCAACTTTCCTTGCAGAGCTTGATTGCTTGGTTAACAGTGCAGGGGCTTGTTCTTTCAGCTTTAAAATAACTTTGTTCTGGTCTTGGTATGCTGGGTACAGTTACATGAAGCACAGTTCCTGTGGACTGCACAGTAAAGAAAACAAATTTCACTTGATTTAAACTAAGGAAGCAAGGGGGGATATGTAATTATTTAATATCATATCTTTGGTGCATTATGCACATTAATCAGCAAATTCTTTTCATACTGACGTATATTTCTGTGAAAAACTAGAATGAAGTGTAGCCACTCTCATTGAATAAAGCTTTCTACAGTTTTAAGGGCATATGTAGGATGAAATGTGGTGGAATTTTAGCCACCAAATGTCTAGTGCATAAAATAAATGCCTGTTTAGTTGATAGTTTTCATTCCTTATGTTTTATTTTAGTGCTTCATATGCTCTATAATGCTTGAAGTACTGGAATAAATAAAGAATTTGCAGTTATTGTTTTGTCTATCATAGTTACAGTTAGTATATTTCTCTTTCCTTAAATGATATGCATAAAGAAGTGTACCTCAAAATTTGCTAGCCATTCCCACAGAGTCTACTAGCAGTTGCACATATGAGAAAACACTATTTTCTTTTACTGTGAGGGTGGTCAAACAATCTAATAGTTTGTCTAGAAAGATAGTCATCGTCCTTGGAGAAATTCAAAAGCCATTTGGACATAACTCTAGGTAGCCCTTCTTGAGCAGGGGAATTGGACCAGATGACCTCCAGAGATCCCTTCCAACCTTAGCCATTCTGTGGTTTTGTAATTCTGTAAATGTAGGTGTTTCATCTATATCCCTATGATGCACTAGATATGTGTGTTTAATTAAGTTCTCATGTGCACTGCTTTGAATGTATTGATTTTTTTATATTTTTACAATATTTCCACTACAAGGCTAATCTTAAATTTTCACAGGTTCTTATCTCTGGTTCCATTACAGAAGGAAAGGAATCTTCTGTTTATTCATATTGGCTACTATTTTTCATATCTGATATAACTTCATACATTGTTATACTAAGACTTCCTAATGAAACTATTCTTTTAAATATCCAGACAGTTTTCTTCCAGAAATACTGTGGGCATTTTTCCTTTCATCAACAATTCATTCTCTAAAATAAAGCCTGGAGGTGGTGGCTTTGTGGGTTTTTTTGCTTTAGAAAATTTAACTGAAAAAGACCGTAACATAATTTGTTTTTTTCCTCACTATCCTACAGATCAGGGGATTTTATTTTTAGACCATGGTTATATTTTGCTGTCATGAAAACCTGCTATTTCAGGTCATTCTCCTGCTTTGCTTCTTATGTTGTGAAACTGAGGAAGTTCTGGCACACGAATTGCTCTCACGTATGGTTGAGTAAGATCTTGTGATGGAGTTTTCCAGTACTTCAGTTACAAGCTTTTTAAAAATTGGGGGTTTAGAGGTTTCTGATCTTTTATAACTATTACTATGTATATGCACGCACCTGCAAAAGCCGGTGTTTACACACACACTCTTATGTCTGAAACCCACTAGGACTGTAACATAAAATGTTTTCCTATGTGAAAATAGGTTTGTTAACAATCGACCTTGATACATATACAAGCACAGAATCAGAGTCCACGAAGACACTGGCCCAAAAATAATTTTCTAATATTATATGTAATGTGGCAAGGTTTTTGAAAGGGCTGAAAGAAGCTGTGACACACAACCAAAATCAGAGGAACAATTGTAGATGAGATAGGGTACTCCAAGGTTTTACAAATAACACTAATCAGCTTTGTAGGGAAAACTGAATTCAACACACATTTTATGAATGAAAAGCATTCAATAAAAATGTTGCTTCACTTAGGATCTTTCAAATGACAGTAGAAGACTCTAAGTACTTGAATTGTCTTAGATGTCTAGAGCTGCATGAGGATTCTTAGGAGCAGATGCTTCAGTAAGGAAGCTCATCTGTAATTGCAAACATCGCTTTGGAATCTTGACTAGGAGTTCTTAACAGCTTGATGAACATAAGATATTTTAAATTAAATAATCAGGTCAAAGTGAAGCAACATTTGTATCTAGCACTGGACCAGCTCATAATAAAATGGTTCTATAGGGCCCCAGCCTTTTCTGGAGTAGTATGTGGAAACCAAGAGAAATATCCATGGGTTCCTTTGATGACACCGCGCATTTACGTTTAAGAAAACTCAACTTTGTCCTTAGGAGGTATCTATAACAGGTAGAATACCTGTAGGGAATGAGTTAATTCACCCAAATATATTTTTTCCAGTACTTGAAAGAAATAAGTTGAATGTTGTAACGAATGCATTTCCCATGGAAATCCTATGCTTCTAGGAAGAGTAGACTATCATTTTCTACAGTGTTGTTTGCTTGAAGTTTGAAGGTATATAGAGAAATAAAGGTATCTATTATGGATTGTTTCATACATAAACTCTGTTGCATATAATGATAAACTAGCTTTTTCATTTCCATTTTTTACCTTTCTTTGACAAAAGGACACATTTAATCTGCAGTTTTGGCCTTATTTTCAATAACAATCATCACAGAAGATACTGTGTTTACACAGATTTGGAAAGCATATTTCTTCTCTAATACTCTAATAGACATGTGGTTGCATTAAATTTTCATTGTCCACAGATGAGACGTTCACATCTGAGCTTTCCACTTGAACTCTTAAGTTGTAGAAATAATAATTTCTGGGGTGCAATTAGATTTCATATTAAGACAGAAATGTGTAAAGGGACTGTAAAATACTTGTTCAGATGTGAATGTGTGCATTATGCACATCTAAAACAAGTTATGCCTTTAAATACATCAGAATGATTTTTTTTTCCCAGTCTATGAGCTATTCTCAAGTTTATTGTTTTCTGTTTTGTTTTTTTTAAGAATTTCCCAGCTATTAGGATTTTTTTTTATGATGTTGAATATTTCTAAGATATCACAATATCAGTATGGGTGCCGCTGCTAGGGCTATTTCATAAAATAAAAATGATTTTGACATTTTCCCTTTACATACATGACATTTTAGGCCCATTAGGACACTTATATATGTTTGGGGTTTTGTTGGGGTTTTTTTGAGGGAGGTGGAGGGTTGCATTGGTCTCCTTATAAGAGCTTATACTCACTGAACTTTTCTTTTTTGTCTGTGTGGCTTGCTTGAGTGAAATGGCTTGCTTTGTAATATTTCCTACGTTATTCTCTCAATGTTCTTTTATGCAATACAATATCAACCCATTGCAAACCTCTAGCTGTAGCTTTTCCTTGTAATTTCCTTTTCATCACTCCACCTGAATGAATGTTTAGCTTTTCACCCCTATCCCTACCGGTGACAATCATATTGTTGACAACAACACTATTCTTCCCTAGGAATGCAGGTAATTTGGTGTACTGGACATTTCTGTCTTCCTTTTAAATGTCTTTCATGCCCTAACTGTACTAAATCTTCTATTCTTACGTTCTAAGCAATTCTCTTGCTTTAGGCAAGTCCTAAATTTCAGTATGTCCAGTGGTATCTGTGTCGTTTGCAAATAACACTCTGCTACAGTTAGTTGGACACTACTTAGAGACACTACAGTATGTATGATTTGTATACCTTGTATGTATGGCTACCTTTATACAGGCATACAGATATATATGATTGAACTGTTAACTGAATCTCACCTCATTTCATCAATCAAGGAAAAATACCTTGGGTTTTTTATAGCTGCTCATTTTTTAGTAACAATAATGCAGCATCATTGTAACAGAACTACTCTTGCAGAATAGAGACATTTCCACGACAAATGTTTCTTTTCGAAGAATTAAGATATATAAGTGAGGGGAGGGGAGGGACACTAAATACAAAACTGTCAGAAACTAAATAATCAATATAATTTTTCATCTTTTTATTATTTTTTTTTCCCTGCTAGGGTAATATCTAAATTCAGAGTGAAAAACAAACAAAAAACCAAAACAAAAACCAACAACATTGGAGAAGATAGATAAGTGGATAAATAAATATTAGATCACCAGATTTAAATGACCATGTTTTTAAAACTTAATGCATTACCTTGACAATCCTCCTGAAAACTGCAAATCCAGACAAAAGGGATCATTAAAGTTTGAATTTGAAAGTTGGCCATTATTCCACTGAAGTTTTCAGGTTCTGTTTTATTTCCTATTATCTTACCTTTAATGACGAACTTATTTATTAAAAATATACTATTTTTTTCTCTTATTTTGTGTTTAAAACCTTGAAAAGAATACAAAGTATTAAGAACATACCAGCTAATTGCTTCTGAAGTTGTCTTCCCTCAGAATCCTCCATTTCCTAAGAACTTTATTCTACCTTTTGCACCACTTCTTTCAAACTCTGAATGTGTCTGCAGTCTTTAACCCCAGTAGCCAAACTCCTTTACTTGAATATACTGTTTCAGTAGCAACCATGAAAGATTTTTCATTTATATTAATTTTTACCTTGATGCTACATTTGAATGCTTTAGAGCTCACAATAATAAGGACATGCCTTAAAATATTTTTGAACAATCTTTTATAAAACACTAGAGACAATTAAAGATACTTTAATTACTGTCCAGCATTAGTTATAAGAACCTGAGCAAGAGCTTGATTTAGAATAAATGTCCTCATTTGTTCTGGTGCCATCCCCTCTTAATGATGAGGTTCAGATGAACCTCACTTCCTTTTCAGAGATCATTTCATGGTCTCTGCAATGTCTTTTGTTAGTAATGTCTACCACTTGTATATCCATGTATAAACTATTTGCTTTTATAAATCAAGACTCTTGAGTCTGTCACTTCTTAATTTAGTTCACCTTGTTAATTTTCATAGGACAGGTGAAAAGAAGTTCTAGATATTTCTTAATCCTTCTATCATGTTGTTTTCTTCTATTTTTCTTAGCTGTCGTGGTGATGACATACAAGGCTTAGTTCACTTATAACCTCTGAGATTTACTAGACTATCTAAGGCATCCACAAAAGACTCATCTATATTACACAAGAACTGCAGACAACTTACGCCCTTTTGAACTAGAAAAATCCATAAAGCAGTAGATGGCTGAGATGTGCTGAGAACTGAATCAGCCTTAAGTTTCTAATATTAGTCATCATTTTTGTGAAAATGCTTGGAGTTTTTAAAGTTTAACAAAAAGGACCGAGTTTGTAGTACTGTATTTCTGATGCTTTTAATTGGCAGTTTACTTCATACAACCTCCTCAAGGCAAAAAAGATCTTCTGAAAAAATGCAATAAGTCTTGCTGTTCCAAGCATAATTTCGTTATATTCATAGTATTCACAAGCTGTAATTTATTTTAATTACTGTGGAGCAAAACTTCACTGGGCTTGAAGAATTTCTGTACTTTCCATCTGAACAATTGAAAGTTTCCTAACTTCCAATGGTTCCAGCAGAACATAATCTTTCCAACTAAGAAATACATTACATTCTTGAAAACAATAATTATGACAATTTGTGTTAAAAATAAGTAACACTAAAATGTTAAGATATATTTATTTATTTAGGAAAATACCTTGCTGTTTCAGCTTGCGAAACATTGTAAATATGTAGTTTAGAGAGTTACACAGCCATTTAATCATTTAATGCTAATTATAGAATTTTGAAAGGTACTTAAGAAAATAGAGAATATATATAATAGACTGGTATAACAAGATATGTGCAGCCAAGATTCATCAAATTTTGCCACTGACTTCCTATGAGGTAGTTGCCTACCACTAAATTCCAGTTTTTATTTCACTTAACTTTCTGTGACTCACATAATAAACAAAAATGTTTACAAATGGCAAATAAGCTACCTAACCTACCTAACTCCCCAAAGTCTATCATATGTCAACTTTCTCTGATGATCGACTATTAATATGGAATGAAGACTGATGGATTTCAGATAAATATTTCTCTAACTTACTCAGAACTCTGCACAGAGAGACACACAAACAAGATTTAAAATCAGAAAGTGACTAGGCATTGCAATGCTTGATAATGTATTTATTGACTAAAATTTAGAAAATTCATTACAAGAACGGAATTCACAGTGCTGAATAGTACATGTATAGATTACATGAGAGAATTATATACCAAAGAATAGGGTAAAAGTAAGCTTGTAAACCAATAGGAAATGCTGGAGGGAAACACATCTTAAAGTACATCACTCTTGGATTTAGGTACCTTATTTCCAGTTGCGGTTAACTGTTGTGTGAACTTGGGACCAATGTGACACATACATAGTTCATATATTTCCTATAGGAAAGAAACGCCAAAACAAAACACAATGGCAATTAGTCGGAGAGGTTGTAAATTATCTCACATTTGACAGAAGAGTCCTGTTCTTCTTGCAGAACTGAGCCCACTGTAGTGGGTTGACCTTGACTGGCTGTCAGGTGCCCATCAAGCTGCTCTATCACTCCCTCTCTACAGGAAGACAGGGGAAGAAAATACAATGAAATCTCATGGCCCAAGATAAGGACAGGGAGATCACTAACCAATTAACATCGTGGACAAAAAACAGACTCAGGGAATATTAATTTTATTTATTGCCAGTTAATAACAGAATAGGAGAATGAGAAGTAAAAACAATACTAAAGACGCCTTCTGCCTCCCCCTCCCCCCCCTCCCCCCTTCTTCTCAGGGTCAATTTCACTCCTGACTATTCAATCTCCCCCTACCACAAGCGGTATAGAGGGATGGGGACCCCCTGCTCCAGGGTGGGAACCCTTCCACACGACACAGCCCTTCACAAACTATCAAAAGTGGGTCCTTCCTATGAGCTGAAGCTCTTTAAGAACTGCTCCAACATGGGTAATTTCCACGGGATAGAGTCCTTCAATAATGGACTGCTCCAGGTTGTGTGCCCCATGGAGTCACAGTTTCTGCCAGGATACATGCTCCACTGTGGGCCCTCCACAAACTGCACTCACCTTCAGGACATACCTACTGTAGCCCATGGGCTTCAGTGTGGATATCTGCTCCACTATAATCCTCCATGGTCTATAGGAAGACAACCTGCATCCCAATGATCTTCTTCATTAATGACCTGGATGAAGGGATAGAGTATACCCTCAGCAAGTTTGTTGATGATGTGAAACTGGGAGGAGCAGCTGACACACCAGAAGACTGTGCTGCCATTCAGTGAGATTTGGACAGACTGGAGAGTTGGACAGAGAGGAACCTCATGAAGTTCAACAAGGGCAAGTGTAGGGTCCTGCACCTGGGGAGGAATAACCCAATCCACCAGTACAGGTTAGGGGTTGACCTGCTAGAAAGCAGCTCTACAGAGAAGGACCTGGGTGTCCTGGTGGACAACTTCACCATCAGACAACAATGTGCTCTTGTGACAAAGGTGGCCAATGGTATTTTGGGGTACATTAAAAGTGTGACTAGGAGATTACACACTTCTGGTGTCTTCTCAAAGAAGCCATCCTGCAGCAAAAAATACAGATGAGAAAAGTCTGGCTTCTTGGCCTGACGGTAAACACAGTTATCCAAAATGGGAACTTCTTAGTTGTGTTTCTAGAATTATCATGGGATGAGAAGTTTCTGTTCTTTGGTTTGGTATTTTTACTTATTCTGCATAACATCTAATACAAAGCAAAGATTAAAGAATTCTGGTTTCCAATAGATTAGATCCATTTAAATTTGGGAACCAAACCCTTTACTAGAATTATTTTTTACTTTTTAGAGGTATCTTAGATCTTTTTCAGTCATTATTGTTATTTTCATTAGGGGTATCTATTCATATAATTAAGAAAAATCAATAAAATAATAACATTTTAGTGTGTAAAACAGGAAAACAATGCAATCATATAAGACACTAATTGTCTCATGACTTATGAGGAAGATCAAATTTAACAAGATGAATAATGCAGAAATAAATTTACATATAAATTATACTTGCAAACAATCATAATAACAATAACTGTAATTAATTGCATCAATCATAAAAGACATAAATATATATTAAAATAAAATAAAGACCTTTAAAACACACCTGGATAACTTTACAAGAAAGAATAAACAATACAAATTACTTAAAATAACTGGTAATGAAAAGAATGCAATTTCTCTCTCACATTTTGACTAAATATTGTTCAGCCTAGTGTTATACAACTTGTCTGTATAATATCAACGAAATAGACTGTTCAATATTTGGTCTTCTATTTCTATATATATTGATAGACTGTGAAATCTAAGTATTTAACCTTTTCTTTCTTTATCCATAGTTTAATTTGAAAATGCATAGCCCTGAAAATTCTTAGTAGCATGCCATTTGTTTCTAAAAAATGCAGTATGGATTCTCTTTTTGCATTTACCATAGAATCACAGAATGGTAGGATTGGAAGGGACCTCTGGAGATCATCTAGTCCAACTCCCCTGCTAAAGCAGGTTTGCCTAGATTAAGTTACACAGGAACATGTCCAGGTAGGGTTTGAAAGTCTCCAGAGAAGGACACTCCACATCCTCGCTGGGCAGACTGTTCCAGTACTGTCACCCTTATGGTAAAATTTTTACCTATATTCAGGTGGAACTTCCCATGTTCCAATTTGTGTCTGTTGCCCTTGGTCCTATCACTAGGCGGCACTGAAAAGAGTCTGGTCCCATCGTCTTGACACCCATCCTCTAGATATTTATNTTCTTTTTAAATGAATGCCTTTTTTTCCATTAAATAATATAACAATGATGCTAGTAAATATATAATATATTTTAATATGCATGTATAATCTGTATTATAATTGTGAATTATAAATAATGAAATGTTTTTAAAGTAGAATCACTAGGTGCTCAGGCAATCTCTCTCTAATTTGCATTTGATACATTGTGGATTATCTCTAATTACTTTTTACAAGAAACTATACATGCTACCTGTTTTCCAGGGCAGAGATCGTTCCCTAGCCTTTTTTTCTTTAGCCATAGAGACTTGCCTGGAGATAACAAAGTTCACTAAGGATGTATCTGGTCAGATTCAGCTTAGTGCATAATGACAGAAATAATACTTCCACAAGTTTTATGAAAATATTTACTCTACTAGTGCATACCTTTGGGTTTTTTTTGTTGTTTGGGGTTTTTTTTCATATTTGAATGGCAGTGATTTTAAATACTTTTGCTGCATAGGAATAGTTTTACTTTCATGTAGGTTCAGGTCCAGGTTCACAAACAACTGCATTTAATGTCCACAGTGTAAATAAAGTTCCAGTGGAAATGGAGGATTTTATTGTTGATTTAAACAGCCATAAAGGTATCCCTAGAAGGGGAAAGTTACTGAAATTTTTTCACTTTCATGTATGAAAATGCTTGCAGGTGCGGTGTCCAACTTGAAGCTCTTCTTTGAAGATTTAGAATAACTGAAAAAAATTCAGGGCGAAAGTAATAAATTAGAAGCTGAATCATAAGTGGTTTTATCTATGTTATCTATGCTATTAAATAATGAACATTAATTTCACCTGAAGTGAAAAATATATATTATTTTTGTGTGTTCTTGGTTTAAAAAAAAACCTAGATATTTTAAAATCTTTTTTATTATTTAAATAATAATAATAAAAATTTTAAAAATAATAATTTTTAAAAAAAGGTAATATTAAAAAAAAACAGTAAAAATTAATAGTTGCTCAATAGTTGCTCAATTCCTTCCATTTCCAATTGGCCCTTATCATTTATGTAAAAATACATTTGGCGCTTGTAATGTAAAACCTGGTGACTTGCATATGAAAACATAGTTCAAGAGAAAAAAAAAGATGTTGATCATTCTACAAATATTTGAGGACTTAGCTTGAACTGATCAAATAGTATTGTCTGAAAAAATGACATGTGTGACAGATAAAATCACAAGTTTAATGAAGAGTCTAATGCTAGGAGCATTCACACACAATTTAAGAAAACCTGATTCAATTTATTCTTCTGCCTCAGGAGACTTAAGCCTGCCATTTACCAGAGGATTTTCTTAAATACTAAGATGGGGAGTACCTAGGAAAGAAAAAAACAATTTTCTATACCTTTTCATTGCCTGTCTCAAGGCATCCTTTGATAAGTGGAAGAATGGATTCGAACCTTAACCCTCTCTTTTCAAGGCGACTGTTCTAAACTACAGGCTTTTGCATATATTATATTTGTTATACTATTTTGTATATATTATATTTGTTATCTTCCCCAACATTCAGCAGTTTGTTATTTAGAAATTCTATGCAAAGTTCAGCAGCTAAAAAGCAGGCATTGAAACTTTCTAAATCTCCACCGCTACCTATCAAGCTTTCAGGCAGTTTGGTCAAACTGTTGGGAAAAATGAGTTCATTCAGTATCAGAGGATTTAATTAATATTGTTTCCCATTAAAGAATTCCTCATTTAGAGAGAGGTGTGTAAGCTTAGTCCTAAATTTTCCTTAGTTTTGTTAATAATGTTCAATATAAAATGTAACATTCCACTTAGTGTAAAATATTATAACTTGGTTTTTTTTTAAGCAGGTAGGACAAGAAAAAGAAATACACATATATTTGAGTTAGATAAATTACTGGAGTTTAGTAGAAGAGGCTTCAAGCTATGTTTAAAAATAATTTACTCACCTATCTTCATCTGTTCATATGACAATCCTTGTTCCTTTATGAAGTTTCAATTTATTTTTGATAGAAGTGTTTAAGAGGATGGTAAAACTCTCCTAGCCCACCACTCACTTCCCATCTGCTATAACTCTGAAGAGAGACATAAATTAACTATTGAGACATGTGTGGCTCTTTGGACTGCAGAGAAATTAGCCGTGGGAAAGAGAACAGCACTTTAATGAAGTGAACACCTTGAAAACATGAACATTTTCTTTCTTCTGTTTTCAAAGCATTAATCCTCATTGTAACTATGACGACAGCTTGACATAGTCCTGATTTGAGTATTCTTTCTGCTCGAGACACAAATACAATAGTGGATATTTTATTATTATATGAGATACTTATTATCTCAAGCTCTCTGATAACATGAATATGTAAAAATCCTGCATACACATCAGAGTTCATTCGTATTTTACAGATGAGAAGACTGAGGTGAAGCTGATTTGGTTACTAAAATAGTGGCAAATACACATTGGGAATAAAACATAACAATATACCTGGTATTCCTTGATGGGATGTGGTAATATTCTTTGGAATTCAATAACTGGTACTCTAATTGCTCAGATCAGGGACCTGTTGAAATACATGACAGCCTCCTTGTAAAGGGAAAATAAAATGCCCCTTGAGCCCTTAGTGGCTGTCTGTTTATATCTGTTAAGGACACACACATCAGTGAAACTGGTTTAGTGAATTAAAATTACTCATAAGTAAGAACTTTAGTGCTGTATTGAGGTATTTATAAAACACTTGACAAATGTCTCATCTGGACAGTAAAAGTAGTTATGTGTGCATGATTTTAAACAGTTAAGCTTCTAATATGGTACGACAGGAACAGTTTTGAATTTTTTTTCTTGCTTTTTAATAATTTGAAGTATCTGATTTAAATTACATTTTCTTTATCAAAGAAATGGCTCCTCATATTACAGTCGGAGGTTACAGCTGGTGAATATTAAGCTCACCTACATGTTGTGTACCCTCTGGGTGTCTTCTTATCTCATGGTACTGTAAATCTTGTCTAACAAAAAATAACCAACCAAAACCTCCCTGCCCCTC
>VYZX01029740.1:27127-41431 GCA_013401335.1 Brachypteracias leptosomus
AAAACACCAACAGGAGAAATGATATACTGATTTTTTTTAATTTTTTTTTTGGCAGGGGGGGGGCAAGCAGACTTTATAGGGCAAATGTTTGAGGTATTGAAAATACCTGCTTCATAAGAGAAGACAGTTTACTCCTCAAAGCAAAAAGAGAAGATAACATTTTTCAAAGATTTCACTCTGCTAAAGAAACATTTTTAGAAGTTGCAAGAAGAAAGAGTTTTGCATTATTTTTATTCTAAAAAGGTGTCAGTTTGCTGATCTGATTTGTGAAAAGTATAGCTCAGGAGAAAACAAGCAGCAATGAGCAAGCAACCATGTTCACAGTTAACAGCCAATAGAAACCAATTAGGCTTATCATAGAAGCAGTGATTTTTGTAGACATTGTATTTAAACAATCTATTTTAGCATGCTATGCATCCACGATACTGAAAACTATTTCGAAAAATAGCATCAAGGCACAAGATAATATATTCAATACTTTTCAAAGGAAATTTGAAAATGATTAGTATTTATGATCACTCTTAGGTTATCTAAAAAATAATAAAAACTATTTTGTAGGCTAAGAAGGATTGTGCAAAATTAAAATGGAGAAAGTTCTAAGAAGATGGCTTATATATTATATATCTTCCTTTTGATTCTGTCCTTGGTAAGACTAGACCTGATTTAGTAGCTGTGCCATTTTCACCATAAAACTGAGGCTGGCAATTAATTTAAAGGAAGTATTTCAGATTTAGAATCTTTATTGTTTTCAAAATTGTATAGATTTTCACTAATGTCATTCAGTGTTTTATAGGGATTCTTTACCCATGCCTTAGAGAGCTTGTTGAGTCCATT
This sequence comes from Brachypteracias leptosomus, assembly GCA_013401335.1. Lineage (NCBI taxonomy): Eukaryota > Metazoa > Chordata > Aves > Coraciiformes > Brachypteraciidae > Brachypteracias > Brachypteracias leptosomus. The sequence continues at coordinate 27,962 of VYZX01029740.1, forward strand.
AAAATGACACAGATAAGGAGAAAACCAAAACAGATGGAGGTCTAGAGAAAATAAAGATGATGAAATGTTACATTACTTTATCAGAAGAATGTCCTGATGGTCTTCTTTAGGGAATGATGTGTAAGAAAATAAGGAAGCAATAACAGAAGAACAGGTTTTGAATAAGGACACTACAGTGCAGACAAATAATTCCATGTGAAGGAGAGAGGGAAGGAAACACATGGAGCTTGACAGTAACAGTGGAAGGAGAGGACAAATAGATGAAAAGGATGCACAGAGTATTCAAGCCACAAAGAGAGATGTGTGAAAGATCAAAGAGGGCATTAGGAGTTACTCATTCCACTGAGAAAACTGAAGTTGGAATTAAAGAAGAGAAGAACCACTGAAAAAAACTCAGAGAGATTGTGGAGAGAATGGATCTGATTATTAAGTCTACAAACTTAATGCTTGAATTCTGGTGCTTTATTCAAATGATCATATAACTATAGTGTTGGAAAAGAGCTCCAGGAAAAGACATGTGTTAGCTATGTATCACTTAAAAGCTTAATTACTAGCTATAAGTGATGTTTGAAGGGTGTACAAAGTAAAGATATGTCAATATTTGATTTTTATGTAACTGTCCACTACAGATCACTAACAAAACTAGTTGCCTGACTGATATATCTCTGATTTGACTGTTATGCAAAGTAACTCTTCATTCACTGCTGCTTCAGTAAAATTTGTGCTGTTTCAAAACAAGGAGTTTCTTCTTGTAATAGTTGTGCCTGCAGAAATACAGATGAGTTCTACCTTTCCTATTGATTAACAGTTCAGCTGATCAATCCAGAGAAAAAAAATAATTTTAAGAAACTAGTGATGAAAGCAGTAAAGAAAGTCAAGAGTTCATTTTTAACAATACCAGCTTGTTTTTCCATCCATGCAAAAGCAGAGAAGGTTGTTTAAATGATGCTGATCTAAACTTGCTCTAAAGAAGAAAGGAGAAAGAATTAAAAATAAATGCTTTTCTCTTTTTGCTCACTAACCATCTTTACTAGGTCAAGCCCATGTCTCATCTTGTTACCTGTTGAAAAGTTAAATTGCATGCAATTCGATTGCATGCCCAATTAGATAAGCAATTGTCAGTGGCGGCTGTGGCAATCTCATCTTTTTGACAATGTAGACTAAGAATCAATATAAAACAAAGATAAAACAGAGCAAAGAAATATGATTTTGCTATATATTTCTCTTTTTTATGAGTTCATTCCTAGTTTACGCCCTTACAAAGCACTATTTTGAAATGGCATTAACAACATAGTGTGAGAAGATATTTTTTAAAATGACTTAAAACTACATCTAAGTTACAGACCATTTTCCTTGAGAACTCTCCCGATAAATGTATTGCAACCAAGTGGAAAACATATTCCTTTTCCTGCTGTGTTTGCACATTTGTACTCTTGAGTGCAAGCATATGTATTTGCAATTTCTTCCTGACAGCTTGATTAACCTTGAAATGTTGCAAAATGAAAAAAAAGAACTTTCATAGTTAACTTTCCAAATATACTTGGAAAAAACACTCTAACCTAATAGTCTATAAATAGCTGCTAGTAGCTTTATAATTTTTATATTCTTCCTATTACTCAATGTATAAAATTTCACTTTGTAAAATTAATCATGTCAAAATAAGAGAGTTAGAGGTGCATAAAGGTACACAGAACTTGTATATTGGCCCTTTTATTGGGTGTAGCTGTCCAGGTGTTGGTGGGAGGAGATGCAGGGGGTGGGGAGAGAATGCTTCTGTGAGGAGAGGCTGGGGCTACCTCATGCCAGGCACAGCCAGTTCCATCTGGCTCCAATGGATACACCGTAGGGCATATCTGAGCCCCTCAACCGTAATGATTGCACCTCAGGTAAAGTGTATTTAAGAAAGGGAAAAATACTGCCTGAGAGAGAGGAGAGAGAAAAGAAAGTGTGAGAAAGCACCTTGCAAGCACCCAGTAGAGAGAAGATGGAAGAGGAAGAAGTGCTCCAGGTGGGAGAACAGATTCCTCTGCAGCCTGTGGAGAAGACCATGGTAGAGCAGGTAGATATATATTTTCTGAAGAAACTGCAACCCATGGAGGGCACATGTTGGAGCAGGAGCAAAGTGTGAGGAGAAGGAGGGAGCATCAGAAAGTAACTGTAGTGGCCTGTCCACAATCTCCCATTCCCCACTCCCTTGTGCCACTCAACAGTTTGGGAAGGAGACAGAGGAATAAGAAATGAAGGAGTGAAGTTGAGCCTAGGAAGAAGGAGTGATGGAGGGTGAAGATGATTTAATTTGACTTTATTTCTCAGTATCAAAATCTACTTTAAGTGGAAAAAAAATGAAATTAATATTCCCCAAGCTGTGTCTATTTTGTCTGTAAAGGTAATAAGTATGTGATCTTCCATGAGCTTTTTCATCTTATTTTCTTTTCCTGTCATTTTGAGGAGGGGAATGAGAGAGCATCTGGTTTGACATCTGGCAGTTGGTCAAGGTCAACTCACCACAGCCATGAAGACTAAGATATCCTCAGCATTGATACACACTATCCATGAGGAGTAAAATTGATTTAATAAATGTTTTACTTATTGTTGATTCTTAGAATTTATTTTTGCCATATTAAACTGAGATGCAGTAATAGAATGTATAGACAAAACAATAAAGTATGTCATTAACCACTTAAACCAGTAATATAGGGAGGTTTTATATTTTATTAAATCTCCAGGGATTTTTATTTTGCTAATGCATAAATGGGCTGTATTGTTGTGCAGTTTGCTGCTATTTATCTTCTAATTCCAATGAATTTAGGAGCTGATAAAAGTGCCAAAAAAGACTGCATCAAAGCACATCATAATCTAAATATAACAAAAAGATGAGGAGGAAAAAAATAAACAAAATTAAATAAACAAGATACTGTAGTAAGTGTTCAAAACACTGTAAGTAATAATAACAATTACATTCCTTCTGTGGTCAATTGGTTGATTAGCTTAATTAAATACATTATTGAAATACATGTATATGAAACACCAAAGACCATGCAGACTCCTATGAAACAGGAATATAAGTAACGAAATGCAAACAAAATGAATTGGAGAAAGATGCAAAATCTCATGTTCAGAGAAGAAGGTGAAGACTTATGATATTAGTTCTGGTTTCCATTAGAAAGCAATTAAATGCTTTATTGAATTGTTACATAATAATATTTGAAAAAAAAAATCTTTGGATAGGTGTCAGTTCTAGAATTTTCAGAATATTGTACCAGCTGCAGGCAAGTTTATTCCATGACCAATTTAATTTCTCCTCTCTGAGCTGTAATGTTGTCCATGACTAGATTGTCATTTTTAATATACTTAATAGAGAGCTTTGATCTTTTTTTTTGCACATAAGAAGCTGAAAAGTGTTGATATTTTTCTTACTTTGGAAAAAGTCACATGTAAAGTAGGATTTGATTATGATCACTAGCATAAACCAAAGTAAATTAGGCCCTAAATGTTTCCCTCCTCACTTCAGTCTTTGATGTATATATGAATTCATCTTCTTTTTACATAGAAATTGAACTATCTTATTGAATTATGCCTGTTTATCTTTCTCCTTTGGAAAACAATGGCACTGCACCTAAACAAAACTAAGTCAGGATTCTGCGTCCTACCTAGTCCAGCTATTTTTAAGAGGAAACATTAAGAAAAGTGCTATAGTACTGCATGCAAGGATGTGGAATGAACTGTTGCAGCAACACCTACAGTTTTCAGTGTTGGCCTCAGCACAACAGAAAGAATGGCTGCAGCTCATCTCCTTATTTACATAGCTATAGCCTTTAAATAGTTGTTCACAGGTACTGATAATGTTATCACCTAACAAGCCCATGTAACATGATATTGATGTTATCTGTGTTTTCTGAGAAAAGATTAGTAGTTCCAGTATCTACGAAGTGAATTTATTTCATGAACCATTAGCCCATATTTGAGGAATGTAGTTGTGATGCACTCTAATTATCTAAAGAGACATGCTTAAGGTATTTAAGCCATTTACTGCTATACATCTTCTAATTCCAATGAATTTAGGAATTGATAAATGTTGAAGTGTTGTAACAAATCAATGGATCCATGGAAAAAAACAAAAAAAATCCAAAACACTGAAACTCCTGTTTCAGTAGTTAGGACATAAGCCTACAAAGAGCAGTCACCTGGAATGTATGTGCATCAACAATTTTATCATGTATCAAAACTTTTGAAATGCTGAGGTTCTAGTGTGGTTGACAAAAATCAATTGTTATCACATAACTCATCTATTCCTTATAAGATTAATTTCAAACTGAGGACAATAGGAAATAAAAGAGCTGAATATACTTTTTCATTCTGAATTTTGAGTTGCAAATCTTTAAGGGGACACATTGAAATCTGTGGCATGAACTAAGCAAGAATTTTATTCTAAGGCAAACATTAAAATTAGTGAAGGATTAGGAAAGTTTATTTTAAAATAAAAAAAAAAACAAACCTTTTTTTAAAGTTAACATTTAACTGGGAAACAGCTGTTTGTCATAAAAACTGATAGAAAATGCATCTTCAAACAGCCTGAATGCAAGAGTTTCTGATCAGTTCTCTCTCAGTTTCTTTGGAACTTAGCTCTGATTTCAGAGCATGTTCTATCCTAACACAGTATAGCTAGAAGTAACTATTTCTGTTTATCTAGCAATTTGCTGTGCCTTTCTTTACTTTTAAACTCTACATGTATGTGTATCAATATTTCCTTATCTGTAAATTGCCTTCATTTTTTTTGCAATTTATTTTAAGGATTATTTTCTTTAGTCTTTAACCAGAAATACTGAAGTGTTTCTTGTATGGCACATACTATTACCTTCTATTATGATATGTACTTAAAAAGGAAGTCATTGCTATGACAAAATTAGTGAGTTCTGTACAGCACTGTTTTTTTTCATTTTGTTTGGTTTTAAAGTAAGCATAATGCATATCGAGCTAATGTATTAGCGTGTACTATCTGATCGCTATAGGAGATCAGAAAGAAGTATGAAAGTGTAAAGTGTATTACTTATACCTTATCTTTGAGATATTTGTCTATTCACATGGTTCATGTATGCTGCTAAGGAAAAAGTTGAGGCATCAATGAAAATATTCATGAAGTAAACGGTGTGCCTTTATGAAATCTTTTGAAAAAAAACACTTTAATAACAGAAAGGTGTATCTTTGGATCATATACTACCAGCTTAGAATAAAGCTATGAAAAAAAAACCCAACAAACCAACAGCTTTTTCCAAGACTGCTTCTATGGATGCTCATTAGTTTTAATAAACGTAATTTTATAGTCTAGGGTTCAGATTATAAAAAAATAAAATAAAGATCCTACTGAATTAAGATATCAGATATATTTTCCCAAAATACTACAAAAAATGGAAATTCAGTTACTAAAAACGCAAGTTTCTGTTTAGTGAATCTTACAATTTCCAGAGCTTCATTGCAAGAAAAAAGTCACTTATTTGGTTCAGACTGCTTTCAGATTATTGATTATTTGATTCACGTTTAGCTTGGTATACAGCCAACAAATAGGCAGATACAGATATACAACTAAAAAGCTTACTTCCTCTGAATTTTTCATGTCTGGCTTGTTTAGATTCCAAATTTTATCTTGATACATAGAGGAGATGAGGGTTTGTCCTTCCTATATCTTTAGGCACATAATTAAAACACACAAGGTGGAAATCACAGAATCATAGAATAGTTTGGGTTAGAAGGGACCTTTAAAGGTCATCTAGTTCCAATCCCCTTGCCATGGACAGGGACATCTTCAACTAGATCAGGTTGCCCAAAGCTCCATCCAACCTGGCTTTGAACACTCCCAATGATGGGGCATCCACAACCTCTCTGGGCAACATGTCCCAGTGTCTCACCAACCTCATTGTAAAAAATTTCTTCCTTATATCTAGTTTAAATCTACTCTCTTTCAGTTTAAAACCATTACCCTTTGTCCTATCGCTACAGACCTGAGTAAATGTCTCTCTCCATCTTTCTTATAAGCCCCCTTTAAGTATAGAAAGGCCTTTCCAGAGCGCTCTTTTCTCCAGGCTGAACAACATCAACTCTCTCAGTCTGCCCTCATAGAAGAGGTGTTCCAGTCCTCTGACCATTTCTGTGATCCTTCTCTAGACTCTCTTTAATAGGTCCATGTCTTTCTTGTGCTGGGGTCCCTAGAATTGAATGCAATATTCGAGGCGAGGTCTCACAGAGTGGAGTAGAGGGGATCATTCCAGATTTTGTGTGGATATAGGCAGTTCTGCAAATCCAGTCCTTGATAGTATAACTTTGAGACAAATAATGATTTTAAAACTTCACTTTTCTAAATTTCTGGTTATTATACACAGATATTGCAGTCCCTGAATTCCATTGCCACTTTTTCTGTTTCCCTGGCAACAGGAATTTTCTTGGAGATCAACTCAGGACCAGCTGTAGGTTGCTCTGGCTAGTTTTTACTATTGGAGTGGCGGCAGCTGACTAAGATTCTACTTTTCTGATTTTTTGGGAGGTCTACTGCTTACATGAAGCTGTTACTATACAGAAAATTGATTTTAAACTTAATTTCCTTAGGTCATTGAAACAAAACATTACATTACTGTCATGTCCTTTATCATCTTTGAAAAGCAAGACTGATGTACATCTCAAATTTTAAGTTTGAACACCCGACTTTGGATGAAATGTGCCTACCTACACGCTATGAGTTTCCACAGAACTTTAGTCTCCGTAAGAAATTATTTTAAAACTCACGTTTGTTGCATTGTTTCTTTTCTGCTGTTTTCTTAGTGTGATGGCTTTTGTAAGCTGTTCCTGAATACATAGTGCTTTACCAGCATGAAGTATGGATTCTATGTATGTGACCTAGGAGTATGGATTTTCCTTCAGTTGTTAAAGTAGACAGTAGACAGATACTGCAATTCTTATCATAGTAGTTACTTATCACAGGAACTCTCTTCTTTATCGCTTGCTGCTGCTTTCCAAATGAAAACACTGTCAGCATGAAGAAATTCTGAATGGAAGTATAAGCAGAGAGACTTCCCATTCTTTTACATTTCAAATGTCTGTAGGTTTCCTACTGAGTTCGTTTGGAACAGATTATGTCCTAGATAAGTGAAGGCTATCAGAACTATGGAATTATAATATTTGACAGTCTAAGTGGAAATTTCTTTCCCTTACTTCAGATGTCTTTGAAGTAAAAAATAATGAACTCTTGCACTAGGTAGATAACATTCCTTAATGTAGGTAGATATTTCTGCATCCCTCATTGCTTTATAAATAATAACAAATATCTACTGATTATTAGAAACCTGCCTTCCTGAATGTCACTGTCAAAGTGAAATTGAAGTCTTATTGTTAGCAAGCAACTTACATAAAAGAAATTAAAAGCTAAAATTAACGTAGAACCATAGAATGGTTTGGGTTCAAAGACACCTTTGAAAGTCATCTAGTTAAACCCTCTGCAGTCAGTAGGAATGTCTCTACCTAGATCAGGTTGCTCAGAGGCCTGTCATGCTTGGCCTTGAACACCTCCAGGGGTGGGACCTCCACCACATCTCTGGGCAACCTGTTCCCGTGTTCCACCACCCTCACAGTAAAAAACTTCTTCCTGATGTTTGAACTAAATCTACTGTTCTCTAGTTTAAAACCATTGCCCCTCATCCTATTGCTACATGCCGTTGCAAACAGTCCTTCCCCAGTTTTCTTGTAGGCCCACTTCAGGTACTGGAAGGCTGCTATAAGGTCTCCTCTGAGCCTTCTTTTCTCCAGGCTGAACAACCCCAGGTCTCTCAGCCTATCTTTGTAGGAGAGGTCATTTTTGTGGCCCTCCTCTGGACCCGCTCCATCAGGTCCATGTCCTTCTTGTGTTGAGGGTTTCAGAGCTGGATGCAGTACTCCAGGCAAGGTCTCATTAGAGCAAAGTAGAGGGGCAGAATCATCTCTGAATATCTGTTGGTCATGCTTTTTTGATTCAGCCCAGAATGTGATTGGCCTTCTGAGATTCAAGTGCACATTGTTGGCTCATGTCCAGTTTTTTGTCCGCCAGTACCCCCAAATCCTTTTCTGCAGAGCTGCTCTCTATTACATCATCCCCCAGCCTGTATTGATAGCAAGGATTGTCCTGACCCCGGTGCAGGACCTTGCACTTGGCCTTGTTGAACCTCATGAGGTGTACATGGGCCCACTTCTCCAGCTTGTGTAGGACCCTCTGGATGGCATCCTGTCCCTCTGGCATGCCAACTGCACCACCCAGCTTGGTGTCATTTGCAAACTTGCTAAGGGTGCACTCAATTCCGTTATCTATATCATTAATTAATATATTAAACAACACTGGTCCCAGTACAGACCCCTGAGGGACGGCACTTGCCACACATCTCCATCTGGACACTGATCCATTGGCCGCTACCCTCTGGATGCAACCATCCAGCCAATTCACTATTTTCATTATCATTTCATTAGCTTCATTGTCATTTAGCTGCCAGAAGTTTCCTGTGATACTGATTATTTAAATTTTGTGTAGCTTTGTCATATTAATTTATTTTCAGTCACTGAAAACTTGTAAGAAAGAAGCTTTGCTAACTTGCATTTTATGCAAATTATATGCAATATAGTAATCTAATATGGTACATTCATACATCTGATTCACTACAGTCATTAGTCTTTTGGCAGTGCCTTCAACTGGAACAGAAATCAGTATTCAATTGGAGGTAACCCTGTCTTACATGTGGCTCAGTCATAGAATCATAGAATGTTTTAGGCTGAAAGGGACCTCTAGAGGTCATCTGGTCCAACCTCCCTACAAAAATAGGGACATCTCCACCTAAGTCAGGTTGCTCAGGGTCCTGTCAAGCCTGATCTTGAATGACTTCAGGGATGGGGCCTCCACCACCTATCTGGGAAGCTCATTCCATTGATCTATCACCCTCATGTTAAAGAACTTTTTTCTAATATCCAGCCTAAATCTATCCTTTCCTAGCTTAAAACCATTACTCCTTGTCCTATCATTGCAAACCTTTTTGAATAGACCTTCCCCTGCTTTCCTGTAGGTCCCCTTCAGGTACTGGAAGGTCACTATAAGGTCCCCCCAGAGCCTTCTCTTCTCCAGGCTGAACAGCCCCAATTCTCTCTTTCAATGAAGTTTCAGAAAAACTTATAACAGAACCGAAAATGTTGAAGTGGGAAGGTACTTCAGGAGATCCTCTAGTCCAACTGGCCTTCTCTGAGAAGGACCGACTAAAGCAGGTTTTTTTCCAGGGCCGTGTCCAATAAGGTTTTTAATATTTCCAAGGACAGTGATTTCCTAGCTTCTCTGAGAAAACTGTTCCTAGGTTTGATCACCACCAAAATAAATAAATTTTTAAAAATTGTGCTTAAATAGAATTTATTTGTATCTCTTGCTCTTTATTCTGTCATTGGAAACAGCTGAGTAGTCCAGCTCAATACTCTTATCAAGATATATTAATACCTGATGGTGGGGGAAGATCCCTCTGAATCTTCTCTTGTTCAAACTGAAACAACTCCAGTTCTCTCAGCCTCTTCTGATATGACAGTTGATCTAATACTTTCGATGAAATCACTCCAGTATGTCCACTTCTTTCCTGTACTGGGGAGACCAGGCTTGAATACAACACTCCAGATATGGCCTCACCAATGCTGAATAGAGAGAAAGTATCATGTCCACTGATTTTCCATCAACCCTTTTCCTCAGGCAGTCCAGGATGTTATTGGCCTTGTTTGTCTCACGGCCACATTGCTGCCTCATGGCCAAAGTGTTGTCCTCCAAGATCCTTAACTCTTTCTCAGGATAGGTGCTTTCCAGCATGTATTGATGTATGGGAATAACTCCTGCCCAGGTTCAGGGCTTTGAACTACCCTTTGATGAATGACATGAGGTTCCTCTATGCTTATTTATCTAGCCTGATGAGGTTCTTCTGAATGACAGTGTACTCATCTGGTATATCAGCCACTCCTTCCAGTTTTACACTGTCTCCAAACTTGCTGAGGGTGGACTTGGTCCCATCATCTAAGTTACTAATGAAGAGACTGAACGATGCTGAACCCAGTGTCAATCCCTGGTGTACACCACTAATAACTGGCCTCCAGCTGGACTTCATGTCACTGTTCATAATGCCTTGAACCTTGCAGTTCAGTATACTTCACTGTCCACTTACTATCTGCCCCATACTTTGTAAGTTTGTCTATGACAATGTTAGCATCCTCTTGAGGACCAGGTTCTGAGAATTTTAGATTTCTTCCAGTTGTCTGAAGAAGACTTTTTCTAATTCTTCCTGGTGGTCCATAGCAGATATGCACAACGTGACCCATATTGGCTTTACCTCAGACCACTGGTTCTCGATTGGCTCATTATCTACCTCCAGATCTCTATGCATTCCCATAAAGGGCAAGTCCACCACTGTTGTCCTTTCCTGTCCTACCTGTATGCACCAATGGCAGCACATCAGTCATGCAAGCTGTCTCATCACATCTCTGATATTCATGAGTTTGTTGCCCTGCAAGTGCATGCAGACTTCTAATTCTTCTTGTACATTTCCCATGCTGTGTGTGTCAGTGTACAGGCACTTCAGAGAGGTACCAAGTCATATTGATTTCCCATCAGAAAAGAGAGTGCTTCTGCCATATTGCTGTCATCTCACTGTTTCCTTTTCGGTGTGAATAAGCTGGAGTTCAGCCCCTTTTATTATTTTATTTGTTATTTTTGAGGTCTCTTGTCCATATTATCTTTGCTTGTCAAGCTAGTCCACCATTTCCTCATTTGACTGTGGGTTTTCAACTTTCTCCTCTGTCATTCTTAGTTTAAAGTTCTCCACATCAGTTTGGCCAGCTTTTTCCCCACTTTATCAGGTGGATAACTTTTCATACTAGCAATTCCTCAATTCTCCAAGAGGGTCTTATAGAGATAGAAGCCAAATCCTCTTGCTGCCAGCAGGATATAGAGATCTTGTGTTTACTTCTCCTCAAGTCCTTCCACACACCAGCAGAATCAAGAAAACAACCTGGATCTCCATGTTCTTGGACTCATCTCACCTCCAGAGATGTTTAAGTCACTTTCAAAACACTAAAAGTGCCTTCTGGCAGCTTGGTTGTTGCTCACAGAAAAGAAGTAGAGAATAAAAGTTCAAGAACCACCCAAGCCTTAGCAAATTTTCAACAACATCCTTGGTCCAAGGCCCCAGCAAGCAACAAAACTCCACAGACAGCAGGTCAAGTTGGGAAGCAGGAACCTCCATCCAGTACTGCAGGGATGCTCCTCAGTGGTATCACTCACCACTTCTTCCTGATGCTGCTACATGTCTCAATCTCAGCCATCTCAGATGCTTTGCTGGGGAGTGCTCCTAGCTCCTCATCTGCTTCCAGGCACCGAACCTCTTTTGTAGTTGCAAAACTGCAAGTGGAGCAGTAACCATTCTCCTGGTACCAGAGGTAACACAATTCCAGCCTTCACCTCATAGGAATCTCTATNACTTTGTAGTATCTAGATTTTACCATATGAGCTGTTTACATGTAAGATCTCACGCTGCAGGAGACTTAGGAGAAATCAAGAAGGCAAACCTGGAGGGNCTCCTTCAATATAGTGAGAAGTTGAGGCTTTTGTATCTGCAGGGTCTCAGAGAAGATCAAGTCTTTCACATTATTTATGATGCTGCTCAGTCCATTGGCTCCCTCCTGCAGCTCCTTTACTTCAAAATACGATATTTCACTACGTAAAGAGGGGCTCTAGAGGAGATGGAGCCAGGCTCTTCTCAGAGGTGCACCGCAAAGAAACAAGAGGCAAAGTTCTAAGACTCAAACACTGGACATTTCTGCCAGAAATAAAGAAAAAATGCACATTAAGAGAGGTTAAACACTGGAACATGTGACCTAGGAAGGTTACAGGATCTCCATCCTTGGAAATTTTCAAAACTTGACCAGACAAAGCCATAAGCAGCCTGATATGACTTTGAAATTAGCTCTGCTTTGAGTAGGAGGTAGAACTAGATGGCATTCAGAAATGCTTTCCAACCTATTGTATGACTTTATGAAATATGTTTTAAAGCTGGCAGTCAGTACCTTTTGAAATTTACAAAAATTTAAAAGCAGATAATATTAGAAATATTATTGCTAGTCATCTTTACTTGTAGTTTTTGTACAGACAAAGTAAATGAGGCTAAAAAGAGGAAAGTTAGAGACATCAGATACTAATCCTTAGCCTTTGCTTCTTCTATATTTCTTTGAGCAATCCAACTACCAGAAAAAAAAATAAATCCTGTTTAAATTTTATCAATTTCACAGGAATTAAATCATTGGACTAATACTGTAAATCCCATACTACTGAATAATCTCCTTTTTTCAGTGGTTTTATCCATATTATATGACAAGATACAAATCATTTTCACTTTCTGGATACTTAAGAATATTATACTTGAGTTGCCATAAATTTATTTTTTGTGTTACAGATTACTATCAAGGAATAAACAATGTACTGTGAAAGAAAATAGTCCATTCACAAGGGGTATTGTTGGATATTCTATGTAAGGTCAGCTATTAAACACATACATTGAATACCTACTTTCAGAAAGGCAACCTTTGTTTAGCAAAAAATTCCAAAGTTAGCGTGACTAGAAAGCTACACTTTATTCATAATTTCATGTCAAACTTCAGAAATAAATCTGGTCAGCCAGATGTGCCAATTACAACTGTATAGTCAACTAAGGGAGAATGGAAATATGGAATATGGATTTAGCTTACATTTTTCTGAACAAAGCGGAAAGCATCAACGCTACATTCCAATGTCATTCTTTCCATTACAAAAATCTTATCTACCTTCCGTTAAATCTGTATCCAGAAAATAATTTCATCCCTGGTTGTGCTGTGACTAGATGTGGAACAAGTCTTAATACAAGGAACAGAATGGTTCACAGCTGTTAAAATGAATTTATTAAGCCCTCTTTTCACTTTCAGTTATGATTTTGCTTCTGCCAACACTTTCCCTGATGTGATGCTTAACAGTGACAATATCAATCAGTGCATGTGCATATGCTTATGCTTATATAAATGTGTGCTTGAAAGACAGACAGAAATTGAATGTACCAAGGAGATGGCATTTGTGTGAAGCCATGTTTGTTGAGATCTGCTTATGAGTGGAAAATCCTAAAGACTGAAGTGTTGTGAAAAGGATCAGATAAATTTTCTGGTTTGTTAATTTCCCATGAAAAGCTAATTTTCATCTAAATTCATCTTAAATATTTTGAAGCCTCTTGTTACTGCCTTATAACTATCAGAGACTCTGAGAATGACTGAACTTTTTCTTTTAAATATAACTATTCAAGGGATCACTGGTTTATTAGAAATGAAATAACCATATACATCCTTAAATAGTTGATGTGAAGATATTTTTCCCAACTATTTCCTGAAGTAAAGTCTGTGTACACATGTTATCTTTCAAATGCA
>VYZX01029742.1:14206-63974 GCA_013401335.1 Brachypteracias leptosomus
CACGCCCCGCCCCTCGCAGTCACCTGAGCACCGCTGGTCACCTGATGAGGAGCCTCTGGGAGGGCAAACAGCGTTCGGCTGTGTGTGTGCCGGGGGTACCGCGGCTGTTACAGCTCGCAGGGCAGGGCGCTGGACCTCTGCCGGAGCACAGGGTCAGTTCGATCGCTCTGAGCCATCGGGCAGTGCGGGCGAGGGGCAGGAGAGGAACAGCAGCGCAGGGACGTGTGGGAAGCAGCACCCAGGGGTTGGTTCCCTCCCGGCCAGAGAAGATCGTGGTCACAACACGGCCAAGAGCCACAGTGAGGAAGGAGGTGGGAACTCAGGCCCAGGTCCCGCACAAACACGCAGCTGGGCAGGGCTCCGGTGAGTGCCTGAGCCTGGCCCTTGAACCAGAGGGAGTCAGAGACGCCGCTTGTGCGCGGGGTGAGCAGATAAACGCCCAGCTCGGGCAAGTGATTGAACTGAGAGAGGAGATAGATTGAGAAGGATCAGAGTGTGAAAGCGAGATAGATCGGTGGAGCCACACTGAGGCAAAGGCAGCAGGAAGAGGATCTACAAGAAGGGGAGGAGCCCCTCCCCTCCTGTCACCAGGCAGAAGGAGGGGACATAAGGGACAAGGGGGAATGGAGAGAGGTCCCTCCTCGGAGAGGCGAGGGAAAACCTTCTCAGCCCCCCTCACCTTCCCGGTTGCCATTGTACAACAGGTACATGGGGCTATGAGATGGAAGAAAGGAACCTCCAAAGATAGTTTTCAATGTTTGTAAGCTGCAAATGGACTAGAATTATCCCAATGGGAAAACTGACAGCAGCACTACTGCACTTGCTAAGGACTTGTCACCCACAAGGGGAGCTCTTGTTAAGAGATTTTGCACCTCCTTGATAAGGATGCAACTGAGCAGGATCAACACTAGCAAAATCCGCACCACCACTGCCCATGTCTGACTTTCTGCTCTGCTCCTCTCCTACAGATATCTCAGATTGCTTTTCAAGATGCGCAGCAGAAATATCCTTCACTAAGCAATGAGTAAATACCAAGGTCAGAAAGGGCCCTAATCGAACAGCAAGGTAGCCATGAGTTCTCAAAAATATCCTTTTTGAGTTCTCTGCAACTCCCATCCCAGCAAAATTACACAGTACCCTGCAATTCATAGAGTCATAGAATTGTCAGGGTTGGAAGGGACCTTAAAGCTCATCTAGTTCCAACCCCCCTGCCATGGGCAGGGACACCTCCCACTAGAGCAGTGGCTCACAGCCCCACCCAGCCTGGCCTTCCAAATGTCCAGGGATGGGGCTTCCAGCACCTCTCTGGACAACCTGTGCCAGTGTCTCCCCACCCTCCTGGGGAAGAATTTCTTCCTAACGTCTCATCTGAATCCACCCACCAGAAACTGCTGTATAGGGAAACAAGACACTGCAATTGTGGGGTACAGTGCAATTCTACCAGTGTAGAGGAAAGCAGGTAGGGACTCAGGGCATTCAGTGTTTAAAATATATAGCTAGTTTTCAACACACACCAACAACTGCATTAGGTGCCCTCTCGCTTGCTCATATACTTTAATATACATTCAGTCAGTGAGATACCCTCAGAAGACAGACTTTACCAGGGCAAAGGCCCTTGCAATCCAACTCAGATAAAGAGTGACTCAGCCTAGCAATCAAACAGCATAGAAAGTGCAAATCATCATGGTTTTGATATTGATAATTTTATCAGTAACCTGGAATAGTATTAAAATTGTTCTTAGGAAATGACAACCTGTGTTTCACCTGAGCAATTACCAGCTTGCCTGTGCTGAAGACTTTTGTGAAGTTGCTAGGACTGACTGCAAACCAAGTCACTTGACAGTTTGAATTCAAACTTCCATATGTGACAGGGACTGTCATGTATCACATCAAAACTGGTCAGCCTTTTAATTGAAGTATTTTCCTCAGGGTGCAACTCAAGTTTTAAAATCAATGCTTAACCCTACAATATGAATATTTCAGTTATGTGTTTCTATAAGAAGAATAGAAATATAATCTAATATACATTAAACTAACAAGAATTACTCACACTTTTTCCACTGCAGCACTTACTTGAATTTATTCTGAGATTCCTACTGGTGTCAGATACAGCATACCTGTATGAAAACAGAATTGGCTTGTTCTTTCTGGTACTTATTTGCATGAAAAATGTCTCTTCCTCCTACTGGTTTCCTTTTCTAAAGGAAACAACTGATTTTTTACCATGAGGTCAATGGACAATATATTCTGTTAGAAAAATTTGTGAAGAGATAATATAAGGCTGCTTTGAACACCTTGAAGACACAAGCATAAGAAGCATTGCAGATCTCTCTCCAGGAATGTAAATTCCTTATCAATGCCCAACTTGCTACCAAGTGGAGCTTTGACAAGCTCTACAAATACTCTAATCTCCTTACTGACAACAGATGGCAATATTTTTCTCTCTTTAGAAGATGCTGGTAACAATACTGAAAATGGCTTTAGACAGAATTCATATTTTATAGCCTTCTATTCTCTCTTTGTTCATACAGCAATTATCTGCAAACTAGGCCTCAGAGCTTAGACATGAGATACCAGTTCATGGGATAAAAGTTATCCAAATTGGTGATCATGTGTTTGTTATTCACTGCTTGGTAAAAGCTCCTCAGCCATTTGCTCTACTTGCAAATTACACTGTGTGCTCCTTGAACTAAATACCATATGCAATAACTCAGTGCAACCATATATTTTATAACAGGGTGTATAACTTGGAATTACTTTCCAGTGATTACACAAACATTTCCTCTTCGCTTTTCCTTTAATACTATTCACAGAAGTGAAGCTCAAATTCCCTAAGACTTGAGAGCAAGGGCAAAAAGATCACAAACAGGGCAGATACCATAAGCAGTACAACAAACAGGCTACCAAAATAGGAAGGAATTTTGGAAATACAAATTAGAAGAGGTTCCTGACTTCCTGAAGGAACAACCAAGTCCTTACATCAGACAGTGAATAACCTGGAGAAGCAGCCCTAAGTACTTCATAGTCCCAACAAGGAGAAACTCACAGTTAATAGTCTATACTAAATACCATGGTTAAAACAACACTTTTAAGTCTAGCTTTTCTTCAAGATGAAGCATCTGATCATACTCACCAATTAAAAATTATATTGGCCAAGAAATGTTTAAGATTCATGAAATGGAGTTCTGGTTTTATAATGTTAAGTATGCTGTAATATACAGATTAATGAATTCACTGTCCTGGATGGTGTAATGAAATATTTAAATACAGTGAATGTGATTTTGTTTCACTGATAATTATTTTGTATAGTTAATATGTTCTATTTCATTGTTTTTTAATAATGGAATAAACTCAGGTAAATGTAAATGTTACAGGGTATTGCAGTTTTGTCTCTGCATTATTTGAATGTGTAATTTAGTGATCAGGATAAAAGACCACTCATAATGTGACATGAAATAGACACAACCTGTTTTAAATCCTCTTAGAGGTACAACAATCTAGCTTTAACTTCAGAAAGAAAACACAAGCATGTAAAAAGGACAGAAAAATTACCAAATGGAGTCAACCCCAGTTAACTGCACAGTGAAGTCCAAAGGGTTTTGATGTTTTAAAGGTTAAAGCATTACTGCATGGTTTATTATGTGTACAGAGAAAAATACGTAAGGGATAAAAAGGATAAAAAGCTTGTAGCAGAAATTCTGGATTCCTGTACTATCTCCAGGGGTCCTTAATCCACCAAAAGCATTTTTCCATTTGAACTGCTAATCTTGCAAAATACAAGGGGGAGAAGAGAGAAGGGGGTTGCATCCTTAGTAGGAATTATTTTTAATTCACTTTGTTGTTGAAAATGTGGCCTGGTGTTGTTACAGTGCATGAAAGTAGCTTCTGTATTTAGATTTCACACTAGCAAATTACATATTGCTGTTGACATTTCCTTTCATTTCCCTGATCTTCATTTAGATAAGGTTTCATTTTTTACATTTTTTGAGACAAATATACATGTCTTCTTTGACCTTCTGCCTTATTACTTTGCTTCATCAAAAATAATAATTATAACTATTGAAATACATGCAGCCAATACACAAGTAAGTCATTTGGTAGAACTTACTCATTTCAGAGTCTATTACTTTTCTTTTTTAACTGGTAATTTTATTGAAAGCAATATCAGCTTCATCACTGGACTTCAAAGATGACTTTAAACTTGACTTTTTTTTTTTTTGTAGGCAGAACTCCAACATTTAGCACCAACATGTCCAGACTCTGCATCAGTAGCAGGCAATGAGCCTTGCTGGAAGCTCTAGGCCTAACATGACAACTCAGATGTTTTAGAAGCTTATTAGCTCTATGAAAATGAAAATAATTTCTCATTTTCTTATAATTTAACAATAGTAGTTGCAAAGGAAAAGCTTCAGGGGGTTTTGTTTGGGTTTAATTATCTCTAGTACCTCTAAATAGGTAGTTTTCAGATTCTGGGGTTTTTTTGATGACTTATAATGACATAGTTTGTGTGATCTCTTTGTGAAGTGCATTGGCTTTGCACGTGCTTGCATTTCCTTTATCAAAAGTTCATAGATTTCATAGATTTAACTCAGTCACCCAACAAGGTACTTTGCAAAGACACCTATAGTTGCATATCCCTGTTCACTAAGCTCCATAAAGTCTAGTGAGAAGAACAGTCGGGCTGAGGCAATATTTCAACTAAAAATCTCCAAAAGCAATAGAGGGATTTTAAGAAAGTCACCTCAGAAGACTGATAAATAATAATTTTCACCAAGTTATTAAAAGTATGGTTTGGGGACTGCAAGAGCAAACTTGCTTTAAGTGAAGTGCAAATGCAGTAAGGAAGGAGGAAGGGAAGGAATTGAATAAAATTTTGCACTGTTATTAATATATCCTTGATAATGCCAAAGTACACAATTTTAATCTGCTCTAGAGGGAGGTGTCCCTGCCCATGGCAGGGGGGTTGGAACTAGATAAGCTTTAAGGTCCCTTCCAACCCTGACAATTCTATGATTCTATGATTCTGCGTGTCCTAAATTATTCCAGAAGTTACTTTTGATGTTGTTTTTTAAGACAAATTGTTGGGTAATGTTTAAGTTGCTAAAGTGTTCTCACAATCCAAAACAACCTGCTGTTGAAAAAGTATGATCAGCTAGAGTGGAACAGCCTCCATTAAGTTGCTACCTGTTAAATGCTGTTAATTAACTTCTTGATGTGAATGAGAAGCCAGTGTCAGTGGATGTTGGAAGTTATTATTCAGAGGGGTATCAGTTTCTCTAGAGGCAAAGAAAAGTATCTTTAGATGTCTTTCCTTATTTGAAAAAAGAGATGGAAAAAGAATCAAATTAGCTAACAAGATGAAGTTAATGTCATCAGACTTCTTAATACAGCTGCAGATAAAGATAAATATTGTTCTGAATAAGACAAGGATGTAAATGTCAAACACGAGATCAAGACTTTTATGTATGTATTAAAGATTTATGAGCTGCTAATAGACAAATTTTCAATCTCTTACTCATTCAAATTTCACCCAATATCCAGTTTTATTGGTATCTGAAAGGTGTGTTTTTATAAGAGCAGCTCTGCTGCTGAATAAAACTATAAACTTGGCCATTGATTGCAAGATAAGTTGGTGTTAGAGAGGTATTGTGGCTTATTCTTTTTTATGTTCAAGTTATTGAGTATAATACTTGACAGGTTTCATTAACTCTGTACAGAGGGCAAGATCATAACTTGGAAAATATAAAAGTTTATGGCATTTTGTCAAAGTGCAAAGAAAACCTAATTGAATTTAAATGAGATTTAGCAATGTGAACTACTATTTCCCCCATTTTTCTTTGGACTATTAGCACTCAGTCTTAAAGGGTTAACTTCTGCATTGATGCACAAAACATAACAATGCAAGTTTTCCATCCAGAAATGGATGCATCAAACTCCCTAACAATTTATTTATGTATCCTTTTGCAATCCCAGACACTGAAGGTCACAGAATATAATAAAAAAATTGTAATAGAATTGTTAATACTCTCTCGTGTACCTAGTCACCATGAAAAAGAAAGAATTCTCAACAGGATTCCCATAGGAGAATAGAAAACCAAGGGATTTAAGTTTTATGCATGCATCTGAATCCATCACCTGCTTATATGATACCACTTTGAAGATCAGTCTTAAGTTGTGTGTAGAAGAGCAGCACCTCCCTAAAGAGCAGCTGAAATCTCACTTCATACTATGACATGGCAATGTGCTGTTCCTTACAAAACCAATTAAAAATATACTATTATTACTGTATAAATTATAAATATATAAATAAATTAAAAGATAATATATAAATATTCTCTTTAAAGTCTCCATAGCTATGTTACCATCCAGTATGTGCTACCAACCAGCATCATGAGCATATGGCTTTAAAAGCCTGCTACCTTGTTTGAACTCTAGTGTGGCCCTTCTGTTTTCCTTTGGGTGGCTTTCAAAAGCTCCTTTTTCCTTTAGGCAAGTGCTTAGTGTTTGCTGACAAGACAAGTGTGAAAAACCCTTTTGCTTGTTTCTGATACAGGCAGTAACAGAATTCTGAGCAGGTAAGGAAAGCTCATGGATGATGGAGCAATGAAACACAGGGTTTTATGCAGCTATTTCATACATATTGTTCACATGGAATATTTCAGGCTGTCTTATCATGGATTTTGGAATATATTCCAGAGCACAGCTATGCTCCCAATATCAAATGGGCAAAGATTTCCCTTGTGTTCCTTTACACTGATGCACTGTAACATACTCATTGGCAAAAGCAGGGTAAAGGAGGTTCTGTGTCAATGGCTGCTTCTTCCTGATCCTTCTCAATCAGGCCACTGTGCCTGTCAGGATCTTAAAACCCACAAATAAACAAGTGAGGAAGCTGGTGCCCTCAGAAGCTACCAGAGAAAGATATTTCTCTGCTGGTTTGATGTATTTTTCAATCTGAGCATGTAGATGTTTTCAACAAAACTCCCAATCAGCTGAATCTTTTGTTTCCAAAAGTAAGAGTTCCAAACCATGAGACAACAGAAGTGATAACAGATGTTGGCATTTTGGCTTTCAGCATGGCCAAATCCCATAAATAGGAACATGCCTGTAGGAATGTCCTGGTGCTCGCATGGATCAGACAGTGTTAGGCAGCAGCCAGGGCTCTCAAAGCCAAATCCTTTGAGGGCAAAGGTCTGTGTTGGTGCTGGTGCAGTCACCAAGCCTCACCAACAAGCAGATTGATTTGGTGGAGACACAGCCCCAGGCCTTCCTGTATTAACAGTCTCAGTGCATTGCAGATGTCACTCCAATTTAATTATAAAAAGTCCAGCCTATTTTTTATATTTTAAGAGCTCAGGCGATAATGTCAAAACCCCAGAGAAGCCAAATTAGATATAAAATCTTCTTAGGTCAATGAAATAACCCCAAATTAAATCTTGCACTTAGAGTAGATTTTAATGGATATGTTAATTCAGTCAATCTGCAGTTTGGTCAAGTTACATTAAAAATAATTTTTATCAGTAACAGATTTTTTCCCCTTTAAAGAAATTATATACACCCCATTTAAAATGAAGCCAATATGACAGGCCTTTAGAGAATGAGTTATTGCTGCATCTTGAAGGAGAAGTGAAACAAAGCAGCATTTTAAACCAGGAATAAAAATACGTGAATGGGTCTATTTCACATACTCAGTATTTGAGGTGCTGTTCTATGGGTTATCTAACATAGGTATGCAAATAAAAATTCCCAGTATGCATATAAAAAGCAACTTTCATAGTCAAGAGGTGGATGACAACAACCTATTTTTGGCAAGCATATTTAAGAGAATTTAGACAAAATGCACATACTCTTGTTGCACTGCTGTAAGCACTTATTTTTTCTAGATCATGGGATATTCCAAGAGGTCTTGCAGTACTCGAAGCTGTTAGAAAACTATTCCTGCCTGAATTATTTGTTCATATTCAATTCATTTAGATCATGGGCTGCTCAAAGTCTTTCCTTTAATTCCGAGATCTTTGTTAGTATAGCTATATTCATAGAATCATAGAATTGTTGGGGTTGGAAGGGACCTTAAAGATCATCTAGTTCCAACCTCCCTGCCATATTCTGAGAGCTTTTCCCTGCTAAGGCACTACAAGGCCACCACTGACTCCCTATGGCCAAATTAAGTGTTAAGAAAAGCTGTTTTGCAGACAGAGCACTGAACTGGATCGTTTGCAGGTGATTTGAAACTCTTTCTTTTACAGCAGTCTCTGCAAGAGTCAAAATACTTCACTCATACATGCTTTGCTTTATGGTAAAGTCCCACCTTTTAATTATTCCCTATACAGCAACTATGCAGAGGTAGCAGGAATATTACCATAGTCATGATATTCTAAGGATACACACTTTAAGTAAGGCAAAGTTTTGAGACAGAGGTTGTACCTTCATTAGGCTAACAGACATCATGCAGGGGTAAAAATGCACAAAAACTTCTCTGAAGCAGGATCAATAATCTTCTAAGCTGTAAACTATGGGGCTGAATTTACCAGTTGTGCTACCTGAGAGAAAAGTCAGTTGATATCTGGGGGAAGATTAGAGGGGGAATTGCCTGATATCAGTGTTAGCCAAGTTACAGAACATGAACAACATCTCCAACAACCCAAGGCAGGCAACTTTTCTGGATGGGAAATCACCACGGTGTTAGGAGGAAAGTCTAATGCTTTCATTCATTTCTGGCCCAAGGCACAAAAATACAGTGTCCTACCATGGTCTGGAACCATATTTAAGCAAGCCTTATGTACAAATGTTATTATTCTCCTTCTTTTATCCAACAGAGGGAAGTGGACAGCCATGAGAATGGAGCCAAGAGGCCAAAGCTCTCATGCCTTGGGCCTTAGGTACCTCTGTGTTCAACATAGTTAAGATGTACCCCTGTGCCTAAAAAATCCTTTTGATGAAGCATCAGAATTGAGGGTTTCAAGACCAATGAGCAGCTGAATGCACCCTCAGAAAGCACAATTTTTGGATCAAGGTAATAATGGATTTCTTGTTACCATGTCACTAAGCAGCTCTCTCTCCACATTAAAGCACAGATATTGCAGATTCTTAAACCACTGGGGTAAAAAACCATCCTGAAACTTCATCCTATGGGCTGTATTTCAATATAACTTTGAGCTGAAATGAACTCTTCACAACTCCGTGGTTACAAATCCTGCTTGTTGAAGGTCAGGCATCACTTTTTTTCCCTTATGAAGGAAGAATTCACTTCAGATGAGCTAGAGCAAGGCCATTATTCAGAGCTTCCCATAAATTTCTCTCTAGGATATTGTACACCATGCTAGCATAGTTCAACATACCAGAAATGAGAGTTAAGAAACAGCAGAATTTTGGCCCATTTACAGCACACAGACATCAAAACAGAACTATGATTAATCCAAATTGCTTGTATTTCTTTTTTAGCTATTTTCCTTCACACACAAATATTTTGAAGCTGTACCTAAGCATACCTAAACAATATGTTACTCTTTGTTTGGGGCTGTTGAAGAGAGTTGGGCTTGTTTTTCCAAAGACCCTGGAGATCTTCCATGCTCAATTCATCTCTAATTTTCTGGTATTTATGTCTGTGGAGGCATCACCAGAGGGGAATAATAATGGAAATTAGAAACTGAGCAGACTCTGTTAGAAGCAAAATTAAAGACCTCTGAGAAATTACAGACTTCAAATTTGATTTTTTAAAAATCAACAGCCTGGTGAAACTCAGAGAAAGATAAACACATTATGTTCAACTACTGGGTATCTGCCTTACAGTGACAAGAAAACATCCTTATTTCAAGAAAATGCACTTTAGCGTGAGGAATAAGAAACTGAATTTAAGGATGGCTGGAATTAAAACAATTTCAAAGGCTTTGATATCAAACAGTTTGTTATCATCCGCTTTCTAATTGCATCTGTCTAGATTTCTAATCTAGCAAAAATAGAGAGATTCTGGACTTCTCATGGGAACAGCCAGGCCTTAATGAGGAATGTACATGTGGAAGTTAAGCTTTTATGTACCCGACAAGAGCAGGGGGGTGGTGGGGGTGGGAAGAGATGATTGAAAAAAATTCTGCTACATAGTGTGTGCTTTCCAAATGCAAAAGCACAAAGGAAACAACTTTTGCTGTGAATCAGTTCATAAAAAAGGAGATCTGGTCCTAAACATCTTTCAGCCCAAGTTTAAGAGACACTAAAAACTAGTTAGTGACAAGAAGCAACTTTAGCACACTTCTCCATTTAATACTATCAAAATTATTATATTCAGGACAGGAAAAACATGTTGGTTTACAGTACTGTTTGAAAGGAGTTAGTGGGGTATTTTGGCATGCTAATATCCCAAGAGTTTGAGACAACATGGCAAGACAGAAAATGTGTATTTGAGAGGTTTAGTGAGGAATGAAGGGTAATACTGTGAGAGAACTGGAAATGGGGCTGTTGTTTCCAAAGTAAATGAGTGCATTTGACTAATCTGTGGAGAGACAGCTTGTTTGGGAGGAAATATTTCCACAGAGAGGGGCTAATGGGGACTGGCTGGAACAAACAAGCAGAAAGATCTTTGTGACTGAAAGTGGCACTGAAAATGAACACATACAGTGCATTTAGTTCACATCCAAGGGATGGATGCAGTAGATATATTTCTGTTATAACACATGGGGAAAAAAAGATACAGTGTTGGACAGAGCCTGTATATTGTAAATCAGAGAAGGTAAAGGATGATACTCATAATATGGCCTAAATGGCTAACCAAAGACAATGTTTTCTTAACAACTGAAAGAGAAAATCCTGAAAATGAAAATCTGAGGGTAGAGAATAAGAATTCTGGTTGGTTATACTGAATGCAGACTAATTGACTGCATTTAGAAAATCATGAAAATTAAAATCTGAGGGTAGAGAATAAGAGTCCTGGTTGGTTATACTGAATGCAAACTGATTGTATCTGGAAAGATGAAGACAAACTTAAGAGAGAGGGTCTGCCAACAACTCAGGTAAGGACAGTAGCTGACCTTGTGCTCTGAGTCAGCTCTGACAGAAATGATATGAAAAAGGAGAAGAGCAGCCAGAAAACCAGTCAAGTCTGCATGAATGAAGCTTTGTAACTATCTCTTCTCTCTAGAGGTTTTGGTGAAAACAAAAGGCAGGAATTGACTTCACTATCTCGAAATGACAAGGGTAATGGGCATGTTGGATGAGCTCAGTGATAAGAGAAGATGAATTTGGGGTACAGGGTTTTACTGCACAACATCTGCTCTGTCACTGGCAGAAAAAGTGGAGAGCTTCAGAAGAATGATAAGGTAGGGAAAGTCCAGGACACGAGAGATCTGGAGATGAATTAAAGGAAGGTCACTAGGATAAGATCAGACACTGTGTGCAAGAAATACATCCAGTGCCAAAAGATAAAAAGACAGGGTTGCAAAGGGGAAAGGGAGGGCAAGCCCATGGCTGGACAAGGTCAGATCATTTCTAGTCAGCTTCCCCAGAAAGAACACGGGAGAAGAGAGAAAAGAAAAAAGGGTGTGATTAGAATTCAAAGGCAATGAGAAGGAACTGTCTAACCTAATGGAAAGAAAAGGGAGCTGTAAGACAAAGAGGAGTGGATTGTTTTCTAGAATAAATGTTTGATCTGGTAGGTAGCCTTTGTTTTGATTCTCTGGTGGTAGTTTTTAATCTCAAGTAATTATCATTGCTTTGCAGTATTCCCTGCATGGCTCTTGGCTGAAAAGTTGTAACTGGGTAGGAGAAAATTTTAAAATGATTCATCAATTCATAATTTAGACGTGAAGTTTAAATTTCTGGGTTTGTTTTAGGAAAACATTTCTTCAATCTGTATTTTATTTAGACTTACACAAGCTATTCACATCTATTAAATATAAATTAAATATGCATCATACCAAGATGTCACACCATTACAGAGTTAATGCATAAGCAACATGTTCATCACTGGACTATACCTCCTGCCCAGCTCACTTTTTTTTAAAAAAAAAAAGATATATTTAGGAGAAAGATGAAACAAGGAAGGGATTAAATACAGTCATGACATGACACCAGGAGATTTTCAAGCAATTAGCAGTAAAAACTAAAAGATTACCCTAAGATGGGCTGAGCCATACTAGCAAATGTCCTGGGCCTCCTTCCTCCCTTTCTTACCTGGAGTTGTTCCCAAATCCCAAACTAATGCACTTGAAGTTCTTTATTTCCATCTTTATCAAAGTGTACCACTGGAATTGCACCAAGTGTCACCTATATCAGAAGGTCCTTAACCTATAAAATGATGCCACATCAAATTCTATTTGAAAATGCTTATTGCCCTAGACACCTCTCCTCATCCACCTACCCAGAAATGTCACTTTTCTGTCTCAACCAGGAAGGAAATTCTCAATGTCACAGGTTGTACCATAAATAGGAACCCCCTACACCAGCCAGCAAAATAAAGCCAGGCCAAAATTGCCCATGTGCACCACTGCCTGGGGCAGCCCCAAGGTTGCTGAAGAAATAATTCTTTTCAAGAAGGAATAGTATTCAGAATTAAAGAATCTATAGATACTACACACACCTTTATTTTCCCTTTTCCTGTTCTTTTTCTTTCTGTAATAAAAATGTTTCATAGTTTTCACTCTGTTCAAGACATATTTTTTTGCTCTTTTGGAAAAGTCTCCAGTATGGTTGTACTTACACCACCATGGAAATGAAATTATTTGACATATCTGTCTAAAGGGGTATTTAAAAAACAATCAAATAAAGTATTTATTAGAAAGAAAATTTGGATCATAGTTGAACCTTTTGCATTCAGTGTCCATGGGGACACCGAGGGGTTAAGGTTTTTAACTCATTTGAAAGGATATTTGCATCCAGGCTTTTCAGATTCTCACAAATCAAGCATTCTCAGCTGTGCAAATGAGGCTTCCCTTCTTTAATCATCTTATTTTATGTATTTCCATCAGATTCCAGGCTGTACAAATAGCTAACAATGAATTCATTAGGACACCTAATTAGTAGAAAAAAGCCTTGAGGGCCAAATGGATGATGTAATTTAAAAAGCATCTAACTGAGAAATACCATGATCTTCAGAAGATTCCTTGTCCCATTTAATCATGTATGACTGTTCTCTAGGAAAAAAAAACCCTTTGAACTGCCTGTTCTGCCAGTGGAGGGAGAAGCTATTTTGTTTCATCATTTATTCATACTTTTAGATAGGAAGCTAGAATATTTTCCTGTAAGTATTGGCAGAGGAAAAAAAAACCTGGGTGACATAACTGTTCTTGCCACCTCTAGGTACTTTGCACATTGTCACATAAAGTCACTGTGATAGGAAAACACAACATTTCTGTGTGGTGTGTGTTATGTGGAATGCTCTGGTTCTCAGTACAGTTCAGAGTGCCCTCACCTATACTGAAGGGAAGATGTTAATCTAAATTTGAGAGAAGTGTTTGCAAGAGGTAGGAAAGGTTATCTGTGAGGCTTAGTTGTAGCAGCAGGTTAGGACATATTTAGACCTTCTCACTTGCAAACTTTGGGAGTAGGGTGAGCCATCTGGTTCTGCACAGAATGGCCTTTAAAAAGGAATCTTCCTAGCAAACACTGCTTGACTCATCCTAAGAAGCTTTTGTGATAGGAAACCAGTTGGTACCACCTGAGGGTATTGTCTTCTATGGCTGTCAGAGAAGCACAGTCACTATTTTCCCCCAGATTCCTCTGCAGCCACATAGGCAGCATGATTCTTCAGTAATGTTTTACCTTTTGCTATCTTTGCCTGCAATCTGCATCTTTTCTTTCCACTACAAACAGTCTAAGGGGCCATCTCACCTTGATTCTGACCCTGCAAAGAGATCAATGTCATGACCTCAAGCATACATTGGAGTCTCAGTGGTTATATCTTCTTTACCCAACTGGGGGACAGCCAGGTGCATTCCATGGCCAAACCCTTCCTATAGCAGTGAAAACTCTGCAGCATGAGACTTTGGTGCCTCTCTCTCCACACTCACAAGCAGGCACAGACACCACACTAAGTTTTACAGAACTCTTTAACAAAACATTTTTTTGAGGAAATATAAACATACCAAACAATGTCTTATCTCTCCTGGCTATGATTGTACAACTGTCAATCAATTCAGGTTAAGCTTTATAACATAATAGCTACAGAACATAATTGATTGACAACAGGCTGGGTGTCTTCAGGACTAAATGTAACATGCAGAAAAAAAACCCTTCACATCATCATAAACTGGAAATTAGTGGGGAAATTATGCAACTGAGACTATTCTTATTCAACAGCATAGGTTTTGTCATTTCTTTCTGCCTTGAAGTTCAGGAAACAAGTATGACAGGTATTGTATACAGCACTTAAAATGAGCAGCCTGTGCATGACATGTATGCTGGGGAAAAAAAAGGTGAATACATTTGAATAATAATAAGTCACTAAGTCATTCCACCCCACATTCCCTTCCTCCAGAAAGAGCTGGCTTCTTTAATAAAGTACAGCCCTGGGAGTTAATTAATTGAGCACACCTTCCAGCAGCTTGATTAAAGAAGTGGTGTCTTAGTAAGGGTATCAATATGATAAAGGCCCTATAATAAGAAATGGTAGGATGTGAAGAATCAATCACAGTCCTTTCAAATGATACAAGGAAGAACTTCATGAGAGGCTAAAGGAGAAGTGTGAAACCACAAGACTGCAATAAAACAGTTATGTATTTAATTCTTTCTGTAAAAAAAAAACAAACACTTTGTGTATTTCTAAAAGTACCAATTATGTTACCAGCTTGAATCACAGCTCAGATGCATCAGTGCCATTAACACTGTTAATTGTCTCTTCAATAAATTATCACTAGGTGTTCCTCACAGCCCTTTTGATGTAATAGAAAAGGAAAATTAGCCATCAAATTTAAGGTCTTGTGAAGCTGGATCTTAACCTAGAGATGAGTGAAGCAGTCCCCAGGGGTTACAGCTAATTGTTGAGTGAAATGGAATGGAATCAAAGGTGTCTGTTTGCAGCACAGAGAGAAGGACAGTCTGCTGTGGTCATTGCTGGCATCTGAGACCTGACCTGCACCTTGGGCTGCACGGGGAGGAGCAGGCTGGGGACCACAGGAGAATGTGAATTTTTAAGGGCAACAGACATGTTGCACAAATGCCAGATTCTTGGTTATACCCCTGTCCTCACCATCTCAATTGTCTGCAACCTCACTCTTGGTCAGCATGGATCTGCTGCTAAACAGCACCTCTTGCACCAAGTCCTACCTGCTTGAAAGCATCCTTGCTGCTTCCCCAAGAGTTTTGGCCACCAGCAGCATAGAAAAGTCCTGCAAACAGGCTTTGATATCTCCAGGGAACAAGCTGGACATGAATTGGTGCTTGCAGAAGACCACTATCCGCCTAAATCCCATGGGACCTCATGCTCTTCAGTCTTTCAACAGCATGTGGGCTTTGCTAGGGTGGGGAGAGGGCTGTGTAGAGAAGGACACTGCATACAGCAGATGCACAGGGGCAGTTTTAAGGTTCTCATTACCTGCTCTGCTAAAATTCCCAATATCATATTCCCTTTAAGCTCCTCAGTTTTGGAATCTTCTACTTAGAAGAATCTAAGAATCTACTTTGGAATCTTCTACTTGCTGATAATGACAGGCAACTAGAAGGACAAAAAAAACCCCTGGAGTGACAGCTGCACACACTTTATTATTATTAGAGGTTTCTTGACAATCTGATTGTTGAAATCTTGCTCATATCCCTGTTTTTTCTGGTAAATGCAGCTATTCCAGACAGCCTGTGGCCAAAATTATAACTCGAAAAAAGTGCCACTCATTTTATAATTCCATATAGTCACAGGGAAGGAAAAAAAAAGTAAGAATGACCTGGTTTGGGTAGTGGAGAAAGAATTCAATATTTTAAGAGAGGATCAAAAAGGATTCATATTTTAATTAGTCTCCTTGGCCCTTGCTAATGACAAACGGGTTTCTAAATGATTAGATGATCCTTCTCTCCTATTCCCTGTATGCTCAGTTGTCCTTTCTAATATATTCACTTTTATTTTCAGCTTTATTTTAGGTTTATACATTTACCCAGTCTGAAAAGCTATAGATTATCAAAATCTGGTTTTCCCTTTATCCAAAGAGTTGGAATATAAAGCGAAGAATTCTTTTAACCTGCTGAATTCTGACATTTTTAAGAGGATAAGTACAAAGCAAGAAAAAAGCACCAACTTTGAATGAAGACATCAATCTAGAATTGTTTGCCAAACCTGGAACTCCTGAGGTTTTCCAAATCAAGCAGCCCTGTGTCTGTCCTATGGTTTTCACCAAACAAATGTATTTTTTTTGAAGAAATAGAGGTGCAAGTTTCCAGCCATAATTAAATAGCCCATGGAATTTCTAATGAAACTTTACTCATTACTGATGCAGCCAACTATGCGGCTGGCTTAACAAAGGTAACAATATCTTCTCTTTTGGCATTAAAAAGTATATTTTTAGGGCTTTTTTTTCCTGCCACTATATTAATACTCTTTGTTAGTTTTTACAAAGAATTCGCCTTCTTTATTAGTTAAATATAAGTTTAGTGCTCACTTCACCTCTGAAAAAAACATCAGTATTTGGACATATTTTCTAAAAATAAAATTATTTTTTAAAAGGAAAAGGATTTTTTGTTATAAGGGGGAAAAAAAAAGCTTCACTAATTCTGCACTTCTGCAATATTCATTTTTTTGTCCTACAATTTAAAATTATAATGGATTCTTCAATATTTTCATCATTAGCACTGCACAGAATAGACAGGTTGAAAACAACAGAGAGGCTCCATTTCAAGTGCTGTGCTGAAAATGTTGGTTATAGCTTTATGTAAACTAATCAAGAGGACAGAGAATCTTTTTAGGTTTGGGCACACGTGCATTTGAATTGAATTGGGGTTTAGTGGTAATAACAAAGCATATCATGTGAGAGACAAGGTCTTTTTAAATACCTCCTACATGGCAGGACTGAAGTGTTTGCTAATCCAGATACAGACCAGTTCATTCATGCAAAAACACTTGATTTTAAATGCTTTTTTTTTTTTCCAAAGGGTCCTCACAATATATGAATATTTCATGTATGAAGAGTGTGAATACTGAATATTTAGAGCAGTAAACATGGTAATATCATGTGCCAGAATATTAACTGAATGTACAAGGATGTTTCAAACAATCAGTAGATATGAAACTCTTGGTACATACCAACTACCACATATCCATAAGCCTGACACATCTAAATTTAGATTTTATAATCAAAATAATGCTCAGAATAGGGCTCAAATAACAATGCCCAGGAAAATACACAGCTGTGCACTTGTCTAAATAAGATAGTCAAGAAACAGAGGGTTACCAGTGAATACATATGACAAGCAAGAACATCCAGGTCACAAATTGCACCCTTAATGAAGACTTAACCAAATGATGATGGCATCTAAAATGCCTTTTCTCTCCAGCTTAGAATTGAGATATTGCTGAGAGAGAGTGTAGGAAAAAATACTGTTGTCATCTTCTTTGTTGTGGATATATAAACCACTTCTGTTCTTAGCCTACAAATACTTTTAAGCTAAAAATCTAAACCCAAACCCAAACAAACAAACAATGGCAAGACATTGGAAGGAATAACAATATAAGCCCCAACCAGTCTCTGAGAAATCAAAAGCCAGATGTCACAGCAACATTGTCCTAAGAGAAAATCCCAGGAAACTCATCTGTGGCATAGGTAAAAAAAAATCTCATTTTTCATTATAGTCCAGCCTCGTCCCTGAATCACTTTTTGAAGTTGAATACTTTTCATGATTTAGTGTAAAAACAGAGGCAACAGTGTTCATTCATCTGTCATGCAATATAATTATAAACTACAGATAAAGGCATTCAGCACATCATCTTTTATCTCATTAACAGAGGGGAGGCTGAAAGAGCAGAGCAATCACACATGAGGCTTTCAGCAGTGGTTCTTTCTGCACTGCTACTTTTATTTTGTAAAAATAAGCAGGGAGATAATTTATATCACATTATCTAGATATTTTAGTTCAATCTTACTTATTGTGAAGGTAAGAGATAACTCATTGTTCCTTAAGACTGGTAGGGAGCTACAATAACAAGAGAAGAAAGGGTAGGTGGAAACACATAATTAAGTTCTTGGACAGTTCTGATTGATAAAAAATACATTAGAAAAAAATTATTCCTACAATATGAAGCTGCTATTGTACACTGAATTGTCAGCTGCAGCAGATAGAATTCTTTTCTACATGGTGATTACAGAAATGACTTATTACTAAGGTGTTAACTCAAACAGATCCAACAATGAACTGTAGTCTGCCATCTGATATCATCTTTTTCCAAGACTTGGGATTATGAACTTTGAATGATAGCTTGATGCCATAGTATGATGTGCCTGGATTTGCTACTGCTGTTTGGCTTTTCATTTGGTACATGCTATACTGAATTTATTTTTTAATCATAAAAGCCAAGATGACATCTTGAAAATGAAGTTTCATTCTTTTCTTCCTATCTGATGCTGAAAATACAACTTAGTAATTAAAATCTGGTTTTTACTGGCCTCTAAGTATTAGCATAATAAATAATTGTTTTCATCAAACCTCAAAACCAGTGTAAAAGATGACAGAAGAAGGGATCATAATGTTCAAGCCTAGGTAGACATTGAAGAAGTTTAGCATGGACCTTGTTGTAGATAAAAAAAAAGAATATTCTATTGGCAGTTTCAACTTTGGCATCTAAAACCAGACAAGTATATACACCAACCACGGCACAACGTGGACTCCAGGAAGGCAAATATCTCAGCAGCTAAAGATATCAATTATTTCCTCAAAGAACTTGATCAGCAAAAACCTCTGTCCCCCCTGGAGTGCTTGGCCCCCTTTGCCATCATGTCACTGCTGACGTGGAGCCACCATGCTGCAGAAGACAAATGGCTGCAAAACCAATCAATAAATACAACCAGCACTGGGAACTCCTAACTTAAGATGCATTAAGTTTTGCATGAGGCATCTAACATAGGAGGCAGCTACATACAAATCATCTAATATCAGTAAAAAGCTTTTGATTCTTAGTGCTGTGGAAACTTAAATGATTATCCTGAGTAAATGGACTATGTAAGTTACAACAGCTCTTACAGGATTGGGTCTCACTTGTTGTCAGGGATATTAACAGACTGATAAAAATCACATTAGTGATTTTCAGTGATGCTGAAAACAGTTTGGATCGTTCATAATCTAAAAGTAGGTTAATCTACAATTTTAAGGGCTACAGTGCTAAGAGTTTATGAATTATTGGTAGTTTATTTCTATTAATGCAATAACTAACTGACTATAAAGTTACTTTATTGTAGAACTACTCATATATAAATGCATTATTTTAGGTTAACATTTAAATGCTTTAGAGAAATTTGGGTCAGTTAATAACTTGTCAGCATATGAGAGAAGTTTTATTCTACAATTACCAAGCAACTTAAAGCTCTTTTTTTTTCCTTATCATAGCCTGAAATTTCCTACCTATCTTTTCCTGTTGCTCAAAGTTCTGATAATTCTAATTCTTCTTCAGTTTTAATTAAGCCATTCTAAAGCTGATAAACTCTGAAAGTTTTTACATTTCATTTTTTAATAATTAAAACTGCTTCCATTTGTTTCCAAGGCCTGATGTTTAAACAGGGAACATTTTCACAAACCATCAGCTCTGCTTGGAATAAGGAATATATTTGTGGAACAAATTGTTTATTGTGCCACTGTTCCAGTTGCTTGAATCAAAGTCATTTAATGTGTGTTCACAGCTTGAAAAGTGCTGTAAGACAAGGCATACTTGCATAATATAAGTGTGTTAACCTTTCTGGGAGCTAAAACAAAACTGTGAACCTGATCTAGTATCTTCTTTAGTGAATATCAAATTAAAATAGCTTCACTAACCATACCCCATATCAGTAAATATTGCATAAGAGGACTTGCAAATCTGTTTTAGAAGAAAGTTTCAGGTGTTAAATGGAAACTTCCAAAGGCAAGTAAGAAAAATGAGTTGTTACCTCTGATTCTTGGAAAATAAAAAAGTTTTACTCTATCTTTTTGTTTTCCTAACTAACCTCTTAGTGTGCTGCTTCCACAGAAAACCTCACTGCTCTCCAATGCATTGTAATATTGACAACAGCTATCAAGCAGGAGATGGAATCTGGATGGAATCTTTACCTGGCTTCCTCTCTTCATGTACATCTATTAATTCCCAAGCACTGGCAGATCCAAATGCCAAGCAGACTCCAAGAGGTGGCAAACACAAAAGCAGAGAGAAATGACCTTGCCATCAGTGAGAGGTAGGAAAAAAGACTACTTGAAATAAGGTGGCAAGTTTTCAGCTTGGTGATTGAAACAAAGAATTATTTCTATATCAGCTCAGTCTATCCTAAAGGAAAGGTTTTAAGGAATTTTAATGGAATGTAATGTTGGTTGAAATTAAATAGTTTGACTTGGCCAGTACAAGTAAAAGGAGACTCAGGCACCACAAATCCAACCAGACAGAATCTGGGCCAGGTTCCATAGTATTCTAGGTCCTGTTCCCTCAGCTGCCAAACAATTTTCATTTACTGAGTTCATACTTGGAGCTAATATGTGGTGAGGAGGATCATAACCTCAGCAGTACATGGGGTGGGTGCCAGTCCTGAATCAGGCCTCAGATACTCTTAGTTAAGGTCTGTACAATGCTTGTCACCAGCTTCTATGTCACTTTGCACACCAATGGACCCCAGAGTTGCTTTTGATTTTAATTTGCATGCAACAGCATTTCTGAAACATTCTCCCCAAGGTTTTGTAAATAAAAAATAAATGGGATTTTTTCCATCTTTTGACAACATTAGAAATACTTTAAAAACATTTCCATATGTCCAATCTAGAAATTCAAAGGGAAAGCAAGGAAACAATTAATACAGAAATATACAGAAGGATATGACTGGAGGGAATTTAGAACTTCTGTTTTTCTCACTACACATTGTCAGAGTTTCTGCCCCCACTGATTAATTCAGTGAGGTCACCTTATGAAATAAAAGTTTGGGATCACAAAAACCAAGGGAAAAGTTTTGCTGCCTGGAAGTGTCATATAATAGAGCAAGCTCTTAGTCACCAGGTGATGAATCCTGCACCTGGCCACCTTTAGGAAATTCTAAAAGAACCTCTTGCTTTGGAAAAGCCTCTGTACCAAAAAATCAAGCCTCTTTCTGTCCTGCACAGCTAAGAACAGAAAGAAAGGGATGACAGCCTTAAATACTAAAGATACAACTCTTCCCTAAGTAAAGCTGTAACCATGAGACATGGTAACTGCACAGAATCTACCCTCAACCTTGTTCCTTGCACTCAGTCTCAGAATTTACTCTTCTGCACTAGCTCATAGGCTTATAACCTACCCTGACAGTGAGATGTACACAACCAGGGTGTTCAGACAAAAGAAAAAGTGACTTTCCTCCTCTTGCCCTCACCACACCAGCACATTCTCAGCAACAGCTTTCTATTAAAAAAAAAAAAGTATAAAGAGGAAAAGCATATATCTTAGTGACATGAGTGATTTATAGCCCCGAGAAGGGATAAAATGATCCATGACTAGAAGGCAGTGTTTTTATTAGAAATGATGATTCCCAGTCATGGTGCTTTTTAGTTATGTGCATAATTAACCTTAGATTGTGAAAGCTGCCGATGATGCTCATCACCAGTGGATGTTCTTATAATATAGGTGTGGATTTGAATGCATAATGAAGTTTTTCTGTCTTTGGGGATTCAAAACAGAAGTTTGTGAATAATGCAAGGCTGAAACCCAAAAATAGCAAAGAAACTGCTATTTGCCCAGTGAACAGGAGAGACAAGAGTGTGGAATACAAAGTAAAGTACCTCAAACAGGCCCAGACTTCCCTGCAAAAAATAAAATTGTCTAAAGATTTGTTCAGTTTTCACTTAGAAAATATCTGCAAATAATAAATTCAAACTCACTTTACTGACAGCTTTGAAAGCAGCAAATTCTTTGTTTACCCACTCAACACTGAAAACCTTCACTGGAGACCTCTGGCTGAAACTCTGGCCTCAAGAGATCATCTCTACTGCTGGTGAAGAAGTCAGTCTGTGGACCACAGTTACCTTCTTTCTGAGTTCAGCATGACATGTGTCTGACCTTTGGTTGTGTGTTTCAGGTCTAAATAGCTGTCAATTAGCTGAACCCATCTTATGCCCACTCTTCAACACTGTATATAACTGGTTTTGTACCTTATCCTGTTTATCATCAGGTGGTAAACAGTGATGGTCATTTCAGAGGATCTATGTGCATGCCCAATATAAAGACTAAAGGATTGTATACTGAGCTACCAGTGGCACCAGAAATATTTATACTGAGAACACTACTTGATTTATGTTATAATGCTGAGGTAGAATTACATGTTTTAACTACTTCTGCAATCACATGGCTATATTCTAGAAAAAGGATTTTGCCTTTGCCTTCCTCTCAAAACACTTCAACATCCAGCCTTTTTCTGGGTACTTCAGTGTATGAGCTGGCACAAGCAGGCAGCAGAACAACCACAAAACCATGGTTGAAATTCAAAGAGTAAATTTATTCTCATTACCTCACGAACCAGGAGATGTCCACAGCAGCACCTGGGCCGAGGTGTGCAAGCAGGGACACAGGCACAGGGAGCTCAGTCCTTGCCAGAGACCAAAAAAGCTCTTGAACATGCTGCTTTCTCCTGTATAACAAAGATTCTTGCCAGCAGAGTTTTGCACTGTGCTGAGATCTTTCCCACANCTGGCCCCCAAAACTGAGCACAGTGCTCAAGATGTGGCCTCACCAGCACCGAGCACAGTGGCACAATCACTTCTCTAGTCCTGCTGACTAAATTATTCCTGATGTAAGCCAGGATGTCATCGATCNGTGTGATAGTTGTGGTTTTCAACAGCCCAGCTCCAAGTCACTTGAGCATTTTTACAATTCTCCTCACCAATCTTCCATTAGTTTCACAGAATTGCTATGGTTGGAAAGGACCTTTAAGATCATCGAGTCCAACCATTATCTATCTCTACCAGACACTCCTACACCATATCTTTGAGCAACCTATCTAGACAGCTTTTAAATACATCCAGGGATGGTGATTCAACCACTTCCCTGGGCAGCCTGTTCCAGTCCTTGATAAATCTTTTGGAGTGGAAGTTTTTCCTAACGTTTAACCTAAACCTCCCCTGGTGTAACTTGAGGCCATCTCCTCTGGTCCTCTCAGTCATAAGAAGAGACCAACACCCCCCTCCCTACAACCTCCTTTCAGGTAGTTGTAGAGAACAATAAGGTCTCCCCTCAGCCTCCTCCTCTTCACGCCAAACAAACCCAGTTCTCTCAGCTGCTCCTCACAAGACTTGTCCTCAAGACCCTTCACCAGCTTTGTTGCCCTTCTCTGCCCCCTCTCCAGAACCTCAATGTCTCTCTTGTACTCTGGCCCCCAAAACTGAGCACAGTGCTCAAGATGTGGCCTCACCAGCACCGAGCACAGTGGCACAATCACTTCTCTAGTCCTGCTGACTAAATTATTCCTGATGTAAGCCAGGATGTCATCGATGATCTTGGCCACCTGGGCACATGCTGGCTCATACTCAGCCCCCAGGTCCCTTTCTGCTGAGCAGCTTTCCAGCCACTCCTCCCCAGTCTATTGCACGGGGTTGTTGTGGCCCAAGTGCAGGACGTGGCCCTTGGCCTTGTTAAACCTCATACAATTGACCACAGCCCATCGGTCCAGCCTGCCCAGGTCCCTCTGAAGAACCTCCCTACCCTCAAGGAGGATCAACACTCCCACCTAATTTGGTGTCATCTGAAAACTCTCAATCTCCTCATCAAGATCATTGCTAAAGATGTTGAACAGGAGCAGCCCCAGTACTAAGCCCTGGAGAACATCACTTGTGGCCAGCTGCCAACTGGGTTTAACTCCATTCACCACCACTCTCTGGGCCCAGCCATCCAGCCAGTGTGTGATCCAGTAGAGTGTACACCCATCCAGGCCTAGGGCAGCCAGGTCTTTGAGGAGAATGCTGTGGGGAACAGTATCAAAGGCTTTACTGAACTCCAGGTAAACAACATCCACAGCCACATTCAATGGGAATACCACACAAACCCCAGCAATACTAATATCCAAGAAGAGATGCACTGTCAATGGTTATGTTTTCAAGCAGTATTTCTTTTCATTCTGCATAGTCCATTGCTTTTTGGGATTTATCAAAATATTTACTTATGGGAATGGCTTTACTCAGTGCCTTGTGGATCACCAATTACACATTAAAGAACAAGGTCATAAAATATTGATAAAATCATTAACTACAGTTTTATCCATTTACCATGGCTAAAAACACATGCTGCTGCTGCAGTCTTAATTTGATTCTCAAGGAAATAAATTATTCCAGGAGCAGCATTTAATTGCTAGAATACTTCAAAAATGAAAGAAAAAGAGTACCTTCCCCAAGTTTCAACTTTCTGTTCACTTATTTGCCTCCCCAGTACACACTGGTGACCTGAATTAAATGCCCATGAGCCAGAATTTTGTAGGCATGCTGTATTCCTGGAACAACACAGACCACAACTGGAGATGCAGCTCCTCAGAAGTGTCAGTAATTAGGCTCTTTATCAGATTGGAAAACACTGTGTTACATTTTTTTCTTGATGTTCTTGAATGTTATCCCTCTATCACATCAGATAAGCAATTGAAGGAATGGTGCCATAACACCAGGTAGGAAATACTCATTTGGTTCTACAGACAAAGGTCATAAATTGTTTTCAGAAAGTTACTCCGGTGTCTCTTCTTTCTGGACAAAACAGTTTCTCATTTTTCTAGAGACCAGTTGAGGTCTCCAATATGCATCTAACATCATGAAACACAAACAAAGGCAAAAACCAGGATGCAATTCCCTTTCTCCCCATGCAAAACTGGTACGAGTTCTTGCTGGGAGATGATCACGAGCTGCTGTGATGGTGCAGGGACAGACATTGCAGGGTATGGGATAAAGATCTGGGCCATTTCTCAAAGAAATGAAGGATAAAAATCTTTTTCTTACACACTTGAGAAGCTGATGGATTTGGGAGCAGAGCTGGCTGCAGGCTCAGTTGATGCTGGTTTTGACACCACTATGGGACACCACTTTTCCATCCATACAAGAAGTCTTTCCTAAGCCTAGCATGTCATTAAAAGCAACAACAACAACAAGTTTTTATCCTGCAGCTCCCATATCCAGATTAAAAGAAACAGTGTTAACTAATCTGACAAAATGTGGGGTAAAATCCAAGAAGAGGCATAATAAACATTTAGTACAAAGTGTCTTCCCTCTGCACCAGCAGTGCCAGTGCAAAAGTGCAGTTGCAGAAGGACCACAAGACCCTCTCCCAGCACAGGCTTCCACAGAGCCCATGAGCAAATGCAGATGGGAAGCATCAGACACCCTCACACCTCAGATGAGTTACCCCACACAGCCTGGTGGAAGCTTGCAGGAGTTGTCTATGCAAACATAATCTTTTCTTCCTGTATAATTTATTACTTAGGTTGTTTTCTAACCTCATTTTAAATCTGGTTGGAGACTATCAGCATAATTGACGAGCAGATACTTTGTTCCCCCTGTAGTACTGAAGTTGTTTTTCTCAGTTGGTTCTCAGAGCTCCTACTGAGCTGTTAATGAACTGTCAATTATTTGTGCAAATTGGGAGGCAGGCACTGAAAAGTAGCTGCTCTGGAAAAGACACATATTTCCCTTAAATCTTATGAAATGCATACTACTTTTAAGGGTTCTCTTTACTTATGAATCTTCACCAACACTGGTACAAAAGTTACTTTATAGAATAGCTGACCATTTAAAATAGGTCTACAGTAGTTAAAAAAAAAAGACAGCAAAATGCTTTCAGTTGATGCTCAGCCAAACAACTGCTTGACCTTTAGTACAACTGCTGGAAACAGATTGTTAGTGGCAAAGTTAGAAAGGAAGGCCAGGAAACCTGAGAATCTGCTTATGCAGATGAAAATGAAACTTGCTTCATCAGTGCTGGAAACACCAGAGAGTTTTCCTCTTCCTCTCCCTGCCTTAACTTTGTCTCCTCATTTATACCCTGCAGTTATATGAATACTAATTGTATGTGGCTACATTCTGAGAGCCTGGAAATCTCTGATGTGAAAAATGATAATAATAATTTTCTAACCATCTTTTTTTTGCATCTCAATCACCAGCTGCACTTACAAGACAATATGAGTAATTTTCATCACAGTGACACAACTTCTAAATCATCCTCTCTGAGAAAAAAAACCCAAACCTAAGATGTTTTAAGTTTTGCAAAGGATTACTCTTAAGAGGATACAGCAGGATATTTCATATGCTCGAGTTTAATCACATGCATAAGTCATTACAGACTCAGACACGGGTATTTTTGCTGGAAGTCCCAATGTTTTCCCATTAAGGGAGGACTGCTTCCTTTTGACAGTCCTCCAGACTCTCATGTTCTGAGAAAGCTGGATTCACACTGAGCAGACATGAGTATCCAATAAGCTGCATTAATCTCCAGTGAAATATTAGGGCTTTTCTAGCAGGAAGAGAAATCAGGTGAGTTTCACCAGGTGCTTGCTCCACCAGAGGGTACAAATCAAGGCTGAAATGGGTTACAACCCCCTGAGCATTATAAAAATTAAAACTGTTCCTCCCCCCCATCCTTCTTCAGGGATAAGTACTGACTGAAACACTCCTAACTTTGATGCAAACTTTGTCAAAATGTCTACAAAATATTGATGAAATTTTGCCAGTCTTTCAATGATGAAAATAAGGACAGTTCAACTATAAGCAGCAGTGAATAGGGTCATCTACGTGGCCACAAGAGCAGGGAAGATTTTCTTTTTATTCTGACTGCACAGCAAGTAAAAGGGCTCTCCAAGTCTGAAGTTGAGATACAGGCAAGAGATTTTACAGCATCATTTCATCTACACATCTTTTCACCCAGCTACATGCACATGTGCTGTAGGGTATATAAGTAGGACCCAACACCATCTGTTTGACTGGAGCACAGACCCTTGCACCAAACAGAAGTTGCTGCCACAAGCTGTTCAGGCTTTACCTCAGTCTTGTTATAATGCCCTGTTAGGAAAGTTTCAGCTCCCCTGCTACTAATTTTTAATCTGGCTAAGCAGAGCAGAAGCTAAAGTTTAGGTAGGAGAATTAGCTGTACACCCATCCCTCTTGTGAGGTGTGAGGTGCTCAAGCCTGATAGTCTGAGCAGCTGCTGCACATTTCACCTAGTCCAAGAAACAAAGAATTTCAGTCTCCACTTCTAGCTCTCTTCACATTACCTTTCACAAACAGGTTTTCTGAAGGAGAAGACACAAAATGAATAATATATTTTTATTTCAGGAAGATTTGTTTCACTGACATCTGCTGAAATCATCTGGTTAGGAATACAGACCCTCCCAAGATGCAGCTCAAGCTTTCAGCTTGCTGGAGTGGGGCCAACTGCAACTTTATAAAAATTCAGGTCCAAAAACCCTCCAAAACAACCCAAGAAAACCCCATCAAACCAAGTGTAAGGATTGGTGGATCTTCTACTGAGCTAGAGGGACAACGGTCTGAATTCTCATTAGCACTGAAACTTAGAAGTGCAAACATAACATCATCACAGTCACAGTGCACAATAGATGAGGGAGCTGATGGATCAATTATATTTAGTTACTGCTATTAATCAATACAGAAGTTATTACTATGTTATCTGGATCACAGTCAGACCCAGAGATCTCAGGTGACAGAACTGGAGAGAAAAGAACTTGCCTATGGCAAACAGATGATGAGCAGAATTAAAGTCCTGGTCTCTTGAACCTTAGACCAGGTCCTTATAATCACTAATTTTTTCTGATACCATCTGTAGTGTTTGAGAAGCCACTTTCACTGGGGAAAAAAAACATTCCAACAACTGAAGGTAAGCTATTACAGATTTATTTCAGGGATTCCAGCTTTTCCCTAGGTTTAGTAGATTTTCCTGAAACTGAACTTAGATATCTAGGGGGGAAATGGCACTTTCCCCTTGTGTTATAGAAACACCATCTGGCAATAGAACATTTACTTAAAAGAAACAATAGACACTATAGAAATCTGCACATTTAAACTGAGTACCCATCAACTAAGTTTCCTAAGAAAAAAAATAAAGAGATTGTATATACCCAGAAGTTTTTAAATATTGGGCTGCACAAAGACATATTTGAAATGAAAATGTGACAGGAAATTTGCCTGTAAAAAGAATGCCATGCATCTGATATAAATGTGAAAAATAAACCCACATTTTTTGCAATCTGAAAATCAGCAGTGATGAAAAAATTGCTGCATTGTTAGATGCATTTTAAATGAGGTTCCTAATTATATTTTCCATGATAAACCAAATGCAGATACTCATTTAAGCAGACTAAAGACACAAAATTATTCTCTAAAAGATTTGCATCTTTTTCCTTAAAAAAACCCCCCTAAATCCAAATAACCCAGCACTCCTAATTTTCCTTGTTCAGTAAAACATCCAATGCCATACAAACTATAGACTAAACCCATCAGAGGGACTGAGGTGTCAAGAGCATATCCAGCATCCTCCAAGACACCAAGGATCCAATTTAATGCTCCATTCCTAATATTAATAGTAATCTAAAAATTCAGCTTTAGCATTTACATAGCACTTTATTTCTCAAAGCAACCAAGACAATGGGGTCCTGGGATCTGTTAGCACTGAAAAGTATTTTTCTAATCCCAAGACAGATCAGGTCTGAATACTGATGCTTTCTGTTGCATAGACTTTCCATATTCATAGGACTGATTAGAGCAGGATAAAACCACAGCTATTAAAGGCAAAATATTTAAAACAAAGGCAGACAAGCACTCTGATATGTCATCTTGCATTTAGGAGTAAAGTCTTGGCCTCACTGAAGCCAGGATTTCCTGAACAACAAATGCATCCGTGTATTAATTCTCTACCAGCAAGAATCAAAATACAGAAATTAAGAGCAAAGATATCCAAGCACAACTCACAGTAGTTGGCAGCTTCCCATCAACTTGATGGATGCCAGTGAGTGAAATTGTGCTGTCAGTTATCACAGTGCAAGAAGAGGAAAAAATCTGCTAAATATTATTCTGAGTGTACAGCAGTGTATGACAAGGATTGGAGCCCGAAATGCTATTTCCTCAAAAATGCCTCATTATGAAAAGGTTTCCCCTCTCTACTACATGAATGCTCCAGTTCAGTGAGGTATTTAGAGGTGAATTCCACTGCACACACAGAACTGAGCTCAATGACTTCCTGCAGAAAAAGAATTCAGAGTGAATTTCAGTAGGAAGCTGATTAAATTCCAAGTGTATAATGCTATTTAAAATATATATATATACACACAGAGGCTAGTTCATGACCTCTAAAAGGAAGTGCATGCCTACAACTCTAGCATGGGCAGATCAAACAGGCAATGAAAAGGACAAATGCCATGGAGATACATGTTTTAAATGCTAAGTATTATGAGCCTTCTTTTGTACCACAAATAAACTTTATTATGTTACCACGTCGCAACCAACTATGACTCTCATTCTGTGATTAATGGGCAGAATTAAACAAAGCAGCAGGCATAGTAGATTTGACCTTTGGAAGCTGAACTCTGCATTTTTCCTCCAACAGTGTCTATTTTTTTTATTTCTGTAGCCTTTGGAAAGAAGCACACTCAGGACCCAGGCAGTTGTACAGTTGTCACAGAGAGCTCATTGACATGACCCAATGTCAACCTGCTTTTGTTTAGGAAATCTCCATTCCCTTGTAGCCCATCCTGTGGATCACAATTTAACCTGGCATCTTACCCATGTGTGCTTCCACCTTCACCCACCCTCATGGCAACGAAGGAACACCCAGGATATGTCTTTGTGGAAGCATGTTAGGAAAAATAATCGGTATAAAGTCATAAATTTCTATCTAAAATGAAACAGAGACATCTCTGCTACATTATCTTCAGCACAACCTCATTAGATTAATACTAAAGAGTTAACATCTATTTATGTAAAAAATTTCCTGCCTGTATATTTGCTTGACAGATAATTATGACAAAATAATTATTTGACAAATAATTATCTGACAAATAATTATGACCAAAATAATCATTGACAAAATAATGATGTCAAAATCTATATCTCATGGTCCCTCTGATAAGGCTCAAAGACTTGTGTGAGGCTCCAGAAGGACATATGTCCTCTCATGTCCAGTATAGTATTTTAATTCTAGATTTCATTATGCCCATCAGAGTTGGGGAAAAGCCTCTGAGTGCCAGTTCTGCCAGTGCTGAGGGATGCTTGGTTATGCTGATGCCAGCAATCCTCTGTATCCTTCACAAAGACACAGGACACCATCAGCACAGAGCTGGCTCAAGGCTTTTGATCAATAAAATCTAAAGCATGGGGCCAGGACTGCATTGCTCCAGCCAGACCATGGGAATGAAAGATAAAACTCCATCCTGGTTTTATTAGCCACAAAGTAGCTCCAGGACTCTGCATTCTGTGGTGCCCAGCAAAGAGCAAGAGTGGGTGTACAGAGAAAACCTCCCTCAGCCACAGCCACCTCCCTCCTGCCCTCAGAGTGTCCTTCAAGAGAAGCACAGACGTTGGAGAGCTGGATCCTCAGAGCTGGGGAGGACACGTTTTGGTTCCCCAAGTAGCTTGCCATTCTAGGCAACTGCCTTCTTTGCTAGCCCTGACTGCAGAAATCCCATAAACTCCTAATCAGAAAGAAA
Source organism: Brachypteracias leptosomus (assembly GCA_013401335.1). Lineage (NCBI taxonomy): Eukaryota > Metazoa > Chordata > Aves > Coraciiformes > Brachypteraciidae > Brachypteracias > Brachypteracias leptosomus. The sequence goes on from VYZX01029742.1 coordinate 44,989, forward strand.
TCCCTTATTCTTCACTGAAAAAACCCCATGCTGGCTCTTATGTCTGTCATAAAACCCTCTGTCTAAACTGAGAACTTCCTTTACGTGCCAACCAGCAGGAGAACCTCCTGCCCAAGCAAAGATAGTGTCTACACCAGAGCACTATTTTAAAATATATCGAAACAATATCCTTACTATTGCCTTTATCATTTATGACAGGGATATCTTTAATATATGTAGGTAAATTTCCATTTGGAGAAATCAATAGTCTTAACTAATATCCAAGATTTCAGATCTTTCAATCATAATGCATAATAGCCTGCCATTAACTTTACAAATGAGAACCAAGTTAAAAGGCTTCTAGCAAATTATCAGTGAATCACCAGAATTTGCTTCGGGCAGAGGTATTATTCTGAAATTGTTGCCAGTGATATATAGCTTTAGCATTTTTTATTGCTAATTTGCACTGGTTTCTCATACTCTTCTTCTAATGGATCATTACAGGAGCCAGATCATTTGTACTGCTGCCCATAACCATCTCAAGGTAAGGCTGTTTAGGTAGAGCAAGAAGAATGCACAGTAAGAGAGAAATTTCAAATTAAAGCAGTTATGAAAATATCAGAATCATTTAACAGAATAGAAAGTTACGTCCTTAAGTATATGCTTCAAAATCAAGGCCATCAAATAAAACATATAATAAGATTTTGCTTCTGCCCATCCACAACAAATAGAGCTTTGTCTGCCAAGGAATCGGGAGCACATTGGAATAATTGTGAAATTTTTCATATTTTCAGTTGCAATAATGTGCAAACCCCAAGATCTTTCCTGGAGAAATATGTTACAAGTATTACTAGGAACTCTGTTTATTTCACCACCACTCAATACATGTCCAGTGTTTCATTATTGCTATTTGTAGAACAACAGAAGGTAGTGAGTGATTTTATATCAGCAATTTGTTTGCTTTCTTGATTAAAAAACTAGGAGAATCAGTGCAATTCCAATAAAAAATATGGGAAAAAATAAACATGGAGACCTCTCTTGGTATATCCACTGTCACTGTAAGATGGCAGCAGTACCCTAATGACAGTCCCTGGTAAAAATCACAGATCTTTTATATGTAAAGGGTCTGTGGCATATCCAGGCAGCAGACAGGATTGTGATAATATATTCATGCCCCACTATAGCCTTGAAATCTCAGACAAATGAGGCTTCCACTATGCACATGGGGAATTGTTCTCCAAAGCCACAGAAGGGCATATCCCCATCCCAAATCTTTCTGTTATGAAAGAAATCCAACTCAATAACCAAGGAGTAGATCAAATATGAGTAACACTAACATGTTACATATTGTTTCCACTGAGTCAATTAACAGTGTTGCTGAATTAATAGTTATTGATGTTTCCAAGTCATGGGGGAATTTCAGATGAGTGAAGGAAAACATTGGAATGATTTTACTGGAAATGGGAGTGGAGAAGGAAGAGGGCAGAGTACAGGGTGACTAGCACTGGTCTGAGGAACAAGTGGGACAATGTCACCTCCAGAATAGGACTTCAGAGAGCAGAGTGAACAGCTGTACATGTGGGTCACATTAGCCATAGGCTGGAAGCACCACTGAGTGTACTTTTGAAGCACTGTCATTTTCAAATGCATGAAAAGTGAAAATTAATACCCCTCACTCCAAGATTGTTTGTCTTGAAATGAGAACCTTCATTTTCAAACCCCCTGGGAAGCTTTGCAGCTATTGTAAAGCCTATTAGAACATGTAAAACCTTCCATCCACAAGCTGTACTCCTGTGCAATGTAAATAACTGCAGCTATCCCAGAAGTTCCTAGACTGAAAAACAATCCTGCTGTAAATATCCTTGATACCAGCTAATTAGATATTCTCTGCTACAGCTTTTAAGTCTCTATAGAATAGATGATACTTCATAGCAACAAAGATGGTGTCACTTGGGACTGACTTTCCATTGAAAAGAGCTTTGATTTATTTATAGCTACACTTTATACTGCAAATGACACTGGGAACCCAGATAAGCTGTTTGGAAGAATCCCTCTCTCCTCCTATTCAATTAGCTGCTATAGTTAACTGATTAAAATCTTACTGCAAAAATAAAAGTCTCAAACAAATTTGCCTTATAACAAGGAATTGAAATGCATCCCTGTGCTAGGAGCCACTGAGAAAATAATGACTACAGCAAAGATTTCTTTTTACAGCTCCTGAATGCCTTTTATGCCAGAAGAAGTCAGGAAAGCTTTGCAATGAGTAAGAAAGGCTTCCAAGAAAGCTCTCTGTGTATTTAAAGATGTCTGGGCTGTTCTTGAAATGTTTAGAGCAGGCAGCCAGGGTAGGGCTGAAGTGCAAACTGGCTTTGTGAGCTCAGGCCTGGGGTTGCTCTGTGGATCTTGTGCTTCAGAATAAAGTGGATTCAAAAGCTTAGAAAATACTGTGTATAATTGTGATTATTTTTAACACAACTGCTATCTGCAATAGCAGCAGTTGCAAGGCAAGATTAGTTCAGAATCTTAAAAAAAATAAAGGTCTCTATATTATCTTAAGAGAACTTTCAGATGCAAAGAAAACTTTACAATTATCTGAACCTATGACCTAAAGCCTTAATCTTGCAGAAAAATTAAGTTAAAATTAAAGGTCTATTACAGACATTTTCTTTCCTTTTGTGACTTGTGTATTAAGTGGAAGACATTGGGTTCAGTAATATCATCTCTATTTTTTACTCAGTACCCAGAGAAAGTACCTTTAAATGTTTGCTCTAGAACTCAGTCTTTCTCTGGCATGAATTCTTCATTTTCCTGTCATTGAATAATCAGTATTTGAATATTCCTTACATATCTGGGACTGTCTTGCTGTGGAACCTGAGACAGCTTCCATATGAAATTGCAAATCTAACCACAAAAGGCCAAATTCTGAAATGGAAAATAAAAAATGAGACTCATTGGCTGCAACAAATCCAGGCAAAACTTAAAACAGTGCTACATCCACCTTGGTTTTCAAAAAATAACCAGTGCCTTTTGAGACCCCAAGTCCAAGTTTCAGCATCATATTTCTAGGCCAGCAGCTCATTGTTCCTCTTCCAAACCTTTCAAAGACTTATCAGTCAACTGGAGGAATCTCCATCGTGGACATTAATGTTGATATCAAACTAATACTTTTCACCAAATCATCTTTTTATTCATAGCAATAGGTTTCCCCCAACTGACCAGTAGATTCAGATGATCAGCCAGTTATTCAGGGAGGAATTTTATGTTTATCTTTATCTCTGATTACTCAGGCAACAGTCTTCTGAATCTGCTACTAAATCTGCATCAAAAGAAAGTGTGGGGGAGGGCTGGAAAGTTATTTTCAAAGGTTTTGTTTATTTACTAGCTGTTTAATTTCCATATCCTGTGGTAAGGACAGGGGTTTGTTTTGTGCTTTACCTATAAACATCTTTCCTATGTACAACACATAAATGTCTCATCTAAAGGTTGGCATTAACAGCACTCTATTTACTAATTAGTTCAGCAGCTTATTACACTGAAATTGAAATGTACTAATCAAATGTTTATTTTGTAATCATGTTACATTAATGCTAATTAGGGATGTATTTATCACTTCATGGATTACATTGAAGTTTAAATGCTCCAGTTAAAAGTTTGGCATTAAATGGCACCTACCTCCTTAAACAGTCTCTGTGTCTCTAATGTATTGGCTAATTTTAAATACCATTAGACTACAACAAGTATTTCTTTGTATTATAAGGATGCATTTAAAAAAAAAATCACCGAGATAACTTGGTAATTGTTATTCTGTGTATGTGATAAATATTTCTTTCATAATAACAAACATATGGCTATGAACCAAATACCATCCAAATAGCTTTTTTTCTCTATTGCTAGTAAAACTTAGAGAAGCAAAAAATATTTCAGTCCAGACCATTGGAATGTACCAAATAGCTACAAACTTTCAAGGAAAATTTCAATAAAGTTTAGACCTAGTTCCCAAGGGATTATACTTGAGATCTAGTTATTAACCATTAATCAGCTGCTCTTGTCATTATAAGGCAAGGAAGGCAGCAAATACAGAACCTCACTCACATAGGAAGGAAACTGGCAGGCTCAGCCTAGTTCTTACTCTTTGCAGCCATGTTTTTACATGTCTATAGTTCTGAGGGAGGCTTAAGGCAATTGTAAGAAACCACACGTGGAACAATAGAGAGAAAACAACAATAAAAACAAACATTCTTCAGTGTATGACAATTCGAATATATACAGAAAAAAAAATCCTGAACCACTTTGCAGATCCAACTTTCCAAATATTAATGCACTTTGTTGTTATCAACTCCCATAAACCCCTATTTAGGATGGAACAACCTCATGATCAGAGTTTACAGCACAGAGACAAATGAAGCTTAATATCCAATCTTAAGATCTTCATGAGCCTGCTTATCAATGACACAGCTCAGACACACCTTTCCCTGCCAGATGTGAACATTCATTGCATTAACTTCCCAAAGACTGGGGCAGGGGACATCTCTAAAATGTGAACTTCAAACTCTGGATATTTTATTTCATGACCTATCTGTACTTTGCTTTCATGCCAGCTTGAATCACAAGGTTTGTATTTTATTTCTTTAATAACTGGCAAAGCCTTAAATTCTTAGACCAAATTTCAAGGATTTTTTTGTTTTGCTTTGTTACAGATTATCATCTTCACTTAGGAGATTATCAGGACACATATTCCAAATGCAATCAGGTGTCAACCTTGTTCAAAGTTTTTGGGTTTTAGAAGAGAGTACTAAAGTAAAGCTAATGTGAATTTTTCCTTCCCCTAAGAACATGTTCAAGCACTGTATCAAACAGAAATAAACCCCTGTTGCTTTCATGAAGACAAAAACCCCACAAAAGACAAAACCCAGCTGTCATGTTGCTTTACATTTGCTGCTTTATCTTTTCACTTGCTTCTTCCAACCTCATTTAGACTCAACTGAGGCTTTTAAAAGCTCTTCAAGTTTTTCTTGATGCTGGTGAAAACTTTGCTTTTATATAATGCCTAAAATGGTCTATTCAGGGTAACTTATTTGCCAGGGGCAGAGTCTGGAACAGAGCTCAGATACTTGGAATCCCATCCCAATGTTCTCATCTAGAAATGACTCCCAAAAGACTGAGCTCACATTAAAGGAACCTGATGTCAACGGGTCTGAAGATTTGTGCAGATTTAATACTGTTGTTAGTGGTTATTTTTGTAATTATTGTTATAAAATTAAAATGTAATTAACAAAGCATTAAGGATACTGTGACCTATAGCCCACACTCCTATAAACATGTTTAGAAATGTAATGCCTTTATAGAAGAAGATACTGGGATAAAATCCACAATGACTTTTCCAGTGCATTTACTGGAGAAAATGAGTGAACTGGAAGAACATGTCCCAAAAGGGAAACTATGAGAATTTGGAGAGGGAACTGAGAGGAGAAAATGCCAAATCATAAAATAAACAATACACACACACACAGTTAATTAGAAATGCAAATGTCTCGGAGGCAGAAATGTGGCAGAGGACTCACAGTTTGACAGTAGTAGTTGCAGTGATCAGAAGACAATCAGTAAATACACCAGTGTTTATTATTCTCAACTTCTGTGTTGCCCTGACAGTGATCCAAGTTTGGAGCTGAAGAGCCAGTGGGTGTAGGAATACCAAGGCTTAGAGTAATGCTCATTATTGCACAGAAAGATGCTGCAGGGAAAGGGTAAGAAATTTGTACTTTCAACCATATTTTGGAATTTCTTATCGTTACACACATAAGCAGCTTATTAAAGAAGAGCTACTTCAAACATCAGCTTCCCAGGAGCCACGCTGATCCAAACTCACCCTACTCAGCCCACTTCAACCAGCTTCAGAGCACCCAGTACAACAGAGGTTGTGGTTACTTTGAGACGTGACCTCCACCCTTAAAAAACCCCTTCCTGCATCCTTGATATGGGCCGGGCATTAAGACAATCAATGGAATTCTTTCCTTCTGTGTTGGCAGACCCTAATACCCAGAGGCAATTCCCAAGTAAACGAGCTGAGGGGGCACACTAAGGAAAGGAAAGAGGCAGGAGCCAGCCCAGGCCAGGGATCTGCTCTGGTGTGAGGAACTGACACCACCACAGGGCAGAAAGGGAATAATTAAGTCCAGTGCACGCTCTGATTTGTGAGCTACTCCTACTGCTCTTCTAGAAACTGTCTCAGAGCTAATTAGTGTCATCTGTGACAAGATGGCCCTTCTTAATGAACTTGATTTTCTCCCCTGCAAGTAAACTACACCTCTTACATTTTGAACGCAGTGTCACATACAGAGTCCATCACTTCTTCCAGAAATACTGCTGGAAGTTTTGTATCGTGTTGCAATGCTTATTTTTACCACTCAAAATTTATTTCAGCTGCTGACTGACTAATTCAGGCCTTTCCTTTGTTTGACAGTTGATTAAAAAACAATTAACCACCTCTGTTCTTTAGATCTTTTTTCTGTACATCCCATTCTAATATTTTCTTATTTTAAACACAAGCCAATGGCATTTTCTTTCTTTTGCAAGTATTGGTATAGATTTCAATATTTATAAGAAATTACTAAATCTTAAATAAGTCTTTGGATCATCAAACTGGTTTTCATTTACTTTCATAACTGCTCTTTTTTAGAACTTATTTATTTTTTAAAAAGCCAAAAAAGTACATCAGATTTTCATTGCACAGGGAAAGGGGTAGCACTACATTTTTACCTGCTAGTTTGCTAAATCCTGTGTGAGTAATCATATATGAAGAGGTCAATCCCCACTAGTACTGTATTTTAATTATATACAGTTATCTCCCAAATTAAATTTTGCCTGCCAGCTGATTATCACAGTTTAAGTTTTTCAAGTGATCACAATTATTTTGAACTGTCTTTCACATGTTTCTCATTCCATGTCAATATTCTTACCAATGACTCCAAGGACAAAAAAACCACCCCACAACTAAATAAAACACAAAGAAAAACATTTCTTGCTTCAGTAAACCTTGAATAAAAATGAGTTTTTCTTACTAGAGAATACACTGTACTGAAGAAACCTCAGTAGAATGGATGGGTTCTTCACTACACAAAAGACATCATGGATCTCATTCATCCCTAACAGCAAAGCAAAATCTGAAGCACCAGCAGCCACGTGGACCTGGGCACCCACTGTGGGGTGAGCAGGAGCTCAGGTGGAAAACACAAGGCAGAGGATGGAGATACAGACACTGCTGGTCACACAACTCTGGTGGGGACCATCCTACCTGTAACTGCTCAACCTGGGGCTCACACCCTGAAGCTCTCTTGGAGAAGGAGGATGCAGACACAGAGGTATCAGTATAAATACCAGGGAGACCACAGGGGCTCCTCTGCTCCCCAGATCACCACTTGATACAATTCTGCTTTTAGTCCATGTCCTGCCTTTCTGCACTTCTTCCTCTCCCAACAGCAGGTCTCACGTAAGCTGTGGTAGGTGGTCACACACAAATTTCAAGCCTCAGATTGTACAACTCATATACTAAGTTGGACAATTATTTACTTCTTTATTTTACTGACAATAGCTCAGATTTTTTTCTTTATCAACTTTTCAATTAATAGCCATGGACTTGTTAGAAACACCATAAAATCACAGACTAGTGTGTGACAACAAAGCACATACAGTAAAAATATTTCTTTTCCCCTACCACTTCTTTGTTTGCATTCAATCCTCTATTTGAATTTCTTTCAGCTGCAGCAACACTGATGATGGAGCTCAGTTTAATTTCTGGCTTGCAATTTTTGTACACAGATAATTGGAGTGAAACTACCAGAGGAATGTCCCCCATTCATTTTCTACATGTACAGAACAAACTCCTCATTGCTCAAATAAGAAATTTAAATGTGTGAAGCCACTAGTTAAAATAAGCTAGGAGATAAGATGCTTTACTATGCGTGTATATTTATCAGGAGGACCACAAGCATCATGGCAACTTAGAATCATAGAATGTTTGAGGCTGGAAGGGACCTCTAGAGCTCATCTGGTCCAACCTCCCTACCCCAGCAGGGACATCTCTACCTAGGGCAGGCTGCTCAGAGCCCCAGCAAGCCTCACCTTGAAGGACTCCAGGGATGGGGCCTCCACCCCCTCTCTGGGCAGCCCATTCCACTGATCTATCACCCTCATGTTAAAGAACTTTTTTTCTAATATCCAATCTAAATCTCTCCTTTCCTATCTTAAAACCATCAATCCTGGTCCTATCATAACTACTATGAAACTGAAGCAGGTAGAAAAGGAAATTTGATCTGATTTTTGAGGTTATGATATGCTGGACATTGGAAGCATTTACCCACTTTCTAAAATACAGACACTCTTCTGAGTAAAGTGGCATAAACATGATGAAAATTAAACAAACAAACAAAAACCCTACAGAAATGTCAGGTTTTTCTTATTATCATTAACTACAATTTAAAGCAAGCAGTTGTCTGGTGCTCTGACTAGGGCTCATAAGAAAAGCCTTTTACACTAGTTTTTACCTAGTGGTTCCTGGCTGCACAGCATGTTAGGGCTGTTTGTATTTCAGTCTATTGAGTTGGAATCAGTATGTACAAGATTTGCTATTGCTGGCTGCCTTCATACCCCAGATGGCCTCTCTAAAATATTGGTCCACGTCCTGATTCCACCTCTCTACAAGATGTTTTAGAAGGAAGTTTGAGGACTATATCAAGCAATGTCTTCAGATGGTTACCCAGAGCTATTTGAAAGCTCAGAAGTTGCAGCCCAGCCAGCCACAGTACTGCAGACAGGGAGTGCCAGAGGATAAAGGGGGCAAAGAAGTGATTTAGGATGTCTGCTGGAAAACTTCAGCTGAAATTTATGTGACACATCAGCATGGGATCCAATAGCAACTCCTGGTGAAAATTAACCCTATCCTGGGTTAATTATCCTATCCTGGCTGAACCAGGACATGTCTCAATCTCTTAGAATCAGAATTCTGCAATTACTTCATATAAACATCCATTCAGCATGTTCTGAGCATCAGTTCTAACAAGGAGCTAATTCAAGCATCTTTGGCTACTCAGAAGCTGGAAACTTTGAAACTTTGCAAAGTTCTCTTTAGAGAACTCATTCCACATGTCACTTAGGAAATACTAGTTCTAAGTTTACTCTCCCCAGATGACTCTAGTCCATGCTCACTGGTGCAGCAAAGTTCCAGCCATAGTATTTATGGTTGGGAGAAATGAGATTTCACAAGCTTATTAATTGCTAAAAATCTGCTTCCAGAGGGAAACAAATGCAACATGATGCATCAACAGCATTCCAAGTTTGCAGACAACCTGAAATAGTAGCTTTTATCTGAAATATAATCATACAAATGTCAATTAATTATTTCCCTAGTGATCAAAACATCAGCCTTTTCATCTCTTGTAAATCCCAGCTAATGCCAAGATTTAACATGGGACCAAAAATCCTGGTTGTCATTTGGCCCAAAGTAACAGGTTTTCCTTGAGAGGGTGTTCAGTAATTTTTCCTCTTTAAATTCTATTGCATATTGAATCTTAAAACTAAATAAAGCTTTAAAATGATTAATCAGGTGTAAAGTAAAAATAGGTGTTGATTTGTTTAATATTTTCATGTTTAAATTGCTGCTAACCTTCCAATTTTGTTGCCAGCAGCTACACTATCTATAGGTTAGATCCTGAGAGAATGGTAAAGCTCAGGGTGAGTTCTTGCAAGGATTTAGCCAAGATAATTGTGTAGTGTTCAAGAACCTGGTTTTCATCTTCAGTATGTTATGTATGTGTTTCTCAGCTTCTAATTCAGGACTTCTCTCAGGAGAAAACATTGTTCCTTCCTTTTTTCCAAAATAATCCTCCTGAAACCTTCAATAAAAAATGTGTCCTTGAATTCAATACTCACACAGCATCACTCAGAATTTTACTCCAGAATAGTACATACAAAATCATATTTCCCTTATTTTTTCATCCATGGCTAGGGCTCCTCCTCCAAAGCCCTAGTAACTGCTAAACATTTTAAATCCTGTTTTTATTTAATGGAAACTGGATGTAATCTCTTCTGGTGTGACCCAAAGTGACTGCAGCTTTAATCAGACTCATCATCTGATTAGAGTGATTTAATAATCATTTTATTCATTTAATTCATATTAGATAGCATCTGAAGCTGACAGAGTTAAGCCTCTCCAAATATTACCTTTTTAATTCCAGGAATAACACTGGCTCCCAGCTCCCAGCTCAAAGAAACCCGATTTTTGTATACATACACAGGCTCTCAATCTGCATTTTTCTGTATGTAATGAACATAATCATAGTCATTCATCTTAAGGTCTTTTACAAACTTAATGACACTTGTTATTCCAAATCCTAGTGAGTGAAAAGATGAACATATTTGGGCTTTAACACCTGACTGACTCACACTGTGTTAACTGGATGCAGCCAAACCAGGGTGGATGGTGCCTGGACCCCCAAATGATGGGGGGTGGGGGTGTTGACCAGCTCTGTGCTTCTGACTCTGCTACAAACCCTGGAAGAAACTCCTATCTAAGGGCAGGATAAGAGACTGCAGAATGAGTCCCTCTTGGTGGAAGTGCTCTTCAGCAACAAGGCTTTGCAGAGCCTCAGACACTGGGCAGGTACACACCTCAATGGCACAGAAGGTGCAACAGTTGAATTGTCCCCTATCTGGAGGCTGGACATAGTGACACTAGAAGAGCTTTCACCATCCTCCTAATACTAATATTCTTGAGCTTTATCCTACAAGGCTAATGGTTGTAAATTCAGAGATTGCAATGATGGGGACCATTACCTCAACTCAACATGGTGACTCTCATTACTCTGGAGTCAAATAGAACAATAACAACATCAAGAAGTTAGATTATGCAGCATTGTTTCTGTTTATGGGCAGAAGTGCCAGGAACAACAGCACTTGCTCTTACTGACAGTTGGTTCAAGATGAATAAAACTCATGGATTTTATGGACCTGGAGAGAGCTGATTTTTATGGAAAACTTTATATAGATGAAATGTATGCTCTGCTGTAGCTCAGTAAATCTGCAGGCTTTAAACCACATCAGTGCAACTGTTGTGGAATAACAGCAGCATAATTAATATGGCAGTTTAACTGAGGAGTTTGCTTGAATATAGTTCCAGTTTTATACATAAGTCATTTTTCACACTGTCATCTGTAGATTATGAAATAGAACTGAAAGGTGAGATCCACTAACAAAACATCTCCTATCAAATATAGATACCTTCCATCAGTAACAATGATTTTTTTTCCAAACAATATTATCCTCATCCCCCTTTAATTCTAAGAACATAAATGTTCTGTTTACTTTTAGTATGTGTTCATCTCGAGCAGATTCAAGTATTTATCAAATAACCCTGTAATTTATTAAGCCAACAGGAAATTGACTGCATAAAGTCATCCATGTTCAATCTATTTCCAAATACATAAATTCCTGTCCAAAACACACTTGAGAATTAAAAGGAAAATATGTCTTCACCAAATCTTAATTTATAAGATACTCAATTCACTTCTCAATGAGAACTTGTTCTATGAGGAGCAGAAAATAATAACAGACAGCACGATAAACAGAGTTATTGAACAAAAGACAGAAATAAAATTGGAAGTAATTGACTGCATAATTACAGAGGTGTGAGCTGGGTAATATTCAACAACTGAAAAACAAAAATCCAGGTTTTGGCATCCCCTTGCTAACCTCTCAGTTGATGCACACTTGTTTGAAATAAACAAGGCAAGCAAGCAGAAAACAACTTTTATTCTGCAGGTCTCCAAAAAGATTTCTCAGTGTTAGCATCTGTTTTCAAGCAGTGCATATAGATATGTGCAGTAAATGGAGTCCTACTGCTTGGAACTGGCACAAAGATGAGGAAAGTCCCTAGTCAAGAGGCTCATTGCTCTGAATTCAGGGAAGCAAATAAACATTTCCCACATCACCTTTTGGGGAACACCGTTTCTTCCCCAAGCACTGAGAGTTAAGTAGTAGTAGGGACTGTGCTGGGCTGGCTCTGACTCTGCACACTCAGACAAGCTATGAACAGGGCATAACTGACCCATAAACTGACACAAGCAGCAGAATATTATCAAAAGCCTTTTGTATCTCATTCTCTGGGGCACAATAACAACTGAATGGGCTTTCTGCACACATGCACATGTTCCATGGTTTTTTCCCCCAAGAGGACAAGCATATCCTTTCCCAGGTTCTCTCTAGAAGGCAGTAATTGCACACAAATCTAACAATGTTTGTTTACAATATCACACTCCACTGAACAACTGACACCTGCATTGGCTTTCTGGCTTGCAGGTTTGAAGCTTGACAAGCAAGAAGCAGCAGCAACAAATCAAACTGAGGCTTCAGGACACGTTAGGCATTCCAAAAATACTTGGACACTTAATTACACACTACCCCCCACTTATGTTCCTCATAGATTGCTTTAGACTTACCCTGTCAGTTAAGAACAATGTTTCTTTTGTCACTGAACAAGTGAGAACCTACAACCTAATAATCAGGTAATGTCCATGCCATGTCTTCTCTTTCTACTGCTCTCTCCCACAGTCCATGCTTAGATATCAGGCTACAAGCTTGAATTAAGGATCCTGGTTTACCAGAAAAATATTTTTCTACAGCAACCAACCTACAGAACCCAGCACAGTGTATTTCCTCTCAGTATTTCCCCTTTTTTCACTCACTCACTCTTCCTTTGCCCTGTCATTCAAAACTTTATGAAACCTACTCAGAACAGAACTGAATAAGAGGAAAAGGATTAAAAAGAAAAAAATCCCATTAAAGTAAATACCTCATCAAACATGATAGTAGTTGGGAAGCCTAAAATGACTGAGGGAGTTGGGGTTGTTCAGTCTGGAGAAGAGAAGGCTCCAAGAGGCCCTTATTGTGGCCTTCCAGTATCTGAAGGGGACTACAAGAAAGCTGGGGAGGGACTTTTGAGGCTGACAGGTAGTGGTAGGACTGGGGGGAAAGGGTCAAAACTAAAGGGGGGGAGATTCAGATTGGATGTTAGGAAGAAGTTCTTGCCCAGGAGGGTGGGGAGACGCTGGCACAGGTTGCCCAGAGAGGTGCTGGAAGCCCCATCCCTGGACATTTTGAAGGCCAGGCTGGCTGGGGCTGTGAATAACCTGCTCTAGTGGGAGGTGTCCCTGCCCATGGCAGGGGGGTTTGGAACTGGATGAGCTTTAAGGTCCCTTCCAACCCTGACAGTTCTATGATTCTATGATAAAATGTGTTCATTTCTACAGAGCTGAATATCTGCATGAGTCTTCTGCAGTTGATGGGTTAGAGTTTGGGAGAAATTGTTCTCCCAACAGTTGTTTGGTTCACATTTCTAAATGTAGCTGATTGAATGGTAGAATCATAGAATTGCAGGATCATAGAATCCTTTAGGTTGGAAAAGACCTCCAGGATCATCAAGTCCAATCTTTGTCCAGCACCTCCCTGACCCCTAGACCATGTCTCAAAGCACCGCATCTACTCAGTTTTTAACCCCTCCAGGGATGGGGACTCCACCACCTCCCTGGGCAGCCTGGGCCAGTGCCTGACCAAACCAAGCTGGTGGATACTAATGCTTTTCAAATTACAATAGATATAAAATTATATTATATATTAAAAATATAACTCAAGCCAAGTGATTAGGAACAAGCAGTGAGCATTATTCCCAAAATTCCTAGATAAAAATTATGCCATTATATAGATGAATGAGAAAATTTTCAAACTCACTTCAAATGAAATTCCAACACTTAAAATAGTACTTTTATGGCCCAGTGGAAACAAAATTACACAAATAATTATAATTACTGCAAATTTTTACTTCCTTGTATACAGCTCAATAAATGTACTTTCTGCTTACCTCAGAAATGAAGTTACAGAACTGTTGCTATTCAAATAATTTGCTGCTATTTTCTTACATCTGTCAAGATAAAAAAAAAAAAAGAAATGCTAAAACCATATTTTTTTTACATTTAATTCCCTATTGCTTATAAACAAGCCTTGGAAAGAAGTGTTCTTCAATCAGTCATATACAGGTAAAAGCTATGGTAAAGTGAATTAACTCATTTTCTATTAGTAATAGTATCTAAGTTTTCTGAGTAATAGTATCTTACTAAGCAATCTATTGATTTACAAGCATATGAAGCTTTTTTAAAAAACAAAGATTGTACTACAATCTATTAATAATGTAACTGCTGTGCTGTAAGACAGATAAGTTCTAATATCATAGAAAGAATATTTTTTCATTTCAAGATACAATTACATTATAAAATAAAGGAGAAATGTACATATTCCATGGCCTTTTTTTTTTTTCTTCTCCCATATATTTTAAGCCATTCATGTGGCCTAACATCTAAAGTAGGGAAGATTTTGCCAAGTGGGGGAGCTGGCTGTGCAGTAACAATTTACCTATTTACTCCATGGTTTGGGGTTTTTTCTTAAACGCTTAAAGCACTTGAAATAAACTTATCTTCAGTCTCAATTTTCTGGTTATATATTCTGTGGTTTGGTATCTCTCCATGTTCCTGCTTTTAAGACATTTATATTTTAAGAAGTAATCTCAGGCAGCATAGTGCACCTGATCTAATGTCACTAATGGAACTTAAATGGGTCTTTTTTTGCAATTTAGAGTTATATATATATATATATGTATAAAATGCTTTCTGGGGCAATAACCAAACAAGAAACCACCTGCAATATGAGAGAAAAAAGTATCAACTAATCTCTGCTTACTCATTAGCAAATTCCAAATAGTAAATAGCAATTTCCAAATAGTAAATAGCAAATTCCAGCTCCCTCAGACTTTTAATTAATACACAGAAAAGTGTAAGAAAATAATAGGAAATGTAAAATATTCATGACTATTTAAGCCTTCCAATTCCTAGGATGCTTCCAGCCTTTTCAAGGAAACTAATGGGCCTCTCACTCCAGTGTCATTAAGTGGTGGCCTTGCACCTCAAGGTACATGAGGAGAAGTTTCATCTTGCAGCAGAGCTTGGAAACCCCATTGCATTATAACTACCCGTTAGCCTTGAGCTTAAACCATTTTTAGCTGGAAGCATGAGCAATAAATAGGCTAGTACTGTCAATATTGGAGCTTGCTGCCAAGAATGGGACAAATAGAAAAGGCAGCAGATTGTCTTCTAGAAGGAGTTATTTTTCTACTGCTTCTAGGAGCATCCTTTCATTATTTTCTTGGTTAGGAATACAGGAGAGAGCAAAAGTAGCAGGGCAGGGGGACAGGGAGCTGGCTCCCCATTAAGGACATCAGCACAGCCAAAGGTCAGGAGATTGCTTGTCCATGGCTAAGGGAGCCCAGGACAGAAGAGAAATGGTCCAGTCAGAGGGGGAGCAGAGAACTGATTATTCTGTAGGAACAAATAAGGACTCTCTTCCTCAAAACAAGGAAAGACAGACAAGCTACTGGGGATTTTCAGGGGGGAATAGATGGGCAAATTAAATCTCTTCATGGAAAATGTTTGTGCTGCCCCCTGGCCTCAGTGAAGAGGATTTCAGGTCCATGCCTTAGCCTAGGGCAGTACAGCATCAGGAGAGAAAGCAGACTCCCAAGCAGGACTATCTCAGGTTATTGAAGGTGCAAGGTTAATACTGACAACGTGCTTGGGGGCTAAGACTCTTTATCAGTCAGCATCACATTTAACTCCAGTGGGTGAACTTTAGTTATAAACTGAAATTATGGAAAAAAGGATCTATGTTCAGTGAAAACTTGAAAGGTGTCAAAAAAAGCAGATATTTCAGCCTACAGTTTTTGGTATTAGCATCTCATTTTTAATCATACTTACATATCCCCTTGAAAACCACTTGAATACAAAACAAAATATTATGTTTGTGTTGCTTGTGGAAATGCCCTAACTATAAGCCTCTTAAGTTCTAGTAATTTAGGCCTGAACATAGGGAATGGGGACAAGCCTCTACATAAAGCACAATTGTAATTTACATTCCTTGAAGTATTTGGTGTTGGGGATAGTGTTCACTTATGGAAAAGACATAGACAATAAGGTGAAAGAGGAAGGAAAATAGTTTGCATGAAATTATATCTCTTTTTGCTTTAGCCACATATTAACAAGTGTGGCCTCTACTAAGACTGGAGAGAAAAAAATGTTGCAGAACTGAAGTTTAAGAATATAGCAAGGACTTTATGGCTAGCAAACTGTTCTGTTCACTTCCAATGTGATTAAAAGGGTCTTCAGAGTTTGCCAGGACATTTTCAAGGCCTGGCTGTAATCACAGGAAGGGCTGTCACATCTCAGACATCTCTGCAAAATCAAAAATCTTCCCTTTTTCCTGGATCAGATTATAAATGTGTATTACTGACACATATCACTATGGGTAGATAAAGTGTTTTCCTGATTAATTATACGTCACTGCCTGTGTACTGGTCAGAGCCTTGACTGGAAAATACTTCAAACCTTTCCATGTAAATGCAGCGTATTTCTACCTTTCTCATTCATGTTCCAAGCAATTCTCTAGAACTTTCCAGTTTAATAAATAACAGAAGACACGGGTGATTACATGGATCTCAGCAGGTACACATCACCTCTTAAGACAGCATTCTGAATACTGTGTGCAATTCGTTACAACACTAAAAATTTCAGTGAAGCATAGGAAGAAAAAGGGTTTTTTCTGGAAGAGATCTATTGTACAGTATCTAAAATATTAAAACTTCCTCACTTCCACACACAATAAAATAAGGAATAAAAAGAAAGAAAGCATAGACAACTATAGGCCTAAATCTCCTCTCATCACGGTTAATTGTTGGAGGTTTAAAATCTCATGTTAAGTGCCAAGAGACAGAATTTTGCCTACCTGGGGCAGACAAAGAGGTACTTTTCTCTTCCCGTTTTCAATACTTCAACCATGAAAAAACTGTAGTAAACTGAATATCACTGCTGCAGAAATGACATTGTCACTGGGTACACAGAGCAAGCAAGAACTTCATGAAGAGTTATATAAATTATCTGAGTGCAGCAAATACACAGGCCCCAAACTTTGGAGGTGGGGCTGGAGGAGATGCAGCAGGCACCTTGCTGACTGTCCCCCTGAGAAGCCATGCTATAGTTTTCTCCCCATTTCCATGCCAACAGGGCCAGAGCTGTGTGAGCACCACTACACACCAAGAACATTGGCACATGCCCACAGGTAAGTCCTGTGGGTTACTCTCATTTGAGGAACATCAGAGCCAACAAAACAGGAGGACGTGGTCCTGAACTCCTCCAGCAGGAGACATATTTGGGAAGCAATATTCATTTTGCATTAGAGATTAAGACCAAAGAAAGACATGCCAAGAAGGGGGGCGGGGAGGATCAAGACCTTTCACTGCAATCTTCTGGGTTTGTCTTGTTTAATAATCCTCCAGCAACAGTTCAGAGACTCTTGACAAACCTACCCAAGCATGCAAAGTTGACATATGGTGACCAGATGGCCTGTACTTTCATGCTTCAACACCTGCTGCTGAAGAGTTGTGGTTTAGGGTTGCAAAGATCCTAGTTGGCAGGAAGAATCTTTACAGATGTTGGAAGAAACCCTTTCACCATAGAAGGATCACACTAAACATGTTGTATTAGGAATTAAGCTGATTAGCTGCATATCTCTGAGGTAGCAAAACAATTCAGTTCTCTCTGATGTCTTACTAGTAATACAACTTTTAAAATTGTTCTTGGGGAAACAAGGCTGAGTTAAAAGAGTATTATGATTGTATTCTTCTGGTTGACAACACTGGACATAGAATTGCTAATATTGAAAAATAATAACAAATCAGTTCTCAGTTACAATTCAGACTATCAGTTTTGGCCATCCATTTATCTCTAGATTAAAAGCCAACAGTATTGAAGAAAGATTTCAACCTACAAATGAGGTTTTCAGTTTTCTACAAATCATTAAAAACTTTTAAGCCATAGAGAAATAGGGTATTTTATTGAGTACTGAACATTAGACAGGGTTGTCAAGAATGTGATAATTTCAATAAGATGAAATAGATTGAATCTATTTTATAGAATCAAAACTTCATTGTAACAAGAATTTAAAACCAGTTTATATATTTATTTCAGATAAGCTTTCCTGAACTCACAGATCACAGGGCTGCTAATAGGTAAAACCTGAGATACTGGTATTCAGAAGGCCAAGGTCTGCAAGGAAAGTGGACTCTTGGGCTGAGGGAGTTGAGAAAAATTAATTTCCTTTCGTTTTTCCTGTATTATGAATGATAAAGCCTTATTCCTTGAATTGGCAGTATTGATCCTCTATTATGCCATCAAATAATCTCTCATAGACCATGGAGAACCTTTGGGATTTATTGCACAATGGCTCACCAGAGTACCTTTAGCAAAACACTAGAGATAATATAAACACATACCAAGTGAATTCCTGATCTCATTCCCACCAACGGGAATTTTTGTTGTGAAAGCTCGAAGGCAAGACACATTTAAACCTTTACCTATGTTTTTACCCTAAGAAAATGAATTAATTAGTTCCCTGAACCAATATGGATGTCCCTAGCCCTCTTTGCAGCTGATGAAGAAAAATAGGCAGTTTCAGAACATTATGTAGCAGATCACATGGAAAAATCTCCTCTAGGGTAATGTTAATTAAGTCCCAGTTTTCACTGAGTTTGTAGACTAGGTTTATAGCAAGTCCAAAGGGAATATAATATAACTCATCAACTCATCCACTGATCACATCCTGTTTATTTATAAAATCATGTGGTTTAAACTAAAACATTTCCATTTTAGCAAGCTGGAAATGCAAAAGTAGTAACAATATGCCCAAGGGTCTTGGAGAGTAAAAATCTTTGAAAGTAAAGATCTTTGAAAAAAATCCTATATATTAAAGAGGTACATTTATAAACATGTAAATATTTGTTAGATAGGTCAATAGTTCAAAAAAAAAAAAAATGATATGGCAATAGCCCTCCAGTTTGTTATGTAAGAGACTCAGTCACCTGT
>VYZX01029742.1:65897-81293 GCA_013401335.1 Brachypteracias leptosomus
AGGAGTGATGGTTCTAAGCTAGGAGAGATTTAGATTGGATATTAGAAGAAAGTTCTTTAACATGAGGGTGATAGATGAGTGGAATGGGCTGCCCAGAGAGGGGGTGGAGGCCCCATCCCTGGAGTCCTTCAAGGTCAGGCTTGATGGGGCTCTGAGCAGCCTGCCCTAGGTAGAGATGTCCCTGCTGGGGTAGGGAGGTTGGAGGAGATGACCTCTAGAGGTCCCTTCCAGCCTCAAACATTCTATGATTCTATGAAATTATAGTGCTCCACTAGCATCTAATGTGGTCCTTCATACACAAAAAAAGAAATGCAAACACTGCAATATGAAGTGTTCAAAGTCAGTGTCCAATTCAGTCCTTGTCTGTAATAATTCATGCTGCTTCATCCAGAACATAATCCCCTACAGAGCAGAGTGTGTATAACCCCCTATGGAGTCACAGGGGTTTGCTCAGGGGTCTAACACTCCACTAGTTCTACTAGAAGGATCTTGAATGATGGAATCTGCAACTGAATTTCCCTTTTTCCCCACAGCTGCATCACATTGGCAACTCACAGTCCTACCTGGACCAGTTTATGCTTCAAACTTTCTTCCCCCAAAGGGATGGGCAGTTAGACAAATGTGGAATATCTTTGGGTTGTTCCTCAGGTGCAATATTTAGTGTTTTGTACTATGGAATTTAATTTCTCTTCAGGAAGGGTGGCATCTTAAAACAAAAAATTAAATAGAAATAATAATAATTTTTAAAAATCCATCCTTAATGTCATTCTGCACTTTCTACCCAGCAGTTGAATTTATCTTCCCTGTTGACAGTGCCACGTAACTTTAAATCTTGAGTAAATTTCAACAGGATGCTCACTTCTTGTGCCAAAGCTATTACAGAAAACATTAAACAATATTGGTTCCAAGACTGATGCTCAGGAACTCTATTAAATAATCTTTCAATACATTCAGCTTCCTGATTTTAACATGATTTATTCTGAGTCAGGTTTATCACTCCATTTTATGCTTATTTTCTGGAAAGCATACAGAAATATAAAATAATTCAATTTAACACTCTGGCTCAAAAAGCACTTGCTTGTGTGTGTAGCCTGCAGTTGATTTACTAAATGACAAGAAAATGGATAAAACAATCTTACTGGGCTAAAAGTGACTTCCAATATATGACATTGTTAAATTAAAAATTAATTGCCTGAAGAAACATAAAGAAAGGCATACATGCATACTTCAGATTTTTTATTTAGTGTTGCTTAATAATTTATGGCTTGAGTAAGAACATGCCTCCTTCAGCATAAAAATGCTAATAGCATTAAAGAAGAAACAATCCCTGAAGCACAGAAGCAAGCACTAAAACCTGTTAGCCAAAAATTAATACTCAGCACTATAAGTCATTTTTATTAACTTACTCTATAGTTGTAAGGGCTGTACAATTGCAAATAATCATGAACTATTCTCTGAGACTTAAGATAAACTATTTAATTAATTCTTAGTTTGGTTTTGTTACTTCAGGCTGAGAGACAAACAGACAGGAGCCCAGAATGACAATATATCACAATTTTCCAGTATTTTTTTCTGCAGAGCTCTGAAAAACTCTGCTTTACATCCCACCCACCATTGGGCTTTCAGTGCAGATTTCAGCAGGCAGTGACAGTTACAGCACAAACCCAATGACACCAGGGGGGGTTTCCCACTATGGCTGAAGAAATGTCAACTCCAGCAAAATATTTCCGTGGTTTTGAGTGCACTGGCATTCATCTTTTAAACTTAGATACTTTGAAGTGACAATTTCCTTTCAAAGCTTTGTGGAATTCTCTTGTTTAAATAAAGCAATTGGACAAAGGTTTGCAGAAAAAAATATGCAAGTCACTGAATTTCTGACAAAAATCTTTCAGCCAAAAAATTCACCTTTGTCTCTCTGTGGCAATTATAAAAAAACCCCAAACCAACCAACCCACAACTGCCATCTTGTAGTAGGAGTCTTAACTTCCTCTGCAACAACAACATGCACATTAATGTCTTAATTTAACTCTTGACTTCTGTCACTACAATGAAAAAAGTAACTGTGCAGGGTTCATGTGATATCAGTGGGTTCACATTATGTCTGGGAACATGATCCTCTGGTAGGACTATGAAAATCTCCTGTGAAAACTGCACATTATTGAGAGCATCTCAACGTAAAATTGTTGTTTCCACTACAAAAATATAGGATCACGTTGTTGGGGTGCCCCTGGGACAGGACAAAGGATGCAGTTGAGTGGAAAGCAGGTAAAAGACGGAAAAATATCTTAAGAGCAATTACACATAAGATACAACCAGTTCAAAAATGCCCTTCAAGGAACAAAATTGCTGGAGGCTGCAGGTGTCTTCTGGGGGAAATATTACAAGAGGTTTTTCCTTTTTTATTCTCCTTCCTACATATTTGCTGCTGTCGGGGATGAGGTACCAAGAGAGGACACCAGTCCTCAGCCAACACAGGTTTACAGAACAAAGCTCTGCAGCATCAACCTGGGGCTTCTCATCACCTTCTCTGCAGTTCTACAGTAAAGCACTGACACAGCTCTCTACAAAGAGCTCCCAGCCCCAGGTTAAGACCTGCCCAGGAATTCCCTGGTTGATTTTGGCTTGAATATCTGCATTGTGACCATTAGGGCAGACTGCAGTGCTGTGAAATCCCACCCCTAAGCAAGAGATTACAATTACAAGATACCGAATACAACTGTGTAGGTAACGAGGCAGTTTTTCCATAGCAACATAGTTCAGCTTTCAAACAGAAAGTGTGGCTGGGGAAGAAGTGCTTCTGACTATTTTCAAGAGGAGTTGATCTTTACGGGTAGATTTTCATTTGAAAAAGGGTAAAATTTAGTCAAAACTTTTCATAAATGTCACAAAGTTTATTTGTGGCCAAGGCTATAGCAGTTTTCAACTTTGTTTTGGTTTCTTGGTTGGTACAGAGACTTTATTTCCCATCAGAGCACAGCACTGCTGAGAACATTGACCAAATGAACTCTCTCCTTGTTTGTGTCTCACCTAATTAAGCATTATAATTACAAACAGCTTTAAGCTGTCATAATTAGACTCCTGTAGATTTGACTCTTGTGGTATCACACGTAGCTCTCTGCTCACTGCCTAGTCATGCAGAGGCTCTACACAGTCTGTTTTAAAACTTGGGTAGCAGTGGAAGTCTTCAAAACCAGTGTCAGACTACATTTAAAACTAATTTCTAATCAGTCTTATTTTTAATGAAGGACTAAACACTCATCCTCTTTTCCTTGAGAGTAGAACTTATACACACCCAAGATATACTCTTCAAATGTTTGTGGCATTTCAATTTAAAGCAGCTCCAAGCAACTGCTTCCTGATCAAATGTCAACCTTGTTATGGAATTAGTGAAATATTTATCAAGATGAATTTTAAAGTATTCGCATGCATGTCCTCTCTAATTACATTTGCATATGCATTGCTCTAATTAGCCCAATGTCTTTACTATGAGTCAGGAATTGATACTATGCACATTCTCAGCCTTAACTTTTAAGAAGTGCCATGATGGTTATGAAATGACACAGTAGACCTGGTTTACATGGCTCATGTCAAGCAGGGCCACTGGAGGTGTGTTTCCTCTGCACTAACATGGGGACTAATGCAGAGAGGAGTCAATTAAAACTGCTCATGAACTACCGAAAGGTGAAGATCAAGCCCAGATGAGCGACTAGCCATTTGTGATATGGCTAGGATTTCAGATTTGTTGTAAAGTGGTTGAGAACATGTTATTCTTCTCTCACACACTTTCTGCAGGGCAATCCACTGCATCTTCCTTCATTGTTGTATCTGTTTGAAACCTGTTACCAGTGACTTTTCTGGGTTCTGCTAGACAATTACTCCTTTTCCTTTCTCTTTCTGTGTGTCAATGGCCATTTTTCAGCCCTCCTATTTCTTTGCCCACTTTTTTCAGCCCTCCTATTTCTTTGCCCACCTTTTTCAGTCAGCAAATGCTGGGGTTTAAGACATGAGGCAGCTTGCAATTATTCCCATTGCAGTAATTCTCAAACATATGCCAGTAAATGAGTTTGAATCACACCAACACCCTTTTTTTTTCCCCTTTACATGACAGGATCACATTGTGAAGAAGGTGGTAAATGCACAGTGCTTTCTAGTAGTCTCTACTCTGGTATGGTTTCATGCATATTGGGAGAATTTCCAGAAGAGGAGATGAGGCACAGTATTGCAGAGGGATACTAAAAACCAGAAAAGTAACATTCTACCTTTCCTCCAATACAACACTACAGAAATACTTTGAGGGTGTCTCAGAATGGATTGCTTTAAATACAGTTAGTTCTGAATTTTTTAGAGCAGCAAGTCCTTTGGGAGAAGACTTAGTAAATGGAGTTAGTCCAAATTCTGTGTTCAAAAAATGAAGATAAATTGGTTTAGTTGTTGTTCTTTTTTCCCCTGTCTCTCCTGACACCTTTTTCTTCTCTCGCTCTCTGTGTTTCCCAGCATCATTTACTAAGATCAACAGGGAATACTCCTGTTCTAAACCCTGGATCCTTTCCAAGTGCATGACACATATTGGAAAGCCAGTATAAATTCCTGCTGCCCTAAACATGTAACATCATTTCAAAGAATGCTCTTAGCTAGTTAAGAATTATTTTGTTTGCAAGTTTTGGTATGTACTTACCACGTTTCCTAATGGTTTGACAAAACTTTGCTTCTTTACCCTTTATATCACAGAATTCCCAAGCAAAGGAACAAATTCAGGCACCCCCAAAAATCCCTTGAAATTCAATGGTGTTGCAGACAAGACCCTAAATTTTAGGAAGGCAAAATTCCAATTCTTCATGGAGTTAGTCAATAGGGCCCCCTGGGAAACAGTCCTCAGGGCCAAGGGAGCAGAGCAGAGCTGGAGTATCTTTAAGGACACTTCCCACACAGCACAAGAGCTCTCAATAGCCATGTTCAATAAATCAGACAAGAAAGGCAAGAGACCAGCATGGCTGAGTTGACACCTGCTGGGCACATTAAAAGGCAGGAAGGGATGTAAAGAATGAGAGGAAGGGCTTCTACAGGTCCCTGCTTACTGTAGGGGGCTTGGACTAGATGATCTTTGGAGGTCCCTTCCAACCCAAACCACTCTATGGTAATACATGGTTGTGTGACACAATATAAAACTCATATATATGAGTTAGGATGACAGCATTACTCCTAAATACCTGTATAATGTTTATATAACCACAGTATCAAGACTTCTACACATACTGCATATTTTATGGAAGAATGATTTTTCAGAATTATTTTTGTTTTACTATGGAGAATTGGATTTTATTGGTCCTATTTTTAATATGCGTTTGCCTGCAAAATAGGTTCCTGCAGCACTATGATTCTTGTGGTATGCATTTTTCAGAAGAAAAAAGGGAGAAAAAAATCATACTTAAAAACTTTAAAAAGTTACCTAATGCAGCTGTACTGCAGCTTTAATGTAACCATCCTGGGACAGTAGCAAGTAGGATTTTGTGACCTATTTCCTACAGATCCTAGTTACATATTGGCAATATCTTCACCACAGGCATAAATCCAAAGGGGTTTTTTCTTCCTTTAGTCAGTACTTACTGAAAAAAAGAGCAACTTAACTATCCCCTTCCTGCCATACCTACAGTTTGCAATGGAAGTAAGTTATGAATGGAAGTTGGCACCAAGTCTCCTCCTAAAATCTCAGCTTATTCTAATGGTGTCATTACTGGTTAACTCAACATCACCTGGCCCAAAGTTCAGACCAAAATAATATAGGAAATGGAGTGAAAGGAGAGAAGAAAAGTCCTCAGGCTTTGTTTCACTCTAAAAACAACAGTGATGGGTCAGAGCACAGGTGAGGTTTGAAAATTCTGCCTCATACAGGTACTGCCACTCACTAAACAACCCAGCAGATTTACTACTGTACTAAATGGCAAAAATAGATTTAAATGATAATATAAATATATTTCTATATTTTATATATATAATATTTATATATTATATACAATATAAAATTAGATATATAGTGTGTGTAGTCTGAGTATCAAAGTTCTACAAGCAAAATTTTGATTCAAAACACTACAAGGACAAGAGGATGGCAGAAATTAATTTTCTAATTTGGGGGAACCCCCATGCACTTCTGATCATGTTTGAGAACTGAATCATTCATAGCCATATAACTCAGAATTAAAATATATACGTAAATATATACATATAAATACAAACATATACCCAATGAAGGTTATTCCTTGCCATAGCTTCTCTTGAAAGAAACTCCTACCACCTCAGCTCTCATCAGTTGAAGTAATTTATGTGGTAATTCCATGCAATGGTATTTCCAAAACACCAATATGCAGGGTGTATATATCCTTCTTAGAGTGCTCTAATGTACTTTGTAAGTCTCACTGTTACAAATCACCACATTAGGCTAGTTTCCCTTTATGGGCAGCTTTATGAAATCACAGAAAGCTGCAACATGAAGTTGACATCATTGCCTTAAAACCCCAACATGGTCATAATGGCTCTATGTGCCTGGGGTACATTACTGCTTATGTTAATACTTCATGTTTACTGACTCTATTTGTGCTTTCCACCAAGGAGTTTGTGTTCTCAGGATTTATTCGATTTGGTAGAATGGAAAAGAACCATTCTGTGGGGAGCATTCTCTGTTTGTTTTACAACAAGGAACTGGAGGAATTGGATCCTGTACTTACTGATTAACACTCCAGATGCTTCAGTTGCAAGTAGATAGGAACAAGACCTCACTGTCACTCAGCAGGGAATCCCAGAAGCATCAGGGATCCCTGGCAGCTGGCACTTGCAGAGCAAATGGATCAGATCACAGTGTAATTGAACAGCAAAGCAGGAAAAAGCTAAAATGGTTTAGATGAGGCTATTAATCCCAGGATCACAAATCTGGCTGGTAAATATTGAATTGAAAGGGCAACGAAGTAGAATTTCCAAACTTTGATTAAGAAAAGTAGTTATGCAAATTCACTTAAAAGTAATAAGTCAAGGGTGTTGCAATCCAGAACGTGTCCTGCAGTGCCTGCATTACAGATCAGAGAGAGCTGGGCTGGAAACATCACTACATGCCTGCAAGGTGAACTTCCAGAATAAACTGAGTCCATGGATAAGTTGTGGAACTCCTAAAGATGGTAAAAGAGGAGACTGAGACGTTCATGAGTAAAAAAAATTGCAAAGCATCACTAAACTTAAAGTGATCATCTTTGGCTCAGGAAATCTCTCAGCAGTAAATTGTTTACTGGAAGAGTATTATAGCAAAGCATCAATATAAATATGTTGTATTTTTGTGCCTTCCCCTGAATATACACTTCAAGCCACATAGGACTCTGACCCGAGTCTGTAAAGATTTTATGTTCTCATAAAAAGTAATACAATCAGATTTGATAGGTGAAAAATTTCAGCCAGCAAACAGTAAATTCTACCTTAAAGTATTTTCTAGAGGCAAGCATATTCTAAGGGGACATGTGATGACAGAAGCAGAAAATGTCTTTCTAAAATTGTTGTAAAAACTGAAATACTAATAAAAGCCATCTCAGAGATTATTTGTGTATCAGCTTGGGATCAGTAGAGCACTCCTGAAAAATGCACCAATATGTTGATCACCCAGGAGAAACTTGAAATAATTCAAGGTACTGAAACAAAGTTAGAGTGAATTTCTGTTGAATGACATTTGTACATTGGACTGCAACTGACAATTATCAGATTGATTAGCAGAGTGTCCTGGGCATTATTTGGGTACATAACTGTATGTTAAATATGTAATTTCATAACAGGGAAAGAATGTTTCCATGCACAAGCATGGAAAAAGTTAAATTGCCATCTTCTTTTTGTTGGGTTGGTTTTTGCTATTCAACCAGATCAAAATAAGATATCAAAACTTAAGAGTTCTGTTGGTGACATTTTATCAACAAATGCAACAAAATATCTGTATCAAAGGAATAAATTTAAACCAGCTATTGTAAAGAAAATTTCCACACATTTTCATCACATGCTTCTCAGCGTTTACACTGATAGGTAGAGGTGGGTAACTAGCACATTTTTAAAAATTAGCATTTTCTTGCTTCCACAAGAACAAGATGTGCAGTAGTACTCCAGGAATAAAATACCCTGTGGCAAGACCCAATTTTGTTTAAATAAAAATCACTGCAGTGATTTCCATACTGTACGTTTAAAATCACTTTACCTGCATGCCACAAAAGGTTTAGAAAAACTTCTGCCTTGGACTTGATTTCTGTTACATTTCACACACAGAAGAATTGGATGGTTAATGTTTAGGTAGGAGTTGAGGAAGAATTCTGGCTGAGGTTGATTTTTCATTCTTTACACTGGACACAGATTTCACTATTATAAGCAATTTCTTGTCCTTTCTTCTGAAACTATTTGTTTACTTCCCTGCAAACCTGCTATGTATTCAACAGGACAAATTGAAATATTATTATGTAACATAGTAATATAAAATGTAAATGGATGCATTTTAACATTATACAATTCAGTATTCTATGGCTCACTGAACTATATTCATTGCTAAGCTGGATCTACAGAAACAATTCTGTAGCTTTACCAATATACCAGATGTTTGCCCTGTCAGATGCTTTTTTTCTTTACCCACCAGGACTCTTCAGCCAAGCTTGCCTCAATAAACACACGAGTCTGGTCACATTTATCAAATTTGCCAGTGTATGTTAGAATTCAATTCTGAGACAGCAGCCAGGCCACATTTCATTTTACACAGAAGTTTTGCTAGATAAAGGACCAAAGTGGAAAGGGTTTTTTGAGGGGGAAGAATCAATTCCGGCCCAATCGAAACAGATTTTTTCTAATCCTCCTCTCTACCTACATCAAACCTTGCCACCTTGAATGGAAAAGAACTTTCATTAGGAAAACATCCAAGTGAAATGTTCTGCCAGTTTTTAAGTGTTTCTCCATCTCCCCTTTTTTTCCCCTACACAAATCAAGGAAAAAAGGAAAAACAGACAGACATTTATCTTTGAGTTATAGCACTCAGAAAGGATTTGTGCAACCCACACCACTAACTAACTGCATCCATTGCAAACACTAAGACAGTTCCTTAGTTTCTTCAGAGCTGCTGGAAGAAGCCTGTGTTGATGCAGTTGAGCAGGATCCTTCCCAAGCTGAGAGACCCTCAGGGTCCACTGGGAGCTCTGTCTCTGGGACAGATGCACTGCTGTGGGTGCCCACAGAAAGGAGGCTGGGAACACAATCTGTTTCTCAGTCTTGCTTCTGGGAGGAGCAATGTTGCCTCCTGCATTGTGAAGAAGCAGCCACCTCCACCAGCCCATCTCTTTGGCTTTTAAAAAGAACTGGGAACACTGAAAAGACACCACCCAGAGGATCTCTGACCTAGGAGAAAAGGTTGGTTTGTGTTTGCTATTACTCACATCCAAATTCCTGCTGTAGTGCCAAATGGCCACATGCTGCTAATGGACCTGAGAGTCACTTCAGCAGTCTCGATGCTGGATTCAAAGAGCTCTTTAAGTTCTCTACACAGAGAGTCCTATTCTGTTATTTATGGAACCCTAATCATTTTAGGCTTTTGAATGGAGTTGTGAAGTGCTTTCACGTTATCAATCTTAATAAAAGCACTGGAGCTGATAACCTAGAACCTAAATGGTTTAGTTTAGCTGCCAGATCTAGTATTATTCCCATTTTCCACTTATAAAATTTGGGCCTTGTAGCTAATGAACCACTTTTAATCCAACATCCTGAAATATCCTGGCTCCACACACTGGAAAGGGTAACAGCAGCCTATAATGATGTTACCCTGACTCCAAGTAAACCTATTTCACTTCTACTTGAATTTTCTTGCTTTCCAAGGTAAAATTTCATGGAGTTTTACTGGAAGTTTTTTCAGTACAATATGGTTTTAGGACTATCCCGCCATCTATGTTGTCTTTTAACTGGTTGCAAAGGGATGGATATATGCCAAGGAACTAACATCAAATCACAGCTGCAAAACATCCCAGGCTACCAAAAGTACACTGAAATAATATTATGAAATTCAAAGCAAAAAACTTCATTGTGCATGTGTAAATTCAGCATAAATCCTACTTCACACCTACTACTCTGCCTTTATTCTCAGTTCAGCATGAGTTTATATCACCAGGAAGAAAATCAGGGAGCTTCTTTGACAAAGTATATAGAGACAACTTCAACATCTGCACGTCTTACCAGACCTTCATATCTCTTTAATAAACTAAACACAAAGATTTCAGAGCTCCTATCTTGATCAGCATGTCAAGGCATTCTCCCTAGTTCCCAGCAGTTACAGTACTTTGCAGATTTCTTGACACTGACCACTGGAGAATACCATCCCCACTCAGATATCTGCAAGAGTAGTTCCCAGAGCAGTCAGCACAGCTCAAAGGCAGCTACAGGTTGTCCCTGAAGCCCAATGTGAGGACCACTGCAATAGCAAGGATGGAGCTCCCTCTTAGCCAGTTACCTTGAAATAAACAAACTCAATCTAGACTAAAATAGGTTTATTTACAGATATACAAATCAGGCATGAGAAAGGGAACTGGAACAAAGCTATGTCTAATTTATCCCCCAATTGAATCTGCTGGATCTCTCTTTTTTGTCTTCTATGTGACCACAAGGCTCTTGGAAACTGCTGACAGTTAGAAGTGCTCAGGAAATCAGCTCCCAGGACTCAGAAAAGAGGCAGACAGGAATAGGTGCCTAAGCAAGTTTCTTAGGGTATGTAACTGGACTGGAGCTCTGGCACACTCCCTGTACAAGTGCTTGTCAAGGGCTCCAAGCATGGCCAGGGCAAAGAGACTCATCCCAAAGAAATTAACCAGCCTTCTACATCAGCATTTTGTTTGTGGATGATTAAGGTGACGAGTCTCAAATGCTTATCATTCTTCATGCTCATAGGTCTTGAGGTTTCCCAAGGCAAAACACCTGTGATTTCATCAAACAAGTTCTACAATTATTGCATTTCACTAAGGTGCTAAATACCATGCTTAAAACCCTGAGAACCATTTGTCCTACCACTAAATTAATGCTTCTGGTTTGTTTGGAACACTCAGAATATAAGAGCCTTGATTTCACTAGATTTTTAGACTTATGTGTGCTTTTCATTCAAGATCAATTTTGTATTCTAGCAGAAATCACACAAAAAGAAATACTACCTAAGCAGCCAGCAAAGAAAGGAACTTATGTTTAAAAGTGCTAGCTGGTTGAAATAATGTAGAGCTCTCGAGCATGAAATTCTGATAAAACAAAAAATATTTCAGTTGCACATTGCCCTTGAAACTGTATTTACTGTTAATAGCTTAACGTGTAGTTTCTGTGACCCTGAGTGAAAGTTAATTTGCATTATTCTCAAATGATGAAAACTTTGTAAACTACTGGAGAAAACTAATTTACATCCTATTGTGACATTTAATATTTCACACATTTCTGGCACAGATGCTTCAAGCAGCTTGTAAATAATGGTGATATGTCAGCATCACAACATGCCCTAGAGGGAAGTGTATTACTTCTTCATTTATCAGTAATCAATAACACTAAAGATAGCAGGAAGACTGTGAAAATAAAAGCTGACATAAACTGCATTTTTCCAAACGCATATGGCCCAGTCCTGATCTTTTTCATTCAGCCCAGAAGTCTATCACCACTTTAAAAGTATCCACACAGTTTAATTTTCAGTGAAGATCTCAGTATAGTCAAAATGCTTGCTTTGCATGCAGATTCCTAATCTAAATTTCTTCTAATGTTACAGTTTTGGATGGCACCCAAGAAGCAGATATCACACAGTTCACATTTGTGCTTCACCCATTGGCCTTTATGATGAATTCCTTTCTTTTATTTAGCCATTGAAAAAGCCATAGCTCCTGAATGAAAATTCTGATGCATTGATAAGGCCAGCAACATATTCACCAGTTGCTTGGGAATATGCTCTCTCCCATCCACAGGAAAAGCTACATTCAGTCAAGGCCTAAGGATGACGTTGTTGTGCTGGTTCAGCCATCATCATCCATCACCTGATCACACAGGTCAACGCTGAACTCAGCAACAGCTCAACTCAATAGGAAACTCCTCCAACTAATCAGCTCCTGGTTAATATAGCCCTGGCCTCACCCACCACCCCAACCACAACCACCTGGGTGAGGGCAGAGACACAGGTTCTGCCTCTGGAACCTGAAGCCAATAGGGAAAACAAAACATTCTACTAGGTTGTGACTCATCCACAGGTTAACTCCAACTCAGGGTCCAGCACTTCACATATGTAAAGTAGAAGGGGCACAGAGACAAAAGCAACAGCTTTATTTTTAGTTGGATGAGGGGAAAAAAGAGTGTGTAAGATTTTGTCACTTACCAAGTTTGAATAATTCTGATTCATGAGGATCAGAGAAATTTGAAGTCCTGGGCAGTCTGACTGCTCCAAGTTTCTCTGCCCCCATAATGAAGATATATTTCTCAGGACACTCAGCAACATTCTTTAATTCAGTAGTGTGTGGTGAATGGGGCATCAAGTCCATGTGGACTCTTTGACCATAAAAAGTGCAACGGACAGTTATCAATTCTTTTTGAATGATTTTTTTCTTTTTTAATAGAAAGACCAACATGATATACAGCAGAAAAAGTGGATGTTTTCATATCCAGTCTGCCTGGGTACAAAATGCAGCATGTATCCCACTAAGCACTCTGACTTCATCCACTGGACCCTTCTATCTACTCAAATCAAACACTTCATGACTGGTAAGCATGTGTCATTCTGCTTTTGGACTGTAGCATTCAAATGCATTCATCTAATATTCCAGGGAAAGCAAAACCAATACAAAAATCATACTTAAACCATAAATGTCACATCTGGAAACTTAAAACTACTTGCATTTCAAATTCTATATCAGCAAAGCAACCTCAGCAGGCTTCCCCTCTAATCATCTTTGCTTGGCTATGAAGTGATAGAGACAGAAAAGGAGGAGGTGGTTTATTTTTTGTCCATCTTTTCAGGGAGTGCCAGGAATCACCAGAGGGAAGATGGAAGTCTCATAATGCCTTTAACCAGTGGTGTGATGCTGAACACAGCCCCAAAAGTCTGCCTCACCTTCTTGTGCTATCCACATCTCAGAGCTGGTTAGCAACAGTTCTTCCTAGAAATCAAACTTTATTCATTTCCAAGCCACTCTGGATTATCTGACCTAAATTTTCTCAAAAAACCTCACACAATACTGGGATAAATGCAGAATGCCAAACACAGCCTCTTGTTTGAAAACATTATTAGCCAACACTATTACTCAACACGTAGAAGGAAGTTTCAAAGGATGGTAGAAGACATTAGAATAGCTGAATATTAGCCAGAAACATTTGAGTGACTCACTCTATTGTATAAACACTCTCTCCAGATCTTCAGAGATGTTTCTCCTTCTACGTGACCCATTTATCTGACTGCTCCTTATTCATTTTAATACCATGACATTTACTGAAATAATTCTATGCTACAATAGTTCTAATGCAAGCTGTTTACTTATTAGTACACATAAATATCTGCTAAAGGAAAAAATACTCAAACCATCCAACCAAATTGGGTAAGCTTTCTGAAACAAATCAGTGGTATGCCTGCATTGTGGATAAAGCATCTAATTGACAAAAAACAGGTTAAAAATAAGTGCTACGTACACTTTGTTCTCATCTGAGGGGGTTAGAAATAGATTGTTAAACATCCACGAGACACATGAATAGTAACTGGCTGAAAGCAGGGAGCAAAGTGCCAACTTAAGCTCCTCTTTGTTCTTTTCCATTTCCACGGACCACCCAGTACACATCAAAATCAGTCATGAAAGTTGGATCAGTTCTGATTTACAAAAAAAGTATCTGTGATATTTCTTTGAAAGCTGCTTGTTTCCTTCGTGTTTATACAATAGAAAAGCTCACAAAAACTTTGCATTAGCTCGATCTCATGCTGAACAAGGCTCTAATATTATAATTTGCAGAGTTGGAAGCTGACAAGGTTTTGTTGTGGTAGCTTTTCATTTTCTATCTCAGCTCTCTCTTATAGTGGTAAACAATATTCCTTTTTCTTTCCAGTATAGGCTACAGGTGTATATTTGCATTTTCAGGAATGTTTTAACTGATCTAGGTTTAATAGGTCAATACTTGTCTTGTTTAATCTTGCTTTATACATGATTTTTCCAATTAAAACACTGCAGACTGTTTCATTCACTTGTCCAGTAGTACTTTGAAATACTTTCTATATTTCTGCCATGGAACCACTAATCTCAGATTAAAGGTCATAGAAGACTAATTGACAAAAATATGCAAATAATATTGCCTTTGTCAAAAGCAGAATTAGGATTTCAGTAATAAGATTAAGCAGATGAATAATGTGTCAGGAAGGTACAAAGAAACAAAGATAATTGCATTTGAGGAAAATCCGTGTGTAGTGTGAAGAATCAAAGAAAAGGAGATCAGACAACCACCAGACTGACTAGAAACAGTTCAGGATTTTTTGAGGGGATATTAAAAAAAATATTCCCACATCTTACATATGGAATTAATGCCATATAGGGATACAATATACACTGATACTATTTTTTTGACTTCTGACAAAGAAAGGGAAACAAGAACTAAAACTACAAATCCTACTTTATATCAAATGTTTCATAGGTATCATTCTAGGATTTGCAACCAGAATTTTTCCTTTATGTCTGCAAAGCAACTTCAAAATAAAAGATGAGTGTAGTAGGCTAAAAACCTTTTCATTCCAAGGCTCTGTTTTAATTTCTAGCACTGCTGATTAGACCAAGAATTGCCAAACTGGTGAGCAACTTGCAAGGTTTGAAGCCTCGGGCAACCAGAGAGATCAGTTTTCTCTGCTGCTAAAATCAGTGAATTAGAAAATATAATAGCTGGGTGTATAAATAGTTGGGTGCTGTTAGTCTCCATCAGCAGCTGCTACACAATAAGCTCCCAGGGATCTGCAGGGATTTGGGGACATCTGCAGAACTGCAGCGTGTTTCTACCTCCTGCAGGGGATACAGAACCTGAAGAATACACCCCAGACAGTGGGAATTACAGTAAGTTGGCAGTGAAAAGCTGGTTCAGAAAGTGTTATTCTGTCAGGGATTGGAGATTTGTAACACTTAATAATGTACAGCAGATGTAAATGGAGTATGGGCAGTCTTGAATTGGGGTAATTTCCTCCTACTTTATGTGTCAGCCCATCTGGGTGGACCTCAAGCACTTATTTAAGTAAGTGTCTGCACGTTTCTATCTCCAATTCAGTTAATCATAGGGAGGCTGATTCAGTTTTTCACTGGTAAAAAAGTACTCAGTGAGGAGAGCAAGCCCTTTTCCTCTACATGATGTGAGCTCTTCAGAAATTCAAGTATTCCT
>VYZX01029742.1:91097-107383 GCA_013401335.1 Brachypteracias leptosomus
AGACTTGACCTAGAATATCCCTGCATCTTTAGCTCCAGGTTTTGAAATAATTCACTTTATATGCAAGAATTTACCAAAGACCTTTCTGACCTCAACTGCACAAACATTTGCTCCAATAAATGGAAATAGTTCCCTCTTACGGAGTATTTTCCACTAGGGCTTGCACTGTGATCACCAGGCTTAGTTTAATAAGGAAAGAATAACTTGACAGGCTATGAAAGACAAGGCCTTTATCTGTTGCAGCTCTATTATTCAGCTTTCTAATTTGCAGATTACAGTGGTAGAAAAGGTAATTCTAGTCAAGTACAAAGAAATGTGTTAAATTGTCTGAAAAAATAAAATTAAGCATTCTACAGAGACACAGAAATAAGAGGCTGCTTGTCTGCTGAAATGGTACCTGCTTATGAAATAGCTACAGAGGGAAATTAAATGACTCAATATAACCAGTAAAGTTATCTGAAAGAGTAGGGGCATCCAGGGTCTTAATTATCATCCCTAGTGTGTAGGTAATAGACAAAAAATAGCAAAAAAAAAAAAAGNTCCCCATTGCTCAGAGCACATGATACATTTCCTACTCCCTGGGTGAGGGCACAGCTGGTGCATCACTCACCACCCATCACAGACAGAGTAAATTGGCAATAAATTATTCACCAAGCACTATGCAAAAGAAAGTTTGGATATCTTTCTGGAAAATACTATTAACTTAATCCTTAAAGAACCAGGCGTAGAAAGTCAAACCTGCTGAACATATCTATGTGTATATATCCAATAGATTTACCCAGAATATAATTGTATTTCAACAAGTAAACCCTGAGGTGCCCTAAAACTGAAAGTAGGTGTTTCAGACACTGTTTTTTTAATTTCTTTTTGTAGAAAAGTAGATACAAATATATACACAGAGACACACCAGTAACATAAGCAACTAATAGCAAAACTAGTCTCTTAAATTTGTATTCTTCACTCTACCTGCAAATTACAAGCTCTGTTTAAGCATTCAAAGTGATATTCTCTGATTTCACATAAAAATAAAAATGACTCCCCTCCTTTTGCTACTGCAGTTATAAAGCACTGTCATCTAGTTTTTTCCTCTCTTCTGTAGCATCAGAACAAAATAATCTAAGTTTCAGTCACATATAAATATCATAGGCCAGCTTTCAAAAACTGTGGTCAAATGTTACTGATCTCACAATAGTAGTCATGGGTTAAAATAGTTTTGAAGTATCTTTAAAATCTAAAAATGTATGTACAAGCATATCTTGCCTTCCGTGGCCACAGCAATAACCACAAAATTTTGATAGTGTATAATACCACATAAATAATATTGCATTTCAGGGCATAACTTTAACAACAAAGTTTCTATTTGCAGCAGGCAATTTTGCTTTCTCTACAAAATTTTTTCCTCACCTACCATTCCCACATTTCGTAGAGCATAAAGCCAATAGGAGACATATCACACTGTCTCATCTTTATAATCTTCCACTTCTTTCATCCTCCTTCCATCCATAGGAGACCCCAGGGTCCCTCTCAGCCCAAACTTCATATAAACCAAGAGGAGATGCAGAATGGCAGCTCTGTGCAGCAGGGGAATGTCTATTCAGACTGTTTTTCCTTGGTCTCTAATTTACAGTGAGGAGCTGCAGGAGATTCACAAGGCCATGATTGTTTTCTTTTAACTTGAAAGATGAGGGCTCCTTTTCTGAGGACCTAATTTTGAAATGACTTTGTAGACGCAGTAATTTAAGGCAGGAAAAACAACTGAGAAGTTATGAATAGGCATTTTGTAATTTCCATTTTCCTTTTTGAGCTAGATGCCTTTTTTATGCAGTGTGAAAGACAAAGCAGAGCTCATTGCTCTGGTTGAGATCATCACGATGACTTTGCCCCAGCATTGGCAGGACAGAGACAATGCTGCTTATTAGCACAAATGAGATTCATTGCTCTAACCAAAGCAGCAACATCCCCTACTCATAAATCCACAGGTAATCTCACACTGTTATAGCTGCAGTGCCTGTGCTTCCCTTTTGTCACGTATAAAATAGTTTTTATTACAGTCTATTCTGGGTGAAGGTCGAGAAAGAGAGAAAGGATTGGAAACTTCGGTCTTCTAAATGGAGAGAGCACATCATGCTAATTCCTTTAATACAAGTTCTTCTGCCTGCAGCAGGAGCCTTGACCTAGAATATCCCTGCATCTTTAGCTCCAGGTTTTGAAATAATTCACTTTATATGCAAGAATTTACCAAAGACCTTTCTGACCTCAACTGCACAAACATTTGCTCCAATAAATGGAAATAGTTCCCTCTTACGGAGTATTTTCCACTAGGGCTTGCACTGTGATCACCAGGCTTAGTTTAATAAGGAAAGAATAACTTGACAGGCTATGAAAGACAAGGCCTTTATCTGTTGCAGCTCTATTATTCAGCTTTCTAATTTGCAGATTACAGTGGTAGAAAAGGTAATTCTAGTCAAGTACAAAGAAATGTGTTAAATTGTCTGAAAAAATAAAATTAAGCATTCTACAGAGACACAGAAATAAGAGGCTGCTTGTCTGCTGAAATGGTACCTGCTTATGAAATAGCTACAGAGGGAAATTAAATGACTCAATATAACCAGTAAAGTTATCTGAAAGAGTAGGGGCATCCAGGGTCTTAATTATCATCCCTCGTGTGTAGGTAATAGACAAAAAATAGCAAAAAAAAAAAAAGTTGATTGATTGCTATGGATTTCTGGCAGCTATAGCTTTTGAAGCATGATTAGCATTGTATCCTAGTGTCTCTGATAATTGTTCAGAGCTGATGCTTGTCTCCTGAGCAAGGCATATCATTTATTCACAAAGAAGTTGCTGGCTGTAAAAATGAGAAAAAATTGTAGGAAATAAGTTCACCACTAGCTTCTTCCACAAAATGGTACTTCTTTAAAGGACAAAAGAAGAAATAACTTGCATTATTAGCAATTGATACAGGTCTAATTTAATGTGCATTGTCCAAATACCTTTGCCCTTTACAGGTTATTAACTGTTACAAGCTCCTGGGTGAATTTATTGCATCATTACACAGTAGCTATAGAAATGTTTCTGGTAGGAAAACCTCCAGTGAAATATCAGCTTTGTTTAAAGGAACATTTTTAAAATACAATGCCTGGTTTGTAAGAGGCATTAAAAGAGTTTCTTCAGGTCACATCAGGAAAAGTCTTCATATTCATGTGTACCAGAAAGGTTCTCAAATGCCACAGCTTCAAGAGTGTGCTTATACATGTATGTCTTAGTATATTTTGCTTTCCCACATCTTTCTTTATGTATAATTCATCACTGAAGGGGCAAACCAAATGATTTTATTCTTTTCCAATAATCTAATTTTTGCTTCTTCCTGATAGCAGAGATTTTTGAAGCAAGGTGCCAACAGAAGTGGTATTAGAAAGATTGAAGTGTTCAGAGCTGAACCAACAATTCTTTACAAAAAACTCTGCAAGTATCTCAAGGAAAAAGAACTCTAAGGAAAGCACAACAGAGCCAAGTAAACAACAAGAGTGGGCACTGCAGCCATCTGAGCAAAGATGTCAACAGATAGCAGCAATTATGGTTCCTGAAACTTATTTACTTACTTTCCAATCAGCACAAGCACACCCAGTTACAAAGAATGCTTATTACATTAACAAGGAATGGTTTTTCTTCTCCTAAGGTTTGCCATACAAATAAATACAAGATTAATGGAACATAACTTTTGAAATACAAATACAAATCCAGTACCAGTGTAACATAAGCAAAACCTCTATCAAGTTTCAAGCTCTACTGGGATGTGCCCACTTAAAGCACCTGTGTTATTACTGACTGATATTTGTATTTGCACCACGACTCCTGCACAGCTATTGTTCCTGACTTCTTCCCTACCAAAATACAGAACTATTTGACCTGAAATCACTGATGCTTTAACACCAAACACCTCCAGCTTGGACTGCTGGCTAGTTCTATCTGCAAGAAGGTAAAATGCTTGTAGACCCTCGTTGTCTGCCCATAATCTACCATTGCTAGAAGGATGGATAACTTCTCCCATAATTAATGGTGAGAAAATCTGATGGTGAGGCTCAACTTTTTTCAGAACAAACCCAAAAGCCTATACAAGGCATTTGCATAAATCCCAGCAAGGCAGAAAAATGCAAAGCTGGTGATAACACTGTTAAAAAGGGCACAGCTTCACAGGGTGTTTACCTGTTAACTCTTAGATCTGGAAAACCATCATCACAGCAAAGATACATCCATGGGGTTATAAAAAACATAGCTGTTAGCTGAAGTTACAAGGCAGAGGCTCCATCTACCATATAAATCAAAAAACACACTCTAGAAGCTCACATTTAAGGGCTCTTAAGGGACAATGCCAAAGCCAGATGCCTCAGATGTGTCTCTTTAGTTCTTGCTCTGCAACGGGCAGAGATTTATTCCTAGCTTATGTGGTCTGTCATGCTAGCACAATAAAGCACAATGGCACTCAGGTGTACAGCACTGAATTCACATATATCCACCTTAGCACCTGTTCACAGCACAGCTGAGTGAGAAAGACCCTGGGGTGGGAATCCAGAGCATGGCTCAAATTCATGAATTTATATGAGTATGTTTTAACCTTGTTGGCATGTTCTGAATCTTGTTGAAACATAAGAGATTAGGCGATGGGGCTAGACAGATGTATACAAGAGAGATGAGAAAATATTAAGGCAAAATAGGCTTATTTCAGAGGAAGAAATAGGCATTTTTGCTGGTAGCACAGATGTAGCTTAGCTGACATTAAATCTGCACTCTGTTTTCTGTTGCTTCTAAAATCCCCACACATGCATCACTACTCCTATACTGGTATAGTATACTGGTTCTCTCTTCAGGAATCCTGAGTGTCTGATGAGTATCTGGGTAAATTGGTGCCTCATAGCTCTAGCATTGCCAGTTTGGGACAGCAAAAGGAAGAACCACAAGATTCTTCCCTAAGAATTATCCTGGGGTGCACTCAGACAGCAGCAAACAGATGGAAGTAAAACAAATCCTATAAATTCCATGCTAAAGCTTAAATTCCAAGAATCACCATAACTGCTACTAGCTTCACTACATTATAATGCATTGTAAGAGAAGAATCAAGGCAATATTAAGTTTTTCCTCCAAACTTGTCTAAAGCATTGCTCCCCCAGGATGGCTCCCTTGCAATAGGAAAATGTGACTGTTAGGGCATGATAACAAAATGGAACAAGGCCCCCTGCAGCTGATACTGGCACACTGTGGTTCCTGGGATTGCACATTCCCAACTTCATCATGCCTTGGAAATATTTTAGTAGACTATGAGAATCCACACCATACACTTCACTATTCTATAGGCCACAAAGCAGCAAGTCTCAGTAATCTCTACGTATCAGTAAATCATACACTTTGTAGGATGGTAATTCTGAGACCTGTATCAAGAGCTCCCTGATTTACCAGGTATTTGCTGATCACAGTTCCAGTCAGAGCTCCACAGGAGGGCAGGTTGCAAATCAGTTCGTGCTCCTCCAGAAGTCACAAAGGTTAAATCATATCCAACATTGCAAATAACATTTTCCCTCCCACAGTCTAAAGGACCCTAAATAAATGAAGCAAGCTGTTAAGAAGATAACTTGTAATGAAAGAGCTATAACAAAATGTTAAGAAATCACAAAGATCAGCTCTCATTTCCTACTGGTCTCCTTCCTTGTCCTTTGCAGAGTTGGAAAAAGTAGCTTCACAACTGAGTCCCACCCTACCCTGGTGCTCCCTGGGTGTGACCCTCTGGGACTGGGAATGTCTTGCAGGATTTAGGCAGATTTGAAGCTTCCTTTGGGTGCCCCAACAGTGTTGAAGAATAACATTCAGGAGTTTTAATTCCCAGCTTCTTGAACTATGCAAGTAAAAAACAACAAAACAAAACACAAGATAAAAAATAGGGTTCATTGGACTTGTCACAGTGACTTTGAGAGGAGGATTAGTTTCATAGTCCCACATTTTCTTGTTCTGATGTGCACAGTAAAAGAAGTCAAAAACTAATTCAAGTAGGATCATGGTATCCTTTATGTTTATGGTATTTTAAACCAGAATGACCAGTTAAGGAACTTAAATTCAGGAAGCCAGCCCTCCCCAGGCACTGACCCCACTATTCCCATGTCATCAGTAGACTCTTTAAACACAAATAGCCTGAGGTAAATATTATAATGAGATAAAAATTTTTTGTTGTTCCAGGATGCAAAAGTGTAGTACAAATACACAGATCTTGTGTATGTTTCTGTTGTTGTTTTTCAGTGGTTTTGTTTTGTTTTTTTAAAAATGCAGTATTTAAAAAAACAAACAAAACAAGGAAACAATAATAATTTCCAGGAAAGATTTGATGCTTATTTAATTTGATCTGATTTTACATCTCTGTAATGCCATAAGGTATGGCTACAATCTGCAAATTGTTCTGTAAGTGTGGAATAACTTTATGGAAGACAGCAAACTGTAATTTACATCAGTATAACTAAGTATATCTGCTAGTTCTAATGGCCTATCGGGCTTATTCTAAATCATATTAAAAGGACAAAGTAAAATACACCAAGAAAAAAGGAGAATTATCCTGCCTCTATCTGCACATTAAAGACAGATATTCCATAAACTCTATTTATCAGCATTGTGACCAACTACAAAACATTGTCAGTACAGAATGTTTATGTACTGTGGCATAGTAAAATTGTCCCCCTGTTGACTCTAAATCAGCTGCTGAACAGGTATTCCTGGTTCTTCATCTGCAGCCTGGCTCCAAAGGAAAAGTCATTTGTGATGTCTGCAATAGCATTTTTGCTGTGCAGGGTGTCACAGGTGAATTGTGACTTGCTATAAAGGTAATTTTTTTTTTTTAAATGGTTACGGTTTAAGTAAACAACTCAAGATCTGTAAACTTCATTTTGATTAATGTCATGTGTCATCTACATACTGAAGCCATATCAATTCATGCTGTTATCTCATTGGGTCTCATAAACAATATAGTGCCAGGGCTTGTCAGCATCAGTGTGTCTTCATCACCCTCAACCACACCCAAACATTTGAATTAACCCCATTTCTGTCTCTTCACTATTTCCTAACTCAATATTTAGGATATATCCAATCTTATCTGGTGGAAAAAAATAGATTATGGGGCTCCCCTCTTCCCACCCCCCAGGTAAAAACTAAAAATATTAGAGACCAGATCAAACAAAACTCCTCTACATAAAAAAAATATTCTTTGTGACCCTCAACAGTTTTTTTGGCTGTGTATCCTCTGGCATTCTCCATGTTTCCCATACAGGTGGATCCTGTTCTCTTCTGCAACTCCAGAGAGTTTGTCACAATCTTCCTTTGTTTCTTTTTTCTTTTTTTTTCTAGCTAAGAAATCATTTGATTTCAGTAAGTGTCCATTGAAGCTAGGCAGGCATTTAGGAGTAGGTAATTATACTGCTGTTTTCTTTCTAGCTTGAATAGAGCTTATTTATGAATAAACTAAGGTTAAAATAAATAAACATGATAATCTTGAGAACAAGAATGACAGAGGGTGGAATAGCAGCTGGATGTTGATCAAAATGCTCAAGTACATCTAATGTTAACAGTCTAAAAGCAATTACATTGTCAAGGTCTGTTGTAAGTGCTTGGGCTGGAGAAAATCACTTTGTTTCTTATTTTCCTTTTGAAAAGTCTCATCTGTCACATTTTCTTTCTTTTCTTCAAAGGACTCATAAACCAAGAGCTGTGATACAGCCCAGACCTTCAGCAGTCTCAACACACTTAGGTGACATTTCCAGTCCCACAATTAGGCTGATGAATGAATCCAGAGGACAACTTTGCAAAATGAATTATTAAGGCAGGTGTATGAGGTGACAAAAATAAATCACACACAAACTGTCCCATCTATCAATGCAATCCATTTCTTGAATTTTGGCTTAGGATTCTTCAGCCTTGTAAAATGCTGAGTTACACAAGCAACTTATGGCAACACACACACAGATGATTGTTGCTTGGTGGTGGGGTTTTTTTAAAGCTATTACCTACAGTGCCAGTCCAGTACCAAAATGCTTTACACTCATTCTAGATCAGAACCAGACATCCAGACATGAGCTGACTAGAACCACCTAACTCCCAAATCCACAGCCACCACTGAAGCTGTAATTTTTCAGCAGTAGCCAAGTCACCAATAATATGCTGTCAGATTTTAAGATAGCTGAGTTAATAAATAATATTCACCCTGAGGAATGAGAATTGGCCCCTAATTCATTTAAGGCTCTAGAAAGGTCTGACTGCACACTGAACCTTTGCTCTGTTTCAACAGTGTATTCAGGAAGAGTGTTGATAATTTGCTGTGCAAAACAAAATATTTAGCTCTCCAAACATTTCTTATGAGGTGTATCCTAGGTCAGTTGCATTTATTTAACTACCACATTTTCAGGAATGCTCAGCTTATGATCTCCATGATTAATAGCAGCATGCACACAAAATACAAAGGAAGGAAATGAACTGCACCATCCCTAAAGACTTGTTGGTTTTCCCAGACAATTAAGAACTTCTGCACATTTTTCTTATAATTAACAAAAATATCTTTGTTATGGTCTTTTTCCATCAAGACTTCTGCAATAGATGATAAAAGGACAGAGCACAGCAATCCAAGGAAAAGGTAGTACACACAATGCAACAGAGCACAGTGTATTTCAAAAAGAAGTTTAAAACATTATATTACTCTGACAACTACTTTTAACTCCCCCACACAGAACTCTAAGCAAGTAGATACACATCCCA
Source organism: Brachypteracias leptosomus (assembly GCA_013401335.1). Taxonomy (NCBI): domain Eukaryota; kingdom Metazoa; phylum Chordata; class Aves; order Coraciiformes; family Brachypteraciidae; genus Brachypteracias; species Brachypteracias leptosomus. The sequence goes on from VYZX01029742.1 coordinate 99,876, forward strand.
CCTTTACATAGCTTTACAAATAAACCTGCTGGTTAAGAGGCATAACATTATTAAAGCCTTTTAAAAAAGAATTTCTAACAGGAACGTGTGAATTATCTTCCCATTTGTTTTGCAAAAATCTACAGTCTGAATGAATTCAGGATGCTGGAGTGGAGCTTGTAAATTTGCTCACAATTAAGATAACCTGATACAGCTCTTATTTTACTGGATATTTTCCATGCACATTTCATTATTTTGGAGACCTACACTGATTGCATTGTTTTGCTTAGGAAAAATAAATTTTAAAAAAAGCCCTATATCTGAAAAGCTTCAATGCATACACACTATGATGGGATGTGATACCCATTATACTTGGGTCATCTTAGAAGACAACAAACATTTACTCCTGCTCTAGTCTTCTGCATAAAGAGCAAGGGCCCTCTCCAGAGTCAGGGCAAAGGACAAAACTGCTCAGTGAAAGATTGAGGAAGTGCAGAAAATGAAGTCTTGGAGTGACACAAGAAAACAGGGAAGCCTGACACCTGTCTGGTAAAGCAAGTGGCCAGAACTGGGGTTTGAAGGATGATAGAAGAACAAGATTAGTACATGTCAGTGACGTGACCTTCCAGCATCTGAAGGGGGCTATGTAAAGGCAGGGGAAGGTCTATTCAAAAGGGTTTGCAATGATAGGACCAGGAGTGATGGTTTTAAGCTAGGAAAGGAGAGATTTAGGCTGGATATTAGAAAAAAGTTCTTTAACATGAGGGTGATAGATCAGTGGAATGGGCTGCCCAGAGAGGGGGTGGAGGCCCCATCCCTGGAGGGGTTTGAAAACAAGTAGATGGAGCACTTGAGGCTACGGTCTAGTGGTCAGGGAGATGTTGGGATGAAGGTTGGACTTGATGATCCTAGAAGTCCTTTCTAACTGCAATGATTCTATGATTTAGAACAGAGAGAAAAGGGGCGAAGAAGGGAGAAGTAATAGAGCTTTTAAGGACATGCTGAAAATGCCACACAATATCATAATGACATTCTCTTTAAATAAAGTCCACATTTAATGCAAAAAAGTGCCTACCTTCTGTCCTTGACATGTGCTACAACCCAAAGTTTGTATTATATTGCATTATGAGGATTAGGTGCCCTAAGAAACTATGGAAATTTCAAATAAATGTGTTTTTATTCAGTTATAACATATTTTCCCTGCAGAATGGATAACGTATTTACTTTTATATTTTGTTACATAGGAAAACAATGTATTTATAGAAGTTTTGCAACTCCCCAAACTTCCTAAGATAAAGGAGTTTTCAAGCTCTCAGAACTTCCTAATTGCTAGACTAGAAACAAGTCTCAAAGCTTTGAATATCTCATCTTAAAATAAAATTCTGGCTCTTTGCTTTGAAGACTATGGTACTCAATCTATTCCTCTAAGGAAAAACCCATAGAGAATGTGTTGAGATAGTCCCCTGGATAGATTTTTCCTCTTCTAACAATAATACCCATGTGTATTTTTCTGACAGAGTCCAGAGAAGAAAACAAGCTCCCTTTTCAGGAGTCCATCAGAACGCAACTGCAGAAAGAACAATAAATGAACAAATCTGTTGCCAAAAAAATTAAGAGTTGTTTGTTTCTAGTATCTCCCAGATGGAAAACAGTTTTGTTAAATCATTGCAAGTGAAATTAGGCAGCTTGTTAGTTAAGCCTAATCATTCATTAGCATTTTAAATTCCTGCAAAGGGACAAAATCCTTCAGTATTTGACTGCCTGAATGTTAACATCTAATGCTTTTTGTTTATGTGTAATATCCAAATTCTGTACCAGGAGCTACCTAAAGAACACTGGGCAAAATCTTTTACTTTTTAAAAGACCTTAGAGCTCATGATATTCCTCTTTTGTGATGCTTTTTATTATTTTTTCCTCTCACCCATTTGATTCTTTTCAACTTACTTGCAAAAGAGAAAAAACTTTAAGTCTGCCTGGGGCAATATATTTTTTCTTTCCTGTGACATGAGTCTCTGTGTCTGCAATGACTGACTGTACTTCTTCCAATATACTTCTCCAAAATTGGCAGCTATGGATAGCTGACTCTGTATTATAGAGATTCCATACATTATCTCAATATTACACTACAAATCCATACACAAAGGGATAGAGAGAGAATAGAATCATTAATGAAGGTATCAAATGTTTATTGATAAAATATTATGACCTGTTGTCCTCATCTAATAACAGGAAGTAAATGAGATTGAGACAATCACAACTAAACTGAATCTAATCCTAGATACTTATCTACTTAAATGAAGAACCACAGCAAATACAGCAAGTGGTTAATGATCCTCATAGAGAAACTAAGGAAAAAAAAACTATACTGTTATTTGTGCAACCATTATGAAGACTTTGGAAAAAGCTGAGATCATAGAAAGATCCCAAAAGATGGTTTTGGAATGTGAAATCTTTGCCAGAGCATCTAAACTACACACAAAGTTTTCTTTTTAATAGAACTTTTCTCAAGGCAATTTTTAAAGTTCTAATGAAAGTAGAAGAAACTTAAACTAATGCAGACTGACCTGAAGGAAAATTTAAATAAAGTTTTTAACGTGATTGTGGTTTACCTGCTTATGATCACAAAATTAAACTGTCCACAAAAATCTCCTCTCACAGATGCCAAAATACATTTTATCATTTACCTGAGTAGCTATATTTGGACGGTACAGCAAAGATACAAGGTGGCAAAGGATGGAAAACCCCAAAATAAACCTGAATTTAGTCAGGAGGGATTAGTTCTAAAAGAAAACATAACTCTTCTAAAACGTTGCTCTTTTCACTGCTACTTTAATTAATCCCTGCGTTTGCTTTGCTGAACAGTAGCTACTCATTAATGCAACATAATTAGCAATGGAGACTGTACTTTCTTATCAGAAACAACACGAAATCAATTCTTTCTTTAGAGACTTGAAATTTCCTATTTTACCCAAGGGTACTTTTTAGTTAAGTAAACTTAGTGTCCTTATTTATGTTGCTGTTCAAAGAATTGTTGTTGTATTTAGCTAAATCACCTTAAGATAACACTAATATAACATGTTCTTGACAGACTTCTTGCTCATCAGGTAGGGCTACCCTTTCTTTGACCTTTCTTTTCTGGTTGACATACCTGTAGAGGCACTTTGTATTTTTCTTTATAACCCTTGCCAAGTCCAGCTCCAGTTGCTCCCTGGCCTCCCTGACCCCATCCCTACACAACCAGGCAGTGTCCCTATACTCTTCCCAGGATACCTGTCCCTGCTTCCACTGCCTGGGCATTTCCTTCTTGTCCTTTGGACCAGCAGGTCTCAACTCAGCCACGCTGGTCTTGTGCCTTCCTAGCCTGATTTCTTGCACCTGGGGACTGGGAGCTCTTGAACACTATGGAAAGTGTCCTTAAAGATCTCTCAGCCCTGTTCTCCTCTCTTGGCCCCAAGGGCTGTTTCCCAGGAGGTCCTATTGACTAACTCCTTGACGAGCTGGGATTTTGCTGTCCTAAAATCCAGGATCCAGACTTTAGTCCTCACCTGATCCATATTGTTTACCACTCTGCACTCCACCAGTATGTGACCATTGCAGCCCAGGCTGCCTCCAATGTTGATGTCACCGATTGCCCCACTTGTGTTGGTGATCATCAGGTCCAGTATCACATCCCCTCTGCTAGGGCTGCCTACTACCTGCCTTAAGAAGTTATCCTTCATCCATCCCAGTTCTTCATTAAACCAAACAGCATTTCCTTCTTTAGGATTTTGGGTTGTTTCTTGTTTGTTTGGCTTTTTTTGTTTTTAAGGTGAAGAATATTTAAACAGATTCCATGGTGCAGTTGCACCCATGGAAACTCATTCTAGCAGAAGCACAAAGCTTGGCACCAGAACAGGATGGAAATTAAAGCAATAATATGTTTTTCTTCCATGGTGGAAGCCTTCATGTGGACGAGTGGTTGAATAGTATCAGTCAGTATGATTAACTATGATCCCACACACTCCCACAGTCCCCTTTAATCACCTCAGGACATTGACAAAAATGGTGCTTGGTAGGTTAGGAACACAACATTTCAGTTTCAGAAGGGGTAAAAATAGTTATTTTCAGAATGAAGTCATACTGGTGGGTGTAATTAACCAGTAAAGATAAAAGCAGAGACCTCTGCTATGTTCAGGGGTTCACAAATAATTAAAAAAATAAAATCCTTTTAAGTATGTTTTTAAACAGAGGCATCTAAATCCAATTTAGACACCTAGATAAGAAGTGTGATTTTAAAAGGCATGTGTTTACTACTTTTCACTGATCACTCATTTACATACATTTCCTTACCTAACTTTAAGAATAGTTTTATTTTAATCCAGTAATTTACAGGGGTACCTTTAAGTTCATTAAAGCTTCCCTTTTTATTAGCAAAAATAAAAGGGGATTGTAAAATACACTGCAACAGTGTATTTAAAATTCAGAACTAAGGGTAAAAAAAAAAGATAGTTATCCAAGATCAGTGTATACCTAAAACCATCTCCACAAATGGAAATTTTTTAAAGGTCAGACAAAAAAAGCAGCAATTCATAAATACTAATTAGCACCTTGCCAGTGATTGCATGATAACATTTACTGATGCATAATTGAATAGCAAAAAATGTAAAAACAGAGAGTGTGGGCAGATTTAATAATTAATTCCTCCCACACTAATCAGTTTCTGACTATTTCTTCTAATAAGCACAATTATATATTCTTACTTCCTTCTTCTTCCCTTCTTCCTTTGTGAGTAATAGACTTTCAGTCTGTGTTTCTAAAGCTAAAAAGAAGAATCCTTGCAAATAACATAGTAAAGATAATTTTTAACAAGTTAAAATTGTACCTAAGTTTCTGCTTTGTTACCTGATACTACTAGGATTCTTTATTTATAGAACACTAATAATTTAAAGTTATCTCATTAGAATTGGCTTCTCTTCCCTCAAACCCATCTTCCTACATCGTGTCTTTGTAATGCAATGTATTTATTTATGTCTGTCACTATACACATATATTAATAGCTGCCATCCACTATCTCAACAGCTGGGTTGAAGTTCAGGACAGCTCTTCTCCACTTCCACATGTCTGAGCAGAGACAAGAGTGGATGTTATTGAGGAGTTATAGGGTTAGTTATGTCATTAGACATGTATTAGAGCACTGATTTCCAAGCAGACACAGTGAGCCTGTACACCCTTTCCCTGTAAAAGGGATAAACAAGACAAAAAACATAAGGAGAGCTGCCAGAAACGTGGCTGGATGCAATAATTAAAATCACACATAGTTCAATGCACCAGGTATATTATGAGCATAACATATCACAGTAATTATTTATAGGGGAAGTGGCAAACTTCATTCAAATCAGGTATTTTTTAAAATCCAGCCAAACTTTATCTTTTCACAATATTTTGTAGATCAATATGTTCTGCAGCCCAATGCTGGAACAGTCAATAGAAAAATCACAACAGCAAGACACACAATCCTTGAGGCCATGGGGAAACAAACTGCTGCAACTTTTGTCAGAACATGCAAAAAATATCCAAGATTCCCATAGAGCCTTCACAGCAGGTGGATTTAGAATCATCGAATGTTTCAGGCTGGAAGGGACCTCCAGAGCTCATCTGGTCCAACCTCCCTACCCCAGCAGGGACATCTCTACCTAGGGCAGGCGGCTCAGAGCCCCATCAAGCCTGACCTTGAAGGACTCCAGGGATGGGGCCTCCACCCCCTCTCTGGGCAGCCCAGTCCACTGAACTATCACCCTCATGGTAAAGAACTTTTTTCTGATATCCAATCTAAATCTCTCCTTTCCTAGCTTAAAACCATCACTCTGGTCCTGGAAAGAAAGACTGACATTTTTTATCATAAATATATAGGGAAAACACACAACAAGCAAGCAAACAAACCCAACCCCCACGCCCCAGGCTTCCCAAACACTCTCAAGAGCTCAGGAATAGCATTCTCCATTTACACACATCTACACCCTTCAAAATATCATTGCTTCCAAGCTTCAGAAAACACCCAAAGAGAAATTGCAAGGGTGAGAGGAGCAACACTTGAAGCACAAAGCCTGGTAGTGTTCTAGGGATTCTGGGGTTTCACATAAACAAATGGCCATTGTTGAGTTTGTGAATAAAAGGCTGTCAGTACCTACCCATGTTCCAGGCTATGGTTGCCAGGGCAGGGAGGCACTTACTTGCTATCCTTAGTCAGTTGTCAAATCACCAAAGAGCAACACTAAAAAAAACCCCAAACCTTTCCCATCTTTATAATGAAGGCTTCAGGTTCCCTTTCTAAGACGTCAGACACTCAGACTAAGAAACAAACTCAAGTTTTGGCACTAGGAAATTCTTCTTTAGATTTTATTTCATTATGGTTCTTGAAACTCTGTGGCATATTTATACTCCTAAACCAACTAAGGGTGGAGAAAAAAATACTGCTGAACAATTTCCCTTTCATTCCTATTATGAATAATCCTGTGGTTCCCCTCTTGATCTTTCAAGGAATTAGCCAGGTGATTAAATTTACATTTCAGTTGGTTAATTTACGAGTTACATGACTGGAAGTTTAAAATTACTTTTGTTCTCTTTTTAACATCAGAAAAATAAATCTATTTTAGTGATTCTATATTTTCTTGCATATCAAAAGTACAGTCAGGTCATAAATAACCTGTTCATTTGCAAGTAGGAGGAGAAATGGCCTTTTAAATACCATTATATTTGCATAATAATTATTATGCTAACTTTAAGATCTGCTGGACAGAATAAAGTATTAAGAAAGCAATCTCTAAGGAAGAATTCCTTTTTCTGTCAGCAACTTCAAAGTGGCCTTTTTTTTTTTAATTGCCTCACAGTGATTACCTTGCATACACTGATCAAAGAGTCCCTAGAATTCTTTCTCAACATCAAGCAATACAATAATGACAAACTACCTGTTCATCCTTAACACAGAGCAGAGCAAACAAGTTGATTCCACTGCAGTGAAACCATGGGGGGAAAAAGAATTTTGCATCTTAGGCTTTTGAGCTGAAGGAAGATTATGTAAACTTAGACCTTACTATGAACAAGACTCTCTCTGGGTCAGTGCAGAGGTTTTGGGTCTCCTCTAATGCAGCCTTCATCAGTGGCAAACTAGAGATGTGCTGGGGGAGAAGCATGAACAGCAATTTCCATCTCTGCTAATCCCAGCTGAAGTCATTTGTTTGATGTAACATCACACATTAGCTGTTGAATTGCTTATTTCCTTCAAGGCATTAAACTATTAATACTGCAAGCTCTCTGGCTTTGGTAAATGCACTGCAGTGCAAGAACATTTTGTTCTGGAGTGAGCTCCCTCCCTCCCTCCCTTCCCCTTCCCTAGAAGTGATTCATTATGTCAGGACATGAATTCCATCAAACTACTATTTCACCAAAACAGTTTAGGAGGCTACATGAGCTTATGGAAACCTTCTCAGAATTAGTTTGCAATCTCTATTCAGCTAGAGGAAAAAAAAGCCAAATCACAGAATGTCAGGGAT
>VYZX01029743.1:8522-23702 GCA_013401335.1 Brachypteracias leptosomus
AGGCTGGAAATAGCCAAATGACTAGTTTCACATATACAGCTATAAAATCTACAAGGTCCAGCAAAAGAAATTAAAAATAAAACCACTGTGAATATAAGTTGAAGACAGCTTGACATCTCTTAACATTTTCATTTTTGTTCAATAAAACAAAACTTCAGTTCATCTGAAATTTGACAATAGAATCTATCAGAACCTATGATACAACTATATATATGCTTTTTTCGTAGTCACCAATAACCAGGCTGGAAATAGCCAAATGACTAGTTTCACATAATACAGCTATAAAATCTACAAGGTCCAGCAAAAGAAATTAAAAATAAAACCACTGTGAATATAAGTTGAAGACAGCTTGACATCTCTTAACATTTTCATTTTTGTTCAATAAAACAAACTGTAATCCATTCATAATGTTTCATCAGCATCTCTTTCTCCTGATTTGTAATTGTGTATATATGTGTGTATATATGTATGTATGTATCTGTACGTGTGTATTGTATGTATATACATATATTAAAATGTTAGATTTTATTTAATGGATTCAGGATAAAATCAATGATCTAGAAGAATGTAGTAGGGTAATGTTTCCCAGAATTGATTACAACATAAAAAGATGATTTTGATGCAACTGGATATTGTTCCAGAAGTTGTTTCCCTTCTTTTTAGTGATCTGAAAATGTAAGACCAGATGATCTCCATAAATGCTCCAATCTACGTCTGTATGATTTAATTACCACTATTTCCTCCATAAGTAATGGCTGCATTTTGATGACTTTGGGGAAGATTTCTTAAACATTGACATTATTCCCTGAACTGTACACAACACAAAAAGAGTAATACAGAAACAGACAGACTGGGTCAGAAAAGCTTCCTGTTCAGTCCAGAATTCTGTACATAAAAAGAGCAGTACTGGTCGTTTCAGAGGAAAAATATACAATAGGCAGTTCTAAAAAGTTTAATAGGTAGATCCTGGCTTCCACTCAGAAGCAAGAGGGTTTATACAGAGACTGGTTGGACAATCAGATTTCTAGCAAGGACAGCAGAGAAAAAATGTGTAAATTGGAGATAAAATGTACTTCTTCATAATGAATGCATTTTAGCAGGCCCCCATGAGGTATGGAAATGCATTTATCTCCATTTTACAGAGAGAAGCTGAGGAACAAAGAGAAGAAGTGACTTAGTCAAGGTCACTCAAGATCCTTACAGCAATGGTGAATTCAGCCTTTGGTGCCAGATTCCCCTGAAATAGGTCTACCATTTGACTGAATTTCCCAGACATACTTCCAAGGACGGGAAGAGAAACAAACAAGCAAACAAAAAAAAACCCAAAAATGAAGACTCTTCTGACAGATTAATTGTTTGGAAGAGGCTGTTGGGTATCTGAAGTGTTGGCCAAAACATCACTGTGGACACTCTAGTCAATTTTATGAAGCTTGCACAATACAGATGCACCTTGAAGGCACCTATCTTCAATATGCAAACTCTACAAGATTGTGTGACTATAAGTCCAAAGGCCTTCCAGATATGCCAAGCTTTCTGCCAATCCATTTATCAACTGTGCAGCACATACACAGGAAATGTGATGTATCCTGGAAGCTCCTAAATCTTCGTACACTGACTGTATTGTCAGCTTCTGTATGTGCCTTATGGCCAACATATCCCTGTTGCATATCGGAACACAATCTGCATCCATGCAGTAGGTGGAATCCCTCAAACTTCTTACACCGTCTCCAGTTGATGCATAAATTTCAGATGAAAATATGGGACTCTTTCTCAAAATCACATGGATATTCTCTTCTCTTCCTTAATCCACAATATTCCTAGAAAAATAATGGAAGACAAAAGCAGTACTGAAATCTAAATGATGCCACTTAATGGAGACATTATTTCTTTCTTTCTAGCCTATGTTATGATGAAGTCCCCAAACACAGACTATGTAATTCCTGCTTACAAATACATCGTGTTAACATACAAAATAGGTGCTGTGAGAGCCCAGGCATTTCTATGGAGTTCACAAAAAGTGCTCGTGATTTAGGTCCTGGTCTCTCCCACTCTAAACTTTAAACTATTTTACATTCACCATCTCAGAACTGCTTGTAATAGTCTTTTACTGTTCATAAATATCACAGAGTCATTGTACTACTTATCCCTCTTTTCTGAGTTTGGTCTCATAAATTAACCTTGTAGAAGCAATGCCTGTATGACCAATAAGAAAAAGATGGAAGTAGAAGCTATGAAGCATGATTACTGCTCTGTGAACAATTTTTTACATGTGGCCTAAAATGTACAGTGGTCTGAGTAAAAACACAGAGGCTACTTGATTTGAGCAAAAAGATTATTCATATTTTGAAGGGGAATAAGTAAATAAATCAGCATAACCATCTGTGCAGATATTTCTTCACAGCTCCTCAGGATCATTCAGCTGCCAGACCTGTAACATTCAGTGTGAACCAAGGAAGTCATAGATAAATTCATAATAATCAGTAAAGAGACAGGGCATTGTGCCAGCATGAAATATTTCTCAGACTGGAGGTACACGCTGTTAAATGAATTTCAAGACCTATTGCCAAAGAGGAGAAATCTGCCCACAGGACCAGCATACTCTGTGAGCAATGTCTCCCTGGGGTGTCAGTTTTCTCTTTGTCCTTTCATCTGCAAGACACCCCATTCACTCAGTTCCCTATAATATGTTACACGTACAGAAATACTACAAGGGAATAATTATTGGTGTTATGTGGTGATTTCCATGCTAAGAGTTTCCTAAGGATTGTAAAGTCTGTATATCCCCACTAGAGATGGATTAGGCACTCTCTCAGGGACAAATAGCAGAGAATAAGCATGAGAACAGCATCTCCTGGATCCCAATGTGAAATCTCTTGCTGACAGAGTGTAGTCTCTGCTTGCTGTGGAAAACTCTAGAAACTAATTCAAATTACAGGATATATTTATTGCTATTCTGTAACACTAATTTAGTATAAATTTGAAAAAACAACCAAACAAAGTTCAGTGAGTAGAGATTTACTACCTGAAACTTCTCATTATCCTTGGAAAGTTTTCAGTTCTGGGTTAATCTTAGCATTGCTCAGTAAGTTTAGTTAGGAATCTTTTGGTACAACAGTTCGAAGAGTTTTTTGTCACTGGCATAGGTTTACATATGCAAGATCTTTTAGAAAATCAACATTTTTTATCCAGACTTAAGAAGTAACCTTAGCTGGTTTCTCTTAAGCAAATAATTTTGTACAAAGTTGTCATTGTTTAAGCCTACCCAGTTGACAACAAAGCACCATGCAGCTGCTCGCTCACTCCTACACCCCCTCCAGCGGGATGAGGGAGGAGAAAATAAAACAAAAGGCCAGAAAGTCAAGACACAGGACAGGGAGGGTTCACTTACCAAGACAGACTCAACTTGGAGAAACAAAATCAATTTCACTTAAGCAAAACCACTACCAATTCAACAACTGAACCAGAGTAAGACAGTGATAAATACAACTGGATCTTGAATACACCTTCCCCCCAGCCCTGCCTCTTCCCAGGCCCAGCTCTGCCACCTTCTCTCCACCAGCAGTGCAGGGAGGCAGAAATGGGAGTTGTAGTCAGTCCCATTCCATTCCATGTTGTCTCTGCCCTTCCCTCCTCCTCAGGGGGAAAACTCCTCACAGTCCTCCTCTGTGGCAATGTGCAGTCCCTCCCATGAAAGACAGCCCTCCTACTAGAGTGGGTTCCTTCTGGGGGTTGTAAGCCTGCTCCAGCACATGCTTTCCTCAGAGTCACAGTCTTCTTTCAGATGAGCCCCCTGCTTCACCCTTTGGTCCTCCATGGGCTGCTGATGGGATTCTTCTCCACCTTTGGGCTGCAAGGGCTCAGCCTGCCATCTCACAACAGGCTGCAGGAGAATGGCTGCTTCAGTGTGGCTCCTCCCCTCCTCCCTCACTGATCTGAGTGTCCACATGGTTGTCTCTCTTATCTCACTCTTCTCCAAACAAAAGAGTTTCCCAAAACAAAGGAACTTGCCCAACAGATTTTTTCCTCTTAAATATGTTATTGCAGAGGTGCTGATCAACTTGGTCTTGGCCAGGGGCGGGTCTGAATCGGAGCCAGAGGAGGTTCTGGAATTTTCTTACAGGGGCTACAGCAGGAGCCCCCTTTACTGCTATCAAAACACCACCAGACACAAACCTAACACAAAAATACAAGTAATTTGTGTTAAAACTATTGATACTGATAGGAAAAGATCTAGAATAGCTGACTGACAAAAACTGATTAATTTTAGTAGTTTTACTGTATCTGTAGCAAAGGCAGTATATTTTCAGGGTCATTTTTGAGATTTTGACTTTTAAATTTTGTCAGTTACCTTGAACAGGGAAAAATCAGGATACCTTGAAAATACCCATGGGAAGGAATGACTGATTTCCTGTAAGCCTATTATTTTATTGGATGTGTAATGCAAAAGAATCCTTTAGTAATAGATAAGTGGATGATACAAACTAGGCAAAATTTCCCAATTTTTGTTATTATAATTATGAGATTGTGATCATTTTACATTACATATGTGATGTGCAGTTTCTAAAATCTTTGTCAGTTTTAGGGCACTATTCACTTGACCCATTGAGGTGAATCACAGCTCAGTGGTAGCCTAAGCTGCATACTTATGACCTGAGTGTACTAAAGATGCAAGGACGTTCTGCTGTGAGGAATGTATTAATGCTTTGCCATTTAACTAAAAACCACAATTCATTTCCTTTTATAATTTGTATGAATATTTTTTAATTGCATCACCTTTTTTTAAACATTCCCCAGCAGTGACAATAGAAAGGTCTGTTAGTCATCCAAACTTTCTGCAGCATTGCTCTGAACCACCTGAAGATCATTAATGTGCTAATCATAAAAGGAAGGAGAGAAATCTGCAGAACTTTATGAGCAGTTAATGCAAAATTAGAATCCAGGCTATCATTTTTAAATAGGAGCAAAAAATGCCTAATATGCATAACTTCTCATGCCATACAGGGAGAATAGCATGACTGACCAGACTGGCCACCAGCCAGTAGCACAAAAGTATCACTCTTGGCAGGTGTATTCACTCATGCTGCATATGTGACACATCTTACTGATGGATTGTAGAAAACTACTGATACGGTGTCGGAGGTGACTTGTTTCATCTCCGCTAAGGTCAAGGTTGGTTCAAGCTCCATATGGCTCAGGACCTGGACCAAAGCCCAGTGAAGTTAATATGACCATTTCCATTGACTTTGATAGGTTTTGAATCAGGCAGTGTAGGTAGGAGTAGTTGCTGAAATTCAATCAGGGAAGAAAATGAGAGTAGAAAAATGAGGTAACGTGTGGAAAACTGAAGAACTCTTACAGGTTTTAGCTGCAGTCAAGTTTGCCCTGGTGTTGAATGAAATTCCTTAATGGTAAATGTCTCAAGTCTGGATTAGCAGCAAATGGCTAAAATATTCTGTAAACTCAGACTGTTATCAGCTATATATTTTTATCAAAACTTGTTCTTTTTCGTCTTTTCTATGGATTTCACAGAAGAAAATAAATATCATATTGTGAGAAATAATTAAATGGTGACAACACATGATGACACAACCTCCATCAAGCTTACAAATGCCCATGTATTCCCAGGCTTACTCAGGGCTGAACTCCCTTTAATTGTTCATTTCAAAGCAGCGGGAAAGAGAAAGCGTGTTCACAGTAGGTATTTAGAGAAGAGTGAGAGGCTGAGTGTGGACTACTCTATTAAAATTTCCTGGAGTTTAAATGCCATTGCTTCAGAGACAAAGATGCCATATGTGTGTGTGTAACAGCATATTTTGTCTATAATGAGAAATGCCACTTAAAGAAGACATCTTTAAGCAGCTGAGTGAGCCAAGGAATCAAATGGACAATTAGTTGGCTTCATTCTCTCACAATGTATTTAAGTGTTTGATAAACGGGGAATATAAAGAGGGAAAATAGGTGTTCCAAGGTAGGGACTGGAGACAAAGCACGTAGAATTTCAAGGCAATGACTTTCATGTTACACTATGTTATTAGTATTACCTGGAAAATTTTGCCAAAAGCAAACAAAAAACCCCCACCAAACTCCCTATAATGTGTTCATTAAGAACTAACATATATGGAGGTAAAAGAGAATGGGTCCCTCATAGCAGTGATATATGTCCTGAGAGCATGTGGGATGCATCAGTGGAATTATTATGAAGACAGGAGCACATCTCTGGAGTAGACTTGTTCTGGTTTATTTCACTCAAGCACATACATACACAGAAGTACAGAAAGATACAGGAGTATTCATATAGATGTGACCTGGAAAAACACATCGGATACCTAAGATGTACATTACAGAGGTACATCACTTTAATTGTGTATGAGAAGAGCTGTTTATATGATTGCATTCTTCCTGGTTGGAATTTAGCAGAGAAATTGGAAATCACAGTAAATAAATATGAAAGTTCCCTCCCTTCCCTAATGCCTTTCTCAGGTCGCATGTTACAATTAATAACACAGCTATTCTTGGAAGGACTTGTATAGTACTTGTATAGTATACCCTTTAAAAATCTTCAGAGAGAATTGCCTGTAGTGTTTCCTCACAAACCCAGCACAAAATCCTGAGACTTTATCAACATGGGATATGTCTGAAAATTTTATCGTGTCCCCTTGAAAATATTCCTGGTTTTACATTATTTTGTCCTTTCAGTGTCAACTACTGGTTATACAGTTGGTTGATTGCTAGGTGTGAAACTTTACATTGGAAAATTCTCTGTTTTCACTCAGGTTTTTAATGAAAATATCAAATAGTTCTTCATCCAGGTTATTTCATAGTATCATATGAAACATCAAAAGCCTTACTTAATCAAGCATCTTAGCTTTATAATCCCACAGTTTAGGCAATGAAAGACTGGGAAATGCCTCTGAACTTTATTCTGTCTCTGCATAAGAACACACTCATCCAGACCATTAGATGCTGTGAAAGAGAAGGAATATAGTAATTATATTTTCCTGGAAGTGCAAGAAACTTGACAGGTCTTGTGATACACTCTTTCTCTTTCATGAAACCAATCAACCAACCATCCAACCAAAACAAAGGAAAAACAAACCAAATCCACCACCAATGGAAAAAAACAACCTCAAAGACAAAGCCTCATAAAGATACCCCAGAGACAATAGGCTTTTCCTTAGGTGGTGTGATAGCTTTTAATTTTTTATATTTGCTCAAAGTTAGCTTCTAAGTTACGGTTTTCATTTATGACTACTTGTGGATGGCCATTCTTTTTCAACTTTGTGGTTGCTATTATTAAAAAAAAAAAAAAAAGTAATATTTTTAAATGATGACAAAATGTGTTAGAGAAGATTAAGATACTTAAGTCTAGCTTCTGATAGGTGAGCTTTCCAAAATGGAAGGACTCTCTGTGGCTGCAATAACTACCTGCCTCCTTCCTGCTTGGAGGAATATGGAAGTAATTTAATTCTCATAAGTAGTAGAAGCAAGTAATCACTCTTCTTATTCAATATGTAAAGCAAGTGGAAAGAATAAAAAATTCTACCCAGATTTGATACCACTGGATTGTGATGCCTGTGACAAAATCTAAATTCAAGGAACACATAAGGGCTTGATGTGTCCCTAAAATGCAAATAACACTGCTCAAATTAGAGTCTGGTGCTTCTTGGTTAAGGCATCTTCTGCTGTTGAAAAAAAGGTAGTATTTGAGTATATCAGACACATAATATCCAAAGGAAGTGTTAATATAGTACTAAGTATTTTTATGCTATTAAAGTGCTATTCAAGTGGGAAAAGTAAACTGTGGTGTACCGAACGATCAAGGAAACTTTTCTGGAGAAGATTATGCACTCCTGACAGCCCCAATGTGATAAGTATATCAAGATTTAGTGTCCATTTATTAGTTTCTCAGCACAGGAGAACCCTGTGGCTGCCAAACCTGAATCATTACCCTAATTTTTCATGATATAATCAGTATGAAAATGGTGACTACCTGGATATTTTCCTGGACATGAGGTGTTCTAACTAAGTGCAGCTAGATCACCATTATCGCATCGTTGACTGATTATCATTCTGATTAATGTCTCTTCTTTATTTTCATTCCCTGTACTGAAACAATGCATATGTCACTGAGTAATTATGTCTAGTGTTGGCTTCTGAATTATGCCCTTGACAAGCACGTACCTTTGTCACTGCTACTTTAGCTTTACTCTGTTCCTTGAACCCTTTCCCTCACAACCAAATAAATTAACACCTGATGATTTTTAACTGAGCTCGGGGTCAAAAATTGAGAGTATTCCCCTTATTCTCTGCTACATGCAAATCCCTTGCCACTGGTATTTTTCTGGACCATTACACTCTTCCCTCAAAGAATCTGTCCAACAGACATGCTTATTGGGTTGTATTTGGATGTATTCAAAATCTGCTTCTTTCAGCTAGGATGACAGGAGTGTTGATGTGAAAGTTTTCCATATACTTTGAAGCTGACTAAACATACAATACATACGATCGATCTCCCTGCTCATGGATTTGCCACCATTTTGAAGGTCTGAGGTCAGCTTTTCCCATAGCAGCATTCCCATTTGTTACTTCTAAAGGAATGCATATATTAGGCACAAAGAACTTAATTTTATTTTTAATCTGAAAGGAAACATCCCTGCACATTTTAATATTAAAGAGCATGCAAAACCATTATTGAGAACTCACATCTACAGTTTAATGAATCAACTGTTTTGACAGCACACAGTGTTAATCCACTGTAATACCTACCCTCCATTGGTGTCCTTTGCCAATATCTCCACTGATTATGCCTGCATACATCTGAAGTGCTGGGGCCTGGGCTGTGGACCCCGAGATGGAATTGACCTATGGATGAGTCACAACCCAGCAACATGTTTTGTGAGGCCCCACCTTCCCCCAGGTGATCATGGTTGGGTGGTGATGAGGCTAGAGGTATATCAACCAGGAACCAACTAGTTTGGGAGAAGTAACAAGGAGCTGATCAGTTTGAAGAGAGTTCCTGTTGGGGACAGCTTGTTGAGCTCTCAGCGGTATGTTCCCCCTTGCCTGATTTGAGACAGAGAAGAGGAAACAGATGAAGAATAAAAGATGAAGTTATGCTGAGGGGATGTTGCTGAGCTTGGTGTTGGCCTGAGGAAGAAGAGAGCTGGCAGCACAACATCTGTTGCCAATCTCACCAGCTAATCTGTAATAAATGACCAGCATGCAGAAAATCAGCACAATTTTTTGCTAGAAGTGTAAAGTATGTAAATACTGCTCCCATTATAGAATACCTTGCTGAAAAACATCTAAGCTCTCAGAGTGACTCAGGAGATTGTGAAGTTCTTTACTGTCATTCTACCCTAATAATGACAATTTCCCTTTGATCCAAAATCATACCACTTCTACTCATTATATTGAAAAGATGACATTTTACTGTTCAGTTAAGTAACTCCAGCAGAATTTGATCTCCAGTTCAAATATTTGGGCATCAGAAATTCTGGTGATAAATGTGACCTTCTTGGCAAAATAACAAAAAGCTATGATGAATCTTACCTGACAGATGCTAAATTTCATCTACCATTTACATTCAAAGACATCCTTCCCTTGGGTTACATTTTAAGAGGAGGAACAATATTGCAGTAAGCAAGTCATAGACGCTAGTCAGGAAGTGAAAGTTAGTCTCTAAAATCTCCCTGTGTGGCAGTTTGCAGATATAGGAAGGAAATAGCAAAGTTTCTTACTAGGCATATATAAAATAACAAGAAAGTTGCTTCCTCAAACTCAGTACCCAAATTCATCCATCTCTAAAGATCTTTTTATTTCAGACTTCAGTCCCAGATACTGTTTTATTTGCACTCCTAATGAGCTGTGCATTCATTCACCTGGCATCTTTCTTTTTTAAACAAGAAAGGTGGAGTCACCCAAAGGTACCTTCTTATGTATCGCTGTACACTTGTAAAAATTTTATCAGTGAGAAAAGACTAACAAGATTAAGCAAGTGGCCTGGAATAGTGTACTTAAAGCCTTTACTGAAATTAATGTCACCTGAAGCTACCTCATAGGAAAATTACAGGAAACAGCCTTGGCATGTGTTTTCCTGACAGCAAGGTAGTAAGAGATCATTTAGTGAAGTATTAATCAAGGAGATCTATCCCTTTTTCTACTTTGAAAATTCCTTTCTATGAAGAGAAAAGCATGGAGTTCCAAAAGACTGGGAACAAAAGAAGGAAAGAAGAAGATTTTGTCAGAGAAAGTCAATATAAGTAGTGTCCTGATATTTTGTCCTATTTTAAGTTCTTTGTGGTCTTTTGTTTGTTTTTTGTTTTTTGGGGGTTTTTTAAAGTTAAAATACTAAAGTGATAAACATCTTTAAACTGGGAAAAGACCTTTATAAAGATCAAATCACTTACTGGAGTTTGCTGGAAGTGATTACCCCTTGCAAAAAATCAAATCCAATGTTTCTGGCATTAATAAACTTTCTTGGAGGTTACCATGAAGAAGTAGGTTACCATAAAGGTGGTTCTGTCTGGGCTATAGGAATGCAAGTATTTCTGATAAACTAATTTTGCCTTCTTTGAGTTATGTATGGGCAGTGACAGTGGATCCTAGAAAACATTTTGCTGACAAATATGTGATTTCCCACTGTATTGTGTCTGTGTGGCAAGGTTTTGGAAGCAGCAGGGCTCCAGGGGTGGCTTCTGCAAGAAGCCAATGCCAGCCGTCTCTAAGACAGACCAACTGCTGGGCAAGGCTGAGCCAATCAGCAATGGTGGAGGTGCCTCTGTGGAAACTCCCAAACCTGTGTAAGAGCAGTCATCTGAGAGGAGTGAGAATATGTGAGAGAAACAACTTTCCAGACACTCAGGTCAGTGAAGAAAGAGGGGCAGGAGGTGCCCCAGGCACTGGAGCAGATTCCCCATGCAGCCTGTGGTGAAGACCATGGTGAGACAGGCTGTTCCCATGTAGCCCATGGAGGTTAATTGTGGAGTAGATATCCACCTCCAGCCTGTGGAGTACTCTGTGCCAGGGCAGGTAGATGCCCAAAGGAGACTGTGACTCTGTGACAAGCCTGAGCTGGAGCAGGCTCCTGGCAGGACCTGTGCATCTATGGAGAGACCACACTGAAGCAGGTACGCTGGCAGGACTTGTGACACTGTAAGGGACCCACACTGGAGCAGTCTGTTCCCAAGGGACTTCACTCTGTGAAAGGGACTCGTGCTAGAACAGTTCATGAAGAACTGTAGCCCATGGAGACTCACTTTGGAAAAGTTCTTGGAGAACTGTCTCCTGTGGGAGGGACCCCACACTGGAGAAGAAGAGTGTGAGGACTCTTCCCTCTGAGGAAGGAGCAACAGAGTCAATGTGTGATGAACTGCCCATAACCCCTATTCCCTGTACCCCTGCTTCACTTATGGGAGGAGGTAGGGAAAATTGGGAGNCAGGGCTCCAGGGGTGGCTTCTGCAAGAAGCCAATGCCAGCCGTCTCTAAGACAGACCAACTGCTGGGCAAGGCTGAGCCAATCAGCAATGGGGAGGTGCCTCTGTGGAAACTCCCAAACCTGTGTAAGAGCAGTCATCTGAGAGGAGTGAGAATATGTGAGAGAAACAACTTTCCAGACACTCAGGTCAGTGAAGAAAGAGGGGCAGGAGGTGCCCCAGGCACTGGAGCAGATTCCCCATGCAGCCTGTGGTGAAGACCATGGTGAGACAGGCTGTTCCCATGTAGCCCATGGAGGTTAATTGTGGAGTAGATATCCACCTCCAGCCTGTGGAGTACTCTGTGCCAGGGCAGGTAGATGCCCAAAGGAGACTGTGACTCTGTGACAAGCCTGAGCTGGAGCAGGCTCCTGGCAGGACCTGTGCATCTATGGAGAGACCACACTGAAGCAGGTACGCTGGCAGGACTTGTGACACTGTAAGGGACCCACACTGGAGCAGTCTGTTCCCAAGGGACTTCACTCTGTGAAAGGGACTCGTGCTAGAACAGTTCATGAAGAACTGTAGCCCATGGAGACTCACTTTGGAAAAGTTCTTGGAGAACTGTCTCCTGTGGGAGGGACCCCACACTGGAGAAGAAGAGTGTGAGGACTCTTCCCTCTGAGGAAGGAGCAACAGAGTCAATGTGTGATGAACTGCCCATAACCCCTATTCCCTGTACCCCTGCTTCACTTATGGGAGGAGGTAGGGAAAATTGGGAGTGAAGCTGAGCCCTGGAAGAAGGAAAGAGTGAGGCAAGAGATGTTTTAAGACTTTTATTTCTCATTATCCTACTCTGATTTGATTGGTAATAATTTAAATTAATTTCCCCAAGTTGTGTCCATTTTGGTGAGTGATCTCTTCCTGTCCTTATCTCAATCCCTGAGTCTTTCATTGTATTTTCCCTCCCCTGTCTAGTTGAGGAGGGGAACAACAGAGCATCTTTCATGGGCACCTGGAATACTGCCAGGGTTAACCCACCACACCCTCTCTGTCCGCGGTCCAATTAGACCAGCCTCGAATTATTTCATGGGATTGCATAGTGTTAGAAACCTCTTCCACTGCTTGGTGGTTCAGTCTGATGTATCTGGGTAGAGTTCAAAACCTGATGTGACATGCAAGCACATCTTAAGAGGCAGGCTCCTCTGTGGCAGTGGGCTTTGCTCTCCATAAGGACATTGCTTTGAATCCCATAAAAAAGATATGCATTGCAAATGCATGCCCTAAGAAATATTGAAACCAATACTGAATGCACTTCTGGAAACTTGATATTTTCATCACATGCCATCTAAGCTAATACACTGCACTGTTTACAGTCCTCCACTACAATATATTTTGAAACGATTACCTTTCTCTGAGTCATTTGTGTCATAATGCTCTCCATAGGTGCCCATAAAATGAAAATGTAAGCCTCTTTTATTGGTGGCACTGCATCTTAATTGAAAATATTAAGGCTATTGCTTTCCTACTGTTGGGGTTTTTTACTTTGTTTTGGTTTTGGTTTTTTTTGTTTTGTCCCTTCTCCCTCTCTGTTTAATTGACTAATCATACAATTTTATAAATGGAATAATCATGAAAGAAAATATGAAGCTAATTTAAATTCAAACTGGATTTGGCTATATTTAAGTGATTATCCCAAAGTAGCAGAGGGTGCATGAGGTAATAAACATCTGCTACATTCATGACCATTGGTCTCACTATTTATGAGCTTGGCAGATATTTATTTTCAAGAGATATACTTTTCTTTGGGTTATATTGTTTGGTGGGTTTTTTCTGCTTGTTTTATATTTATTTCCTCCCTTGTAAAATTTTAAAGCCAGGGGTTTTTTTTGTCCTTTTCTCCCCTCTGCCCCCATCTCCTCTCACGATAACAGCAGGGTGAAATTCAGGCAAATGAGAAACATTTTCCAAGAAATCTTTCAGCCAGTAGGGGTGGGTGGCTTAGCTGTTTCTCCATTTATGAACTGTGTGGAGTACTCTAGCTTTATGGACTGAAGAAGTTAATAGGAATTCTATATTGTAGATGGTTCATTGTCCAGATGCCATTCAATTGCGTTTGTTGTATGTAATTGCTGAGTTACACCATAACATTTTCCTTTTCTCTTTTCCTCACATGCAATAAGGACTAAGAGTGAAGTTGGAGAACTAGTTGTAGTCGAAAGTTACACGCTGTTTTCTGGTTTTGTCTTTTTGGTGAAGAGAATAGAAAAGCAAAATAAACTGCATTTTGAGATGTTTGGAAAAGAATTTAGCTAAGAAGACAATAAGACAGCTGTGGATAGAAATGACCTTCAGCAGCGCAGACAAAGCAGTGTCTGTAGGAAGAGACAATATCTGCTATTTGAGCAACTTGTATAGTACATGTTATTTTGGACATACAAATACTTCTTAAAGTCTAAAACAGAGTAAGATGATTTCAAAGTCAATGTCTTTAGAAACTTAAAAGTTTACTTTAGGTGCTTCTCTGGGTATTCTACATTTGAATGAAGTCTGTCTTACTTTTAAACTACTTCCTGTCATGGTATTGAGATGCCTTTACGGCAGCAAGCTGCACATGGTGATAGAGTGTTTTAAGGAAATTCATCCCTAGCATTGCTACATCTTCCAAGAATCACCTATTGGGAGTAAATATCTGCAGTTTTATAATCATGAATGTAAATGGTCTGGATAAACAACAGATTTAAGACTTGGAGTTTTGACATATAAAGAATATGGAGGATGCTGTGGCTCCTTTCTGTCAAACTCTCTATCAGCCTAATATCATTTAGTTAACTTTGCAGACAATCTCAGTTGAGAATCAATAATATTTCCATGTTTTTTCTCTTTTTATATTTTCTAATAAATGTATAGGCATGGTTCATGCTGTATTAAAGATACACAATCCGGATTTTTTGATTTCTCCTCCCTGTGGAGGAATTGCATCCGCCCATACTACACAGTAAACGTATCACATGAAGAAAGAGTTTTAAAGTGCCCAGAAAGAAGTTAATTTTTCTTGTTTTTTTGGTAGGAAAATGAATGTAGGCAGTTCTGTTATGGCCTATGGTAAATTTAACTGAGTAAATATGGATGCTATAGAAAGTATTGTGAACTTCTAGCCACTTGGAACATCCTTGGCCCAGAATTTCTATCTCCATCATTTTTGAGTTTCCTAACTTATTAGTTATTACAGAAAAGTTGGATATCAAGATCACAACAGTCAAAATCTTGTGCCCCTGTAGAGGGCTATTTAACTGAGAGATCTAGTGAAAATCAGGTAAGTTGATAAACCGGAAAAGATGGTGAAGGGTCTAAGAGCACTTGTCTTATGAGGAGCAGCTGAGAGAACTGGGGTTGCTCAGCCTGAAGAAAAGGAGGCTCAGGGGAGACCTTATCACTCTCTACAACTACCTGAAAGGAGGGTGTAGAGAGGTGGGGGTCAGTCTGTTCAACTCAGTAACAAGTAATAGGACAAGAGGAAATGGCCACAAGTTGCACCAAGGGAAGTTTTGATTGGATATTAGGAAGAATTTCTTTACTGAAAGAAATTGGAGCGGGTTGCCTGGGGCAGTGGTGGAGTCTCTGTCCCTGGAAGTATTTAAAAGTGATGTAGACATAGTGCTTAGGAATATGCTTTAGTTGAGGACTTGTCAGTGTGAGGTCAATGATTGGACTTGATGATCTTAAAGGTCTTTTCCAATCTAGGCAATGCTGTGATTCTGTGAT
>VYZX01029743.1:23876-35728 GCA_013401335.1 Brachypteracias leptosomus
AAAAAAATGCTCAGTGCTGTAAGTGGGAAAACGTAGAAATGAGAGTTTCATTTATTGACAGTGCGTTAGATAGACTGAGAAACAAGGAGAGGGATGTGTCACAATGTACTTGGTATTTTGCTTCAAAATTGTATGGTCTAATTCCCACTTCAAAAAAAAAAAAAGCCAATAATTACTCCAGATGAAGTAGATGTTATTATTTATAGTGTACAGACTGGGAGAGCAAAGGCAGAGATCACAACCTTTAAAATGAGAAGAGATGCTGGGGAACCTGGCTTAAGTCACTTGAAGACAATAGAAGGTGATTTCACTCCAGATTTTACTGAAAGAATGCACTCTTTCATTTTTCCTTTCCAAAAATAATCTTGGAGCATGTAATTAGTGTAATTTAATTTTACAAAGACAGGCAATTCTAAATTATGAAACTGACCTCCAGATTAGGTCCGGAATGTGAAGTTTTACAGTGAAATTAGGAACCCAAAGTACAACTATTCCTTCCCTTCTTTTCCAGACAGCTTCACTTTCCACTGTCTTCTATCTCTTGAGTGTGACACTTATCCAAAAGATTGTCAGTAGAAACAAAATGTCATTATATAATATCACCATAGGTTTAATACACACTCACACATCATAGAACACTAAGCCACAGGCTGACATTATCCAGAGATGGATTTTGTTAGGAATTCACTTTTTTGTTGTTGTTGTTGTTGTTGTTGAGTTGTTTTCTTCCTTTATTTATTTGTTTATTATTATTTTTAGGAGCACAAAACTTCTCAGGGCAGAATATCTTTGCATATAAACTGAAGAGAAATTACTTTGCCCCACTAATTTTCAAGAGACTGAAATAGAATGTACATTTACACAAGGAAAAAAAAAAAAGAAAGACACATTTTACCTCCACTTACATGTAGCTCATGCAATCCTGAACTGCAGCTCCAGGGTACAACTCAAGATTTGATATTAAAGTGTTTCATTTGCAACCAATTATGCTCAGGATTAGATTCCACTGCTGCCTCACTTAACAGAACTGTACCTTGGTTTCAAACAACCTGATATAGGTTGGTTGGGTTTTTTCCTCTCCTCTCTCTTTTTCTCCCCTTTTCCTGTTCCTTAGAACCATCTCTGCCTTCATCAAAACAATTTCATTTGTACTTATGAAAGCATTACAGCCGGTAAGCGGAGAGTACAGAATAAGCTTAACCATTGTAGCCTTTTTCCCATCCGAATATCACGAATCTTGTATCTCACCATGGTGTAAGGTCTCTGATTACATCAACCTCTCCAAATTATGCTGAAATGGAGGCCATTCAATTTGCTACAATCAGTAACTTTCGAAAGAGCCCTGCATAATTGATTTCACAGTAATATAGGCATAGGTGAATGAGTTCCTCAGCCTCGTTTATACAATGTTTTCTTTCATTCCAAAGTGCACTATTCAATAGAAATCACATTTTTTTCCCAACAGTTGGCAGGTAAGGCTTTTGGCATATACAAAGTTGTGAGAGAGAAAGAAAGAGCAGGGGGAAAAAAATAGTGTAGAAACATGAAAATTGAAATTAATGCCCTGTGTGAAATACTAAATGCACACAAGCCCCGGGTGAAATGACTACTCTTTTCTATGTGTCTGATCAGGATGGGGAATGAAGGATTCATACAGGATACAAAAATCTGTTGAAAGTTAAATGCAGTCCCCATGCACAATTTGTCAGGATGAGGGGAGTGGATTTCAAAGCTGGTCATTCATCTAAGGCTGAAAATACTGAGTTGGG
Organism: Brachypteracias leptosomus; assembly: GCA_013401335.1. Taxonomy (NCBI): domain Eukaryota; kingdom Metazoa; phylum Chordata; class Aves; order Coraciiformes; family Brachypteraciidae; genus Brachypteracias; species Brachypteracias leptosomus. Next base: position 25,646 of record VYZX01029743.1, read on the forward strand.
TTCATGAGCTAAAGAGGCTACGGACACCTGTTTGGTGTTGGAGTTAGGGAAAACAAATTTGTTAAGCCAGGTAAATAGTACACCCTTGAACAAATGAAATGGGCAATTGTCTTAACACTAGCACATTACACCATCTCTGCCAGTTTTTTCCCCTGCAAAGAACCAGTCACACTGGCTATTGCCCAGTGGACCAACTTTTTCAGCTCCAAAGATCCTATTACTACTTTATAGACCTACAGTTGAAACCTCATGAATGATGCATCACAGTGCATGTAGGATTGCATGAGTGCTTCCTACTGGGAAAGAAATAAGGGCAACAGTGAAAAAATAAATAAATAAGAGGACAGATAAATAAATAGATAAACTCAGGTAGCAAATGCGAAGCATTAAAGTACTGGAATGTGGCCAAAAGTTTAAGCTATCAGGAGGAGAAAAAAAGTATTGTTGGAGATTTGAAATGCAAAGGGAAAAAAAAAAAAAAAAGGTGTTCTTTAAGTTGAGAGAAAAATAAGAAGGGCATCTCCATAAAGCTATCAACCGTGCTAGTTTTAGATGGGTCAAATCACTTTTTGAGCTGTTTGTCTTTCTCTACTGATTCCAGAAGAAAGGCTAACCATGTCAGGGTAGGACATGAGTTCTGTGTATCTAAATTTCAGTGAGAAGGATCCTGTTCATGAGGTTGATGAGCATCATACAGAAGGAAACATATACTTATGAGAGTGGTAATATCAAAGGCAAACCCATGGTTTATACTACCTCTTGCCTTACAGTTGCATCTGTTATATTCTCCTTGTTCTCCCAGAGTTCAGGGATCAACTGCAGGATTTATTTTTCTCATGAGAAGCGTCTGTGTAGCTGTATATAGCTTTGTGTGTATGTGTGTACAAATTCCCTGTAAAAACAAAAAGTTACCTATGAGCAGTCCCTGTTTAGGAAGAATGCATCTATCTCTGTATATTAGTACTCCCTTGTCTGAAGAATGGGTGGTTTTATGTGCTTTTGGCCACAGTTTGATTATAAACCACTGAGGAAACATTTTCACTCTATCCAAATCTAAGAAGCACTAAAGTTTATGCTGCTTAAATCACTTCTGAATCTGTACTATTTGGATCTCTGAATTTTATGATAATATTAACAGAGCTTCTGGTGAATCCCATTAATTTTTTTTTGGTATTGTTTAATTTTACATGAGTAAATATAATTACTCCTTTTGTCAGAAGTTCTAATACCAATTTATAATTCATGGAGTTAATTATGTTAACGAGGAGGCAATCATTTCTCAACTTTCTCCCCTGTAATTTCAAAGGATTTTGATTCTCTCTCTCTCCCTCCCCCCTTACACACTCTCCCCTCCCTCACTCTCCCCTCTCATTCTCACCTCTCCTTTTACAATTTCTCTTCCAGCCATGAAGTGGAAGCATACACAATTCATCTGTGATATAATTATTTACCATGGCAACAGTTTGTGAATGGGATTGTGAAGTTGCAAATAACTAAAAAGAAGCTTAAGTAGAACAGTCTGAAAAAAATACGCTTTTCAAGACAAGTGAAGAGTCCTTTAAGGTCAGGAAAGCTTTTGTCTCCCCAATATGTTTAAACAGGAGAGGTGAAAAAAAAAAAGGATAGTTTTGGGGCTTGTTTTTAATCCTTTGCTAAAATTTGATCAGCAAATGAAGATAAATCCTTTTAATGGTTTTGTATATGTGCAAATTGGTTGGATGTGTGGTTATATGTAAAAATTAACAGGCTTGAAATGACAAGCTCTGTATCTGACAGTGCCCAGCAAGAACGAGAGGAGCTTTGGAAGATCAAATATTGAAAAACTCTGGAAAAGAGAATCATACTTGTGGTTGTTGATTTTTCATGTTACATTCCTAAAATAAACAGATGGCTCAAGCTCACACTTATATGCAAGACCCCCCAAAGAGTCTTAGAGGCAGAGAGAGGAAATCTATTGAAATCTACTGGTATAATCTTTGTATTTTGCTTGAGGCTGTTACTGACAAACCTTTCCCTATAACCCATCCTATTCAATCATCTATCGAGTATTTTAGCACTGCTGGTCTGGAATCAAAGAAATCTATTGATGTTCTTCAAAGGCACACTGAGATGCATATGAAAAGAACAATAACAACAAAATCTCTTCCAGATATGCCATGGTTTACAGTTTACCCACCTGGGAGTAAAGTTAGGTGCCATATTTACGCTGACTCACAGCCATAATGATTTCAGAATCAAAATATTTCAGAGGAATGGATTAAAAGCCATCAATACACTTCATTGAATGCTAATTAATCCAAGAACACTTTGAAAAGTCTCCTGCCCAGTTGGTGGCATGAAGGGGGATTTTGTAAGATATCTGTCCAACTTCCTTTAAAAGTCAGGCTAGATATGGCTCTACCCTTGAGAAAGATCCCACTTTCCTTGACAGATAAGCTGAGTCATAAACAATAAAGGTCTTTTCAATGACACCAGTGGAGTTAGGATCATGGCCAGTGAATGAATATGGAAAGCAGATGCACAGAAAAATATTGATGGCACATATTTGCTCTGGCAGTCATGAAAGATGACTTCTTTGCCAAATAAGTATGTTATCTTAAATGATACTACTCAAAAGGACCCTTACAGAACCTTCTTGAGGTACATCACAGGAGCAGAGGACAACGCACATTGATTCTAACTGCCCTGTCTGCTCTGAAAACATCTGGCAACAATCCCGAACAATCTCAAACAGATGAAAAACGTATCATCCCCTGGTGATGGAGCATGTGATGCTTGATTTCCTACAGCTTTGTGGCATGCTGTTGGGCTTTCTAACAAGAGATGAGCTCTGAATGAAGATTTTCCTGAACATGGGATATTAATAAAATTTGGATCTCAGCATTGATTTTCTCATGTGTTATAAGAGGTGAGTTTTCATGGCTGCTTCTCTCTCAATGGGGTAAATGGTGTGTTCTTCTATTGTCTAACTATTTTTTAAAAAGTAGGAATTGAATATTTTGACATCACTACATCAAAGCAGTTCAAAAATAGTTATGAAAAGGGGGATGAATAGAAAAATGTGCATTCATAAAAAAGATGATAACTTAAAATGGAAAAAGAATCTTGCTACAATTGTCTTTTTTTTTTTTCTTCTTCTATTTATCTCCTTCTCCCCCTCCCCCTACTAATAGAATTCCTCATTTTCTCTTAAAGTGTTACAAGTTAGGAAGTGTTTAATCTGTACTAGTGACAGATTTAGGGACCTGTGTTTCATCCTTCATGGATTAGAATGGAAATAATTATACAATAGAAAAAGCAGTTTTCCAGCTTCCTATAAGAAGTAGGGTTTGACAGTCAGATTTACAGCTGCATTTAGGTTCCAAAGGTGCAGAGGCATCTAATAGGATTTCCAAAAGTTTGTAACCACTTTTGGAGAGCAAATGGAATTAGAAGCCTAACTCTTCTAACTGCATTTCTAGATCACCTTCAGGTGCTTGTTTTCACGTTTTGATATATTTTAAAAATATATTCACATATACTCATAGAACAGACAGTAAAAAAAGAAGAAATCAGTTTATTCTTAGAAGTTTTCATCCAAAAAAAGCCCCTGGTGAGGCAGAAGAAAATGTCTCAGATTATGTTGATTTTGTTAACTCACTGTTCTGTGAGTAGGAGAACAAGCTTCATCATAAAAGAAGAATGTGCATGTCTGTGTGTATCTTGCAGACTCTGTGTCAAAAAAAACAAAAAAATAAAGTTTACAGGGCTTTCAACAGTTTGCTTCAAAACTATCCACAGGAAGAACTGCCAGCACAGTCCCACCTGAGGAAAAGAGAGACAACATTTCAAATGTCACTGTCAATACTAATTTAAGTGTTGTATGTATATAAGAAAAAGAATAAGCTTCTACTGATACAGAAATTACATCCTGCCTTGGAAAGGTCACCTCTGTGGCATTTTCCAAAAAACTGGGAAAAATTTTTCCAATGACTTGAGATCCCTTTGTGGGGACAGCACATTAGATGTACTTTTTCAGACACCTGAAAAGTGAGTTTTCATCTCTATTTCTAAACATATCAGGTTTATATTCCAAAACAATGAACATTTAAGGATGGGAAGAAAAGGGTGTATTGGTTCTTTATTCTGAAGTTAAAAAATATAATAAGAAGAAAGCATATTACTGCAAGAGCACAACATATAGAAGATCTTGAGAACTGTATACCTGACGTGTTGCATGTTTGGATATGACAAGACAACTAAAATTCTGATCTTCATCTTTTGTTCATGGACTACAGGCAGAGGAAACGGTAGAGTTTTGGTACTCATGGTGTTCAAGAGCTATTTAGAGTCTTCTTGGGCCTTCACACCACTTTGAGATGCTTAATTTTGCTTTTGATTCTTAGAAACCTTGTGTCAGAGAAAAAAGCTGAATGATAGCTTTTTCATATCAATTCCTTCCTTCCTCATTTATTTGGAACTTCCATATACTGGGGTTGAAGCTGTTGCAAGTCTCTTATGTGTATTTTCTACTAAAAGTGGAGTTCTTTACGTAGTGGCTTCTTTAATGAGTCATTTATCCTTCCTTTATTTCTCTTTTAATTCACTCGAGTGTTATAAAGGGATCAAGCCTACCTTTGTGGATACCTCTAGGACTTCAGGCTGTTCTTTAAGCTCAGAATTTTCTGCTGTTCAATATATATTGCCCATCATTGCAAGCTTTGAAATACACCACTGGAGCATTGCCTTTACCAGTGTATTTGGAAAGCTATAGTCAAGAAACAGCATTCATTATCCACCACTTAAACAAATGTAGATTTCACCTTCATAGGTGTTGAATTCAAGGTACTAATACTAGGTCAGGTACAGGCTGATGAGCAACACTATGGCTCATCTGTTTCAACCATCCCTTGAATGTGGTTTTACTACTCTTCTGCATCAATTAGTCCCTCTCTGTCACTACTACTTTAAGAATCAGATCCTCAGGTCTCTAACCATTTGAACAGGCTTGTATTATGATGAGAAAAATCTGATGGCAAGATCCTTATCTGTCCCAGTAATTAATACAAGTGATTTGGACACAGGTTTTCCTTTCTCAAACCACACAAATTCATAGATATAAAGATACATAACATGTGGCACCTTAGAATCACACATCTTCCTTTTGATAAGCTTTCCTTTTATACCATGTAAATGTGTTATACATAGAGAGAGAAAACCCATCACCAAATGGCAATAACCTAAAATGTAATAACACACCAAGTCTTAATATAAATTAAATCCATTTCTTTGTCTTGGATATTTGCTTAAGTGAATTTGACCTTCCCTTCCTTTTGCCTAAAATCTTCCTATTACTTATGTTGTTACAGAATGTGGTATCTGTATAGCAGTTTCTTCTTCCTTACTTCATAGGAACACGGAAGTTAAAAATCAATGAGTAAGTAAAAATTTTCTTTTCTTCAGTTGTGGTGGATTCCCGAAAAGTATGGTGACATAAAATTTCCTCCTCCCCACCTTTACAGAGAACTTTTCTTAAAAAAAACCCCAACGAACTCACAGATTTACTTGGCTCTACCACATTAACCATTAAGGAAGAAGAAGAAGAAAAAATACCCTCCTTTAATCTGCAACAGTGATGAGCTTTAAATCCAACTACCTCTTCTTTTCACTGGGAAGATAAAATCCAAATACAGTAGCATCCAAATAATTATCAGGAGTCTGGATGTGCTGGCATGGTGCAATGTACAAGATCCAATTTTAACTAGAGATTACAGGCCAGAAACCTTGTAGCCCTGAATGTCAAACAGCCATGTCACCTTCTCCCATCAGGGAGTGTGTCAGGACTCACATAAGCAGGGTGACTTTTCATCAGAGGTAATATATCTTGTATTTGAAAGAGTCTGGGAAAAAATGTCAGATGTTCTCTGTCCCCACTCCTCCCACTCCTTTTTCAAGTTTAAACAGAGCCACTTCCCTGTTACCTGTTGCAACCCATCTCCTCCACACCACCAAATTTACTTATAGGACTGTGACAAGTGGGGTTCACTGCAACTTGCACCAAGGTGCAATGAACTAAATATCCCAAAGGACATTTTATGGTGCTGAAATCTCATGGATCCCTTGTCCTCGAGTAGTAAAATACAAAAGCAGTTAAGTGTTGATTTTACTGTCAGAGTGGGTTTGAGCTCCTATCCAGCTGTTTTGGACTTGCAAATACACTCGTGTGTATCTGTGTGCTGGTGTTTTTGTGTATTGCTGTCTGCAGCTCACTTGTGCAGGAGGTAACTGCCTCCTCTTAAACAGCAGATTTCTTGTGCAAAGTGGGAGGGCTGCATTTCAGCTGCAGATGCACCAGAGTAAACACAACATGGCTCTGCTGAATTAAAGTTAGTCTAGGTTTAGACCAGTGCTGCTTAGATACAAAAGAGCCTAAGAAGCCAAGCAAGGCAAAGATTGCTTCTGAGTATTAAAGGCCTAGTTCACATGAATTTCATAAATACACTGTTCAATGTTTTGAAAATCCAACTGTGAGCTCTCTTTACTACACAGGAAAACTATTTATGTTTACAGAAATACAGAAGAAATAACTAAAATTAACAAATCAGGTCATGATCATAACATGGCCTATGTACTCATTATTATCTCATAATTTAGGGTTCTGCATAGTTCACAGAGGTGGTCTGTACTTACTGTCTTTCATGTTTACTCATTTAAAGCAGTTCCTGTTTGGTCCTCTACAAGAAACTCTGCCAGTGTGGTATTTCTCAGTGCAAAATGTGGGCTCCCAGATCTCAGTGCAAGGTTTGTTGCCTGACAGTGAGGGAGAAGCCTGGGCTTCTGCGGCATACAGTCAAACTGCTGCTCCAGAGTTTCACTNAAGGAAAAAAATAGTGAGGGTTTCTACCGAATGGTTGGAGTTTTTTTATTTTGTTCACCCTTAATTCTCAGCATGATTGGAAGTAGCTAATTATTTTACATCTTAAGATATTGCTCTTCCAAGAGCTAGTTCACTGAATGCATCTGTTTAAAGCATTTGAATATGCTTTCTGTGTGTATGGTTTTCTGATTCAGTGTCCTCCCTCGGCTGCCTTTTCCTAGCTTCATTCTTTAATGTAAAGGACATTTGCAACGAAAATGGGATCTCTGCTTCTTACAGTTCATCTGCTCCTGCTGCTCATTTCCCCACCTGAAGTCACAATCCTCCACTTGTGACCTCACTGTAGGTTGCTGTGGTGAGAGGATTATGATGTTGCAAATAGAGGTTTATAACTTCAGGAAGAGAATGAGCAGCCAGAGCAGATGGACTCTTCTGAAATGAAGATCCTGTCTTCATGCAAATGCTGCAAACGATAAAAGGACGAGAGGGAAAAATGGCAGAAATTACACAATCAGGATTGTTTCTAAATATAGAGCACAGTTATTAGTTGTCCCATTCCATGTCTGGAGCAGGGTTAATAGGACAGACCCTGTAAGTCCTGGGGTGGTTCAGAGAAGTGATCAGCATTTGCAAAAATTTTCAAGTAACCTTCAGACAGCTCTGATATGTCCCTTAGTACTGCTGGTGCCTGAATGCTATTTTGGGTAATACTAGATTTAAATCAGGATGGTCTATTGAAAGGAAAATAGCACAAGACTTTATAGCTTGAAATAAGAACCAATTACCACAATCAGGAACTGTTAGTTAACTCACATACTTTGTGATTCAGGCTCACAGAGGGGTGCTTAGCAGTGAGTGACGGCTGGCAGTAAAGACCATTCCAGGAGAGCTGTAGGGCATGTTACTCATAATCTGGTAGACTTTCTGGTGAAGCAGTTTTCTAACGTGTTTCTTTCACGCCATGGGGAGTGTGATGTAAAGGTACACAAACCTTACTTAGCTTGATACAGGTGCCTGATGCAGGGCAACTCATATCTATTTGGTGGTGTCCTAGAAGTTGAATTAGCACAATACTGAACTTGAGTTATAAATTCCTTCTCTTCAGTAGCTGAAGCAGCAGTGATTGCTTTCAGTTATAGTCAGCTCTGGTGGATAAATTTGAGCCCTCTGTGCTGTGTTCCTAGTGTGAATATGGCCATAGACATACCTTTTAGCCTTTTTACTGCCTCATGCACTTGAGAATGAAATGGTCTTTATCTATATAACAAACCTGTAGACCTAGAATATACCTGAGCCTTGACAGTATAGAGCGATCACTGCGAAACTGTGAAATACTCTCCCCATTGCTGTGGTATGTGAGACAGGAGCCAGACACCTGAGTCTTCCTTTTCACATGTCTGCCTGGACACCTCTTGGTTTTCAGCTTGTTCAACCTCGCAAGAATGAGGTGCTAGTAAGTCTTGGAGATGAAGAAATAGAGAATTATCTGCTCCACAACCACATAAGAAATCAGTTGAGGATCAGTCAGAGAACTGAACGCCAGTTTTAGACAATCATTTCCTCACTGTCTCCTTTCTTTATCCTATTTCTTTTACATCTGATTTTCTGTAGAAAGTTGATCAAAAAAGAAACACTCATTGATAAAGCAAAAACAATGGTGAAATGAGATTTCTCGATAAGAAGCTTCTAATGCAATGCTAATTTGACAAAGATAACTGTCATGTATGCATCATACATATGTAATCATTTTATGTGTGTTCAATCTCGTCCCTATGAGAATTTCAATTTAGTATTTTTTTTAGGGAAATATTAGTAGATTTCTTCTTTGTCTGAGGCATTTAAGCTACATATATTATCTGAAAAATTTTGCAGGTCCTGAAATAGATCATGGGAAAGATGCCCCCTTGATTTATAGAGAAGTTGTAAACCAAGACCATTATTTATAATAGGCACTGACTGTTCAACATCTTTACATCTAGTCTCTAAACATCTATCCTTCCTCATTTGTGAGTCAGTTGCTTAGACAAGTATAGGCTTCTAGGAAGGAGCCAGGCTATGAGTACCTTTCTCATCTGTCTATGGCATGCAAACACATTGAGCTAAAATAATTTAAATTAAAAAATAAAATCCCTACTAAATGCAACCCTGATGGGAAAAATTGAAAGCAAAAAAACCTTAAAACACTTCTGGGAGGAAGAATATCAGAAAGCTTTGGACAAAACTTTAAGACAGACATAGCTTCCACTGCTGAAGTGGTAAGATGCGTCAGTATGCATGACACTATCATTGGATACATCAAAGAGAGCGTTAGAAACATGCTTGCTACAAAGGAAACACTGGTTGTGCATCCCTGAAAAGCAATGGCATTGACACAAAAGAGCTTGTCAAAGATAGCAAAGGGAAATGCCTACAACAGTTTTGCAAATATAATGATTCCATCAGTACATTGGAGAGACAAGCAATAAAAATGATCAGGGTAGTGCTGGTCACATCATTTTATGTAGATAACATTTGCTATGAATTTAGCCTCTTTTATTCCTTAAAAAATCCTTTGCAGACTTGTACTGATTGTTATGAAGCAGTCATTATTCATTGAGTTGGTGGTTGGGGAGGTCCATTAGGCCAACCAATCTGACCTCAAAAGAGTAATGGATTATTATAACAGAATCTCATGGCCTTATCCAAGTTCAGAGGCTTGTTGAACTCTCTATGGATAAATAGCTGTTAGGCCAATAAATTTATAATCAAACTGGATAAAATGTGGGAGATGAAATAGAATCATGGGGTCAGAATAGGTCAGTAACAGAGTCTAACCAAGAGGTCAGGTTTTCTGACTTGAAGGCTCGTATTTAAGAACCCAGAGTCTATTACCTCTTTATCTCGTCTTCATTATTTGGAGATACCCAACAATGAGTACTAACATAATTTTTCTATTGCTTATTCAAGAGATATTTAACATGTGTTTGGTTTTGTTTTGGAGTTTTTTGTTGCTGTGTTTTTGTGTGTGGGTTTAGATATTTGTTTGATTGTTTTTCTTCTAGTTAACTGAAATAATGCTTTTTAAAGTGGATGTATTCTACCAGATGCTTGGGAACAAAGAAGTAGAACTCCTTCCAAAAATGTATTCCTGCTTCTTAAAATATAGCTTTAAAATCTAAACAACATTTTCAAATGAGCAAAAAAGAAAAGAAAAAAAAAAAGAATTGAAGTATTGAATTTTTGCACTT
>VYZX01029747.1:6928-20780 GCA_013401335.1 Brachypteracias leptosomus
CCTAGCACAGTCTTAATTTAGCTCACAAGATATATACGTGGGTGATGCTTCTTTTCAGCCTTTGTCTTTTTTCCTTTCCTTCAAAGAAGAGAAAAAACTGTCTAGCTGTCCTGTCATTTCAAGGGAAGGAATAAAAGAACAATGAAGCAAGTTGATTCTAGTGAAAGAAGAGGGATGTTGCATGAGATACCTATATTAAAAAGTCCTTGCCCCAGCATAGACAGTTTACGTGCAGTCTCTTGTCACCAGGAGCTGAGTTTTCAAGTTAAGCTGAAAGACTGTTCCAGCTGGTGAATGGTAACCTCCAGCTGGGACACACTAGGCTGCAACAGGGAATGTGTGGTGCAAAACAGGTAGCCAGCAAAAACCCCACACCCTAACTTCTAATTTTCCTTAATGGAAAAAGATGAATTAACATGCTGAGTTATCTTTCTGAGTGTCCTTTCCTTGAACTGTACTGATCTGTGGAAAAGGATCAATTTCATGAGCAAGTCAGGTAATCTGAAGATTTCTATTTCTTTCACCAGTAGATTGTACCATAGGATTGGCCTTTGTGTTCCCCACACTGTGGGAATCCATCAGACCACAGTCATGGAAATGGTGTGTAAAAGTGTCAACATGCTTAAGGAAACCTATGATGCTCAAGTGCTTTCTATAGACTTTAATCTGTAGGGTGAGACTTATATACCTAAGACTGGAATCCACAAATCCCAAACAGCTAAGTAGACACTTCCTAAACTGGTCAATAGAAAACTACCAGAAGAGTTTGGATTAGAAATATATTTGCTTTATTTGTAATTGATATGCATGGAAAATTTGGAGCAATGAAGACTTACCATCAGTGGATGGTGATTAGGTTAGGGAATGTTTAGGGAAACTGAAATTACACACGTCCAAAGACCTAACAGGATGGACTCACAAGTACTGAGCTGGCCAATGTTGTTATAAGGCTACTTTTAGTTGTCTTTGACACATCGTGGAGATGGAGGACTGGGAGAAAGCTAATATTGCTCCTATTGTCAAGTAAGACAAGACATATCTGAGGAACTACACACTGGTCAAACTCACATCAATCCCTGAAAAAGTGAAGGGTCAAGTAGTCCTGAAAAAGAGTGTTGGGGCCTGAGCAATAAGCAATAAGCCCTGAATTAAAGTTGACATATGGATGAATCTCACAACCAGACAGTGAGTTTTTATGACAGAAACCAGCAGAGGATTTTTCTCTACTGGGAAATTAGCTGATTACCTGTGAGAACAGACACACAGCTATCCTGAGAAATGGGTGATGAAAACCAAAACAGATAGAGATATCTCCTTTTTGGGTTCCTTCTCAGACTTGCCCAACCTTGGATGGAACCCAATAAGGAGTAAAAATAGCAGATGTCCCACTTTTTAAGTTATTTTTAAGGTTGCCTATGTGTCTGGAGTTGTTATTCACTACTATAAAAGCTGGTCCCACTTGCAGCAAACTTCAGAAGCCTACCTACAGGTGGATGCACCACATAGGACTTCCCCTTTACCAGAGAGGCCCCTGACTGCTCTCTGCAACTGGGAACTCCCCAGAAATGGCAGGATAGGACAAGGAACCGGACAGGACAAGGGTAACATATTTGGCAATATATCTTCCTAGCAATTACTATAGTGGCTTTTATATGACTATGACCAAATTTCTAACTTGGCTTTTTCCTTCATCATCTACTGTGATTAGATTTATTACCTTACTTATTCCCTCTACTATTAACCATATTTTATCATTTTTGTATCCACTGGAATTAGATGATAAAATAAGCTTATGTCTCCTGCTGGTAGCTGTATCCTTTACACTGAGCCAGGTAATGGGCAAAACACAAACACTCAAAGGACAAAAAAGTGGATGGGAGTAGTCAGCATGAATTTGCAAGGAAGAAATGCCATTATCAAGCTGAAAAAAAAGGGAGCTATGTTTAAGTTTGAAGTTTTATATCTACAGTTGTGTTGGGTTTATGTCTGATAAGATTTTGGTAGCAGAAGAGGGGACTACTGTCATGATCTTCTGGCTCCAAGCCAGACCTGTCTCTGGCCAATGACAAACCAGTCAACACCTCTGAAGCAACGTATTTATGAAGAGAAAACCTATTGGACTGTTTTTTTGGGGGGAGGCTTTTTATTTTGGAGAGGAGTGGGATATGAGAGAGACAAGCATGCAAACACTAAGGTCAGTGAGGAAGGAGTGGGGAAGGCATGCTGGGTCAGCCGTTCCCCTTCAGCCCATGGTGAGATGACAGGCTGAGTCCTTGCAGCTCTTAAAGATCAATGGTGGGGCAGAATCCATCCACAGCCCATAGAGGACCCCATGCTTAAGCAGGGAACTGATCCCAAAGAAGGCCATGACTCTGAGGGAAACCCACACTAGAGCAATACATTGCTGGGAACATTACAGCTCACAGAAGAGACATGCTAGCTCAAGAAGCTTGTGGAGGACCATCTGCTGTGGAGGAATATCATGTTGTGACAGCAGAGGACTGTGAAGAAGAAGGAGCAGCAGAAATAACATGAAACAAGTTGGGACTGACAGCAACCCCCCTTCCCTGCCGCCTGTGCCACTGTGAGGGGAGTAGCAGAGCTGAGTCCAGGAAGAAGGGAAGGGTGAGGGAAAGGTGTATTTAAAATCCAGTTGTATTTATCATTGTCCTGCTCTTATTCAGTTGGTGAATTGGTGGTGGTTTTGTTTAAATTAAATTGTTTCCCCAAGTCAAGTCTGTCTTTCATCCACTACCATAATTGCTGAATGAGGTCTCTCTTTCCTTGTCTTGACCCCCAAGTTTTTTGTTGCATTTTCTTCTCCCCATCCCACTGGAGGGGGTTAGGAGTAAGTGAGTGGCTGCATGGTTGCTTTCTTGCTGGCTGAGTGAGCTTAAACCATGACAACAGTAAATGCATAGAACCCTACAGGGGAAGCAAAATGTGAGGCACAGGATTTGCTTGCAGTTCTGAACTTCTATCAGCCAACAAAAGCTTTTTTGCTCACTCTTGCTAATTCTTTCTAGAGCCACAGAGTCTGTATATACTCTGACCTAGCCACATGTTTCCATGGTTCATTTCCTGTTTGTTTTGTCTTACCTCGTTTTCACATTCAACTACTGGTTCTTCAAACACTTCTGTCAAAAATATCTCTATTTTTACAGATAGCATTTCTGAATGCTCACAGGCATCTCTGTCTTTGGTTTTAGAAATATAGTCTCCTGGAGGAGTATGCCAATATTCTCTCAAAACAAGGGACTGATATTAAATCTGCTGCAAGTAGGGCAACATAAAACATTCAACAGAGAGAAAGCCAGTCAGGCTAAATTGGGTGTATGTGTTTAGGTGCTGGCAGTGGGGGACTGTGGTGGTAGCCCCTGTGAGGCCAGGGGCTGCCTCCTGCTGGACACAGGCCATTCCGGCTGGTTCCAGGCAGCTCCAATATGGACCTGTCAATGTACATGGCTGAGGCCATCAGCCACATGGCACAAAGAAGTGGCATGTCTGCAAAATTTTATTTAAGAAATGTCAGATTGAGGAGAGGGGAAAAAATGAAGAACAAGCGCTACCAAGAAGTACATCCCCTTTCTTTTTCTCACTTTGCAAAAGATTAAGGTCTTTATTTAAACCATTGAGTTGCAGTGATCTGAGAAGTCTAGTTACCCTAAAGAAATAGAAGATGCTTAAGATTGAGAAGAACAGAAAATGCCAGAAATGAAGCTTCATGTATCCCTTTGCAAAAAGTAATATCTCTTGGGCTGGGACACTGCTGCACTGTGCCATGGTGAGGACTGCAAATATCTGTAGGAAGACAGAAGCTCAGAAGTGTGCTGATGGTAAGTGAATGAGAAATTGTTACTAAATCCCACTGAGAAACTCAAAGTGTCCCGGGAAGAAAGTGGATCTATATAGCTAGGGGATGATCAATATGGGAATGGCAGCACCTTGGTGCCTCAATAGACAAAGAAGACAACCTCTTGACAGCTTGTAAAAGGTAAATTTCATGTATTGTTTCCACAGCTCAGATACTGTATTGTGAAACTGTAGTTTGTTAGGGTACAAATTAGTCTTTTGTCACCCTGTTGCCACTTTATGCAGGACTCTGCTGAAGGCTACTGTCAATTAATTCATTAAGTGTCCACATACATACACTGTTACTCATGGGATCAATTCATTTAAGAAACTCAGTTGACTAAAGCTGCGTGGAATGAATATTCAATTAAATCTGTTTTGGATCTCATTCAGATATTTAAATAAGCAAAACCTTTGGCTTGTTCATTTGTGAAATAAGCTCTTTTATATGTGTGTAAAATGGCTTTTCACAATGAGTAAGCTCTGATCTCTGATCCACACATGTGTAACAACTAGAAGTAGCATAATCCAGGAATTTGAGAAGCTAGCAACAGTATCTGCACTGAACTGTTGCTCCATTGGGACTTTTCACTCTTCCAAAGCCACATTAGGCCAGACATGCTTGTCTTGCATGTCTGTGCTAGAAGATAATGAAAATGCAGCACTGAAACATGGAAGAGTGGTTCCTACCACACCTGATCTTGACTTTCTTTTCTGGAACTCTGGAATATGGTCTGTAAATATAGACTGATATTTTTCAACTTTTTAGGGGACTTTCCATCTCACAAATTTTCTCCATAGCTAACTTCAGGCACTCGTGTCAAAACTTTTGAAGGCACCAGTCTTTTTAAAAACACATCCTTCCAGACTTCTAAACTAGGATCTTAACTTAAGATGGATATTTACAAACTCATCAGTAAAATTTTAACTACTTAGACTGAAATAAATATGTGAAGCATTGGATTGCTGTTAGTTTTAGATAGATATGACCAAGGACATGGTTACACGACTGAACAAGGGAAGACTAGCTGTCTAGATGTGGCTTTGTTCTATTGAGTGAAATGGTTGTCTTTCCAGTGCAACACTCCGCAGTGACTAGACAGGACAGATACTTCATAACAACAGGCTTTGGAGACACTACCTGGTTTGTTTTTCCCTATTTCTAGAAAATATGGTATAACTGCGAGAGTGAGTTTATGATTATCTTTTGGCAATCCTTATCTGTTCTTCAATTCAGATACCAGTACTATTCTGTGCACAGTGTGATTGCCCAACTGGATGGAGTCTGTTTACTTCCGGACCAAGAAAGTAGACTAGGATATTTCACCAAGATGAAAGGCAAGTCAGTCATGTTATAGGGACTGTGATTGTTAGACAACACAGGTAGAAGCAGGTCGAGAGTATCTCTTTCTGTCAGATATGACAGACAAGGTTGTTGTTACTATTGCTTTCACTGAAGATGACAGGAGGCTACCCGCTCAGTGAGAGTAGGACTGATGACAGGGCTGAAAATAAATAAAAGATCTCCCCTGCCCAAAAAAGTTTCCACTGAAGGCTGAACAGACCATTACAATGATCTAGCTTGAACTAGAAAAAAGTCTACTGTTTCAGAAATGCTATATTTATTTCTCTTTGAGCTATACATTTCCATAATTCTTAAGGACATCTCTAGTTCATAAATGGGCAACACTTAGCATAAAGCATAAATAAACATTAAAAACAAAGAACACCCTAAATCTTTTTAAAATATACCTAGGACAGATCCTGAACTCATTTTTTAAAATGAGATTCAAATAAGATCCAGAAGAGCATGCCATTTCAAGTGAAAGACATCCACCTAACTGTGTTACCATCAGGTTAAAACGCTGAAAATCCGAAATAAACATTTGCTCACAAAACCAAAACAGAACAAGCAAGAATCAGAAAGATAAAAAGCAAGGAAATTCCTTCCCTTCCCTTCCCTTNTATTTTTTATAAAGTAATAATAGAAGAAGGCCCATCAGATATCACTTGGTAGTTGTAGATCTTAATTTTGTTCTATCTTTTCCACAGAATACATAACTTCAGATCATCTATCACTTGGAAAAGAAGTTGTTAATTGAGATTCTATCTGATGATTCCTCTGAATTTGTGTTTACTGAACTTTTAACTAGGTTGTAGTAACACTTTTTCTTTTTGCCATAGTTATAAAATTGTTTTTCCTCACTACTTCATTCCAACACTTATAGTTCCTCTCCTGTTTTCTTCATAACATTTTTCTCATTAAGTATTTTATTGGTAGTATGTGACCATCAGTATTTTTGTAGAACTGATACAACTGGGCCAAAAGTTGATGCAAGCTTGTGATTATATCTAAAATATGGTCTCTTTTCTTCCAACAACCTATTAGAAATCAAAAGAAACAATCTTCTAGTTTCTTTGTTTGTTTGTTTTCTGTTATAAAGAAAAATAAATAAGATATTTTCTTTTATAAAATGGATAGGCAGGAAGGGTACTGTTTTCACAAAACTTTTTTTGTGGAATACCTGCTTATATCATATCTTCCACTCAGCATTCTTTCATATGAAAAAAATTGACCAAGAGACTCAAGAGACATGGGATTTCTATCCACCACCTAAGCTTTACACCAATAAAGGATTGCCTGAAAGCTAAGAATTCACTGTGTAACTGCAGGGGGAAAAAAAAAAAAAAACACGAAAAAATCCAGAACTGGACCTGAAATCCATACCTCATATATAGACTGGGAAGGAGATTTAATTGCACAACATATTATTTTACTGTATCTTCTATTCCCAAACAATTTTAATTTTTTTTGCCAGCATTTCCATAACACTGCAATCCTTCCCAACATAAAAACCAATCACAAGCTTAGTATTTGATCTCCTGTAATATGGCATAAAGACTATTTTTGTGATTTTTTTTTTAAAGTGAAAATGTTCTGAAAACACCATAATACAGTGGGAATACCTCAAGTTCATTTGAGATTGTGAGGTTCTTACATGGCAGCAGTAAAAGAGTAATGGAGTCATTATCCATTCAATTTAAACATATCCTCTACATGTTCTACTTGCAGCTGAATCCAGAGTCCTATTTAATGTAGCACATCTTCAGGTGTGCAGTCAAGGAACAGATTTCAAGTGTTCAAAACCAGCCAAGATGCTGGTTTGTGAAAACCAGCAAAAAACCCCTTGTGTCTAGCAACCCTTTTGCTTAAGAACAACTTTAGAAAAACTTGAAGTTACAGGGCTTCTCCATGATTCACTTGAGAGTTACGTATCTGAGCACTTCACTATTCATGTGCACAGCTCTTTATCACATCCTAATCAGGAGTCAAGATGTTCTTCAGCCTAAGATTCCCCAAAGGAAACCATTCTGCTAGGCACTTGCTACAGACACAGCAGAGCATATTACTCCCAGAATTCTAGGCTCCTCACAAGCAGCCATGTAATCATGTTTGTAAGTGGTAATAACAGCACCCATCACTTTGTTAAAGTGGTTGCTTAGCATAGCAAAAGAGTAGTTCTGTTACCTTGGATGCTTAAGCAGTTCAAAAACAGAGCCTCTCAACTCCCTTCAAGCTTCTCACCACCCACCATCAAGAAAATAGGACTAGCTGCCAAGGGCGGTTTGGGAGGAAATACTGTATAATTGTCTCCGTGTAATGGCCAGAGGTTACATTCAGAATCAGAAAATTGTATAAGCTTCTGAGAAGGGGAAAAGCAAGAATTTACCAAGTAACTTGTCTTGGGGTCTTGTAGTTTCTAAAGCTTTCTTGGATCTAGGCTTTGATATGCTGACTATTTCTAGAAACACACATTTCTGGGAAACTCAATTTTTTCCATTCCAAGAAGACGGACTAAGATTTAAATAAACATTTAGATATCTATATGCTTATCTAATGTCAAGCACTGACTTTTCTGATGCTCAGTCAATGTTAAGTTGCAAAGAATATAGACTATGAATCAAGTGATGGTGGTAGAATGCTCAGCTTTAGAGACAGAAGAGGTGGAAAAATGACCAGAAGTACTAGACTTAGTCTTGATGGAATTTAAGTCAGTGAAAGTTTTGCCTCTAATGGTGGAAAAGACTGTCATATCTCTTGTTATACTGGAAGTATATTCAGCATTGTAAAAAGTATTTATCTTACTACTTCTCTGAAGTTTTCTAAATCCAGATTTTACTATAACATTTTCCTGAATTTTCATAAAGATCAGAGGCACACCTCTTTTTTTCCCGTAGAACGCCTTATGGATCCTTCTCTTAAGAAGGTAAATTGTCAGGAAAAATATACCTTATTTAAGTGCTATAGAATATTGTTACTGTGATTTTGTGGAATTTGTCCCATTTCCCCTAATTATGTCTAAAATATGGACATCTTTCTACTAACAGTCTCAACAAAGCTGCTTTTCTTTTTTTTTTTTAATTGTAGCAGGTAGCTCACCATACCCCATTTTAGGCATTCAAAATGCTATTAAACTCTTCAGTATGATGTCATGTAGGAAGATCATAAATGTCTCCAGCTTCCCAGAGTCATAATCATTACATATCACCAATAATATTTGCATCTGTGTCACTTTGTTGTCATCTTTAAAACTTTTACAGCAAACCCTTGTTCTTTCTTCTGGTCTTTGATAACACTAGTAAGTAATATAGAGTCACGATCCTATCCCACCAGGATGCCTAACAAAAACAAAACAAAACAAAACAAAATCCTTTCGAACCCCAAGACTTTTTTCATGACTGCCAAAGTAATAGAAAACTAGGAAAACAATGGTATCTATCAAAGTCATGTGGCTGTTCTGGTCATCAGTATACTAACGAAACATCTGCAATTGCCTTCTGTAATTATTAAGTGCTTTATTATTTAATCTGCCATCGGAGTTATTCATTTCTCTGTGTATTACATTGCTGCAAAAATCATTACATATTTCTTTTAAAAGATGGAAAATATATGAAGAATTGGTACATAGAAGGCAAGGAAAACTTCAAATGACTGCTGCTTAAAGGCCTAATTTCATTAACTTGGCAGCCTAAGATGTTGTTTATCCTCCAGTTCTTAAAACATGTTGCAGTGTTTAAATTTAGATACCTTTGACATCTGAGATGTTTTGGTTTGTTGGGTTGTTTTGGTTTTTTGCAGAAGTACCAACAGATCTCTAGCTCTCTATTAACACCAATTCTCTATCTATCCAAGTTATCAACACAGTCCCAGGCTCTATTAATGAAATATAAAAGTACCAAAAGTGCATTGCAGCAAAGAAAAGTTTAGGAAATGCTCAATTATTTTTTAACAATTAGCATTTGGGATAAAAAAAGTGACACCAAAAGTAATATTAAATATCTTTCTTATTTTCTTAGTAATTTTCTTGATTTAGCCAAATATTTTAATTTGAGGCTTACATCTACTGTAGCCAGAAATCAGTCCTTATGCTCATATACCAGAAACCAGCTCCTTAAATGGTACCAGCATAGAGGTATCTTTAACTCAAGAAAACCTGTGCCAGCTGGCCAAACTGTGAATCACTAGCTGAAATCAAGTGCTCCCAAAGTTGAGTTAAACATAAATGTGTTTGGGGGTTTTTGTTTTAGTTTGGTTTGGTTAATTTGTTTCTTTTGTGTGTGGGAGATTTATTTCTTTGTTTCATTTTGGCTTTTGGTTTGGGGAAGAGGGGTTGTTAGTAGGACTAATTTCTCAACTTTATCTTTCTTCCTAGTTTATTCTCTCTTGATTTGAGGCAAGAAGAAAGGAAATTTATGTTGTCTGAAAATGGCTAGTCTTTACAGAGAATCTTGCTCCTCTGGCAGTAGAGAAACATCATAGAAAAAAGCTATTGAAGCTAAGTGGACAAAATTAGTGAAAAGTCAGTCGGAAAATAAAGTGGGTATCCAACCAATGTGTCAGAAGAGAGAGGAGCTTGTTTAAATCGGAGGGAAGGATCAGTTTGGAGAATTTGTATGCAACATTTTCTTCTTAAATGGCAATTGAATACAAATCTTGGGTTTTATCAATGAGTCTAATCATTCATGATTTATGTAAAAAAAGGGTTTACAAAGAGAAAAAGAAAAAAAAAAGAGCTTTACCCTTTTTGATTTTTGGAATTGTTTTTGATACAGGTAAAGATTTGAAGGGGAAAGGAAACCACAGTTCTGCTACCTGTTTGATTTCATGCTGGTTTTAATTTTAAGCAATTCTAATGACAGTGTTTCTGAAGGCCTGGATCATTACACATTTGGACTCCAATTCCAAACCTTTCCCATGAAGAGTTGCTCCCATTTTTAAAAATAAATGGAGAAATACCCACTGTATTGAATCAGAAGGTCTGCTCTTTGGCTTTATTTGTATGAACACATTATTTTTGTAAGCCACTCTCACACACACAGTGACTAACAGGAAGTACTTTTTGGGCCAGATTTACATATATACACAGCTATACAATAGTCAACTTTTTAATGAGACTTTTAGTAATTCAGAACACTTAAGAAAGGTTGAACAAGTTGCCTCACAGCCAGCAATTAGGACATATTGTCTTGAAATTTGAAAATAAACAATCCTGATTTAATTATCCTGGGACATCTAAGACCAATCAGAGGAAGGCCAAAGGAAGAGGATGATGCCACATTTCATTGCGGTTTGTTCACTGCACACTCTAATGTGATAACTCAGAGTTATAGTCTTCCAAATTGAGACAACCTCATTTGATTTGTCCACTCAGGCGTCTTTCAGTTTAGCTTTACACATAACGTCTGCATTTCCACTGCTGAAGGAGTATTCACTTTTTTTTTTTTTTTTCNATATTTTCTTTGAATTATTTCAATATTTTCTTGAAAGAAACCGAACCGGATATGGAAATGATTTTGCAAACACTTTTATTTCATACTTAGTTGTGAGGAGGGTAATTTTCACAGAGTTTAAGGAAGCATTTGGATTCAAGTAGGGCTAAACATGTGGGGAGTGGGGGAGACGGAGTGGACCACTTATGCAGAAATGCATGACAGTTTCCATGTATCACTTCTTAACATGTGAAAGGCCATGGTCTCTAACCCAAAATTTTATAAAAAATGTGTTCAGTTCCTTGCTTTTGTGAGTTATAACTACTGTAATTGCTTTTATTTTGCCAAAAGGATAGCGGTGGGGGGCTGCGATGCCTGAGGATAGCTAGGGGAGTACAACAGTCATGACATTACCAACTGTTCCACTGCTCACTGAACAGATGTGGCTCAGTTTGGGCAGAACAGAGAAAGTTCCCCAAGCTGAACGAGAGAACAGAGAACCCTGTCAGTTCTATGTGGCCACTCAGTATCTATCTCCAGGAGCAATGTATTCTCCTAGGCTTCCAGGAAGCAATGGCTTTCTAAATAGGAACTTTCTGTAGAATAGTGCACATCAGCCCCTAGACAAAAACTGGTTTGGAGATTACATGATCTCACCTGGGCTGGATTTTAATGCAAACTTGAAAGGGAAAGGCTGATGGTCTAAACAGTCCGTTCACTAGTTCTTATTGTTAAAATGTCACCACAGCTCTTGATAGAATTAAAATATATCAAAGTAAATACTTTTCTGTGTTTGTATTAAATACCCAAGTGCAATAAGCCACTTTATAGGCCAGTGAACTGGAAAATGAAATTACTGTATTAATGTGAGTTTTTACTTGTGATAGGAATGCAGTGTCATAAAAATGACAGCATATTGGCTTCATTTTCACACCTGAAAATAAAACTAAAACAAGAAAAAGTCATCTGAGGTAGAGTAAAAGAACATTATTTGAATTTTTTCCCCAGCTCTGACACCCTGTGTTTAGGGTCCAGAAAAGAGCTGGTATATGGCTGATTAAAATAGCCTTTCAGAGGAGTCTCTGAAGAGAAAGTATATGCAGACCCTACAGCAGGAGTACTTGCTCATATATGGTGACTGTAACCCCTCAGCCTGCCTGACCTTCAGGGCTTCTCATGGCAAACCTGATCCTACCCACCAAGCTTCAAGTCTCTTGTGTCACTTGTGTGGTTTCCTATCCATGCTCCAGCTCTACATCCTCTGAAACAGTCCCCTGGATACCTAGAGCATTGAAATAACTCTGTGAGTTATTTGCAAGCCCTAGTGCCTCCCTGGTTGCTCTGTTCCTGGCTGGAGCAGTGGAACTAGTCACAGCTGTCTGTCCCTGTTATGGGGACCCCATGTCACTTTTGAGCTATGCCATACCCCAGAAGGTATTTGTGTTGAAGACGAATTTTACCGAAGTTATTATCATCCTATATGTGTGTGGAGGAGAAATGTGTATAACCTAATTTTATCCTTCATAATCCTTCCTAAGAAATAAATTAAAAGCATTGGTACTGGTAGGAAAAGGGACTCTGGGTTTAATTTAGATTTGGTTAATCATAATCCTGCCTCCTATAGGAAGGTTTTTATTAATATGAATTTAGTTCTTAAGAGACTTTTTTTTTTTCTTAAAACTATCTTGGTGATTAAATCTCTTACAAAAGCTGATTTTAACAAATAGACCAGAGTCAATCAAAACCCATTACTAATCACTGTATCGCTATAGTTCACCATTGATAAAATTCCTGGAGCAAGTTAATATGATCACCAAAAGGGTGGGGAAATAGTAACATAAGACAAAAAGATTATTGTGGTGTTTTTTCAGAGTTTAAGATTGTTTTGACAACTGTATTTCTCTCAGCAATATCTTTTTTTTGTAGATTCTTCTCAGTAATATCGTTTTTTGTAGATTCAACAGGTTTAATGAACTTTAACAACTACAATTATTACTCAGTTCCAAAATTTTCTCTCACAATGAAAAAAAACTTGTATTGTGTTTAGTAGATTAGAGTAACACTGGAAACTCTGCAGCCTTTATATTTTGAGAAATGGCTGTTCCGTCTCAGAAAGGTAATCATGAGCTGTAAGCTATGAGGTGTTAGCAATGAGGAAGACCAGTGGTGAACAGTATGCAATCATACTCATGAAATTAGCTTATGTAGTAATCTGCTGGTGGATGGCTAAAAATAACACTGGTATTGTAATATTTTTGGACTGGTTCATAAATAATATATTCAAATGACTTGTTATAGGTTATCATAGGCCTTGTAATAACCTCATTTCTCTGCTGTAAGTTAGCAGCACATCTGCTGACATCAGAAAAGGCCTTTCAGCAGAAAACTGAACCAAACTTTGTATTTTTGCTAAGTTTTTATTTCTAGGTATTGAATTCAGAGATAACAACTAAGGGAAAGACCAACACTGATTTTTGAGGGAGTGATCTGTAAACTCTTTCTCTTCTGAGCCCACCTCTCCAACCTGTGCAGATCCCTCTGGGTGGCATTCCATCCCTCTGGCATATCAACTGTACCACCCATCTTGGTGTAAACAGCAATCTTGTTGAGGGTGCACTCCATGCCACTGTCAATATCATTAATGAAGATATTAAACAACAGTGGTCCCAGTACAGACCCCTGAGGGACACTGCTCATCACCTTCTTCCATCTGGACATCGAGCCATTGACCACTGTTCTCTGGATTACGGAATCACAGAATGTTAGGGATTGGAAGGGACCTTGAAAGATCATCTAGTCCAATCCACCCGCCGGAGCAGGATCACCTAGGCCACGTTGCACAGGAATGTGTCCAGGTGGGTTTTAAACGTCTCCAGAGAAGGAGACTCCACAACCTCCCTGGGCAGCCTGTTCCAGTGCTCTGTCACCCTCACTGTGAAGAAGTTTCTTCTCATATTTAGGTGGAACCTCCTATGTTTCAGCTTACATCCAATGCCCCTTGTCCTATCATTAGACACCACCAAAAAGAGCCTGGCTCCATCCTCCTGACACTCTCCCTTAACGTATTTATAAACATTAATAAGGTCACCCCTCAGTCTCCTTTTTTCCAAGCTAAAGAGGCCCAGCTCCGTCAGCCTTTCCTCATAAGGGAGATGTTCCACTCCCTTAATCATCTTAGTGGCTCTGCACTGGACTCTCTCCAGCAGTTCCCTGTCCTTCTGTAACTGAG